>JAWMRA010000113.1:67784024-67874279 GCA_035584735.1 Pseudotriccus pelzelni
TATCTCGGCCAGGCCTTTTGTATTGGGCCATTTGGTTACTCAGCTATCTGATCCCTTCCCCCCACACTCACAAAGGTAAGGGGAAAGGTAAAATTCCAAGAACCAAAACCATGACAAACGGCATAAGCCTAGGATCCATGTGTTGATCTGATGAGTCTGCCTGTTCCTTTCGATATTTTTCCTTGCAATAGGAAAGATTGAGGAAAACACTACCTGTGCTTCCTTTCCCTCAACCAACTGTCCCATTAGTAAGATTGGGGATGAAACGATCTCTTTGTGACCTTCTTCACCAACTACAAGGTTTGTTCACTGCCTTTGTTGGGTGATAAAAGAGTGTTGAAGTCACTGAGAGTGCAGTTAAGAATATGACTTACAATGTCTGTAAAAAACTGAGGATTTTTCCTTAAGGCATTTTGTACAATCTGGCCAAGACATTAAGTGTTTATTCAGTCAAGGGTACAAAAGTGATCATGAAACATTGCTGTAGTTGTATTACCTGAACTACCTCCAACTACCAGCTCTATATTTGGACCTCTATTGGTAGAATGTATCTAATCTAAATTTCTATTCTTCAGAATCAAATTTGAAATCATCATTTAATTCTATGCCATGTTGCATTTACAGTCAGACAGACACATGCAAAATAACACAGTATTTTGTCCATCTGCTATAGCCATAAGTAGTTTCGGCAACAATATCGGTTGATTTTCTCCTTCAAAAAATTCCTTGTCAGTCTGTTTGACCTCCTTTTCAAAGATGATCAAACAATCCTGTTTTTAGTTTTATTCATGTGTGTTCTAGTGAGAGAAAAAAAAAAGTAACATAAACTTAACATTATAAAAAAAAATAAATTATGCAGTTTTCTCTGATAGTTCCAGGAAAGAGAACATGGTATTATTGTTTCTGGCTGACCAAATAGGTACCTAGAAGAACAGGAGCTGAAAAAAATAATCTGTCAGAAAAATTTGCAAATTCCATGCAAATGGTTGAGGGAAAACATGAGTCCCTGGTGGTATTACTAAAAGTTAAATAATATCTTTTGTTTTTTATAAAAATAATATTTTGTGAGTTTATTCAAGCAAATAAATATATTGACTAATGCAATGAATTACTGTGCACTGAAGAGGCAATTATCAGCTGAAGAAAAAATAAAGGAAGGGCATGCCCAATTAGTCAGGGATTCAGTGCAGGTGGCTGCCCTTGTTTAGGGTAAGTAAGCAGTCTCCAGAGGTGATGACATTTCATCAACTGTGAAAGAAACCTTCACAAAGAGATAAAACATAAATCTCTCATATGATTTGAAGTCTGAGATTCAATCTATGACTTGACAGAAAAGATGGTTCAAGCCAAAATTTTTAAGTAGCATAAAACACAGACAGGACCTCTCTTTTTGAAATAATGTTAGAAGAATAACCTCACATTGCTGTAATTTTGGGAATTATTGCCAAGGCGTATTTTTCATACTGTCTGCAATTTTCACTTTCTTTCTTTTTCTCCTTTCTAAGAGTAAAAGTCATATGGAAACACGTGTAGGAAACTGCATGGGGGAATCTTTCCTGTGTGGTTTCTAATTTATTTGAATACATTTAGCTAGCAGTTTTATGCAGAGCAGGTAGAAGAAAGAATCAATCATTTAGAACTCTCTAAGTTCAAGTTGTTGAATAGTTTGCTACACCATGCTGACAATACTGAGTTTTCATTAAGTTTTACAGGAGACAACTCAGACAGAATTAAATCAAATAAAGATAGGTTGACCTCCTACTGCTCACACTGGCCTTCACTTTTGTTTCTGAACAGTAGGAGAAAATCCATTGTAAGCATTTGCTTTTGCAATGGTCTGTTATATTATTTCAGCTGTGCAACTGCTGTAAGAACAGAGAACTCCCTTGCCAAAACCAGAATGAAAGCACTTAAAATTACCTGTGGGAAGCCAGATGAAAATTTACAACAACCACAACCTGGTCACATAGATTTGCATGTTTACACAACAGGAAAGCTGTATTGAGCTCAGACTTCTAAGTTTGTCAGCCCAGGATGTGTTCCCAGAAATAAACTTCTACATCTCCTGTGCAGTTGAGCAAACAAAAGTTTGTGTGCAAAAGTCTAAAGAAAATAATTATGACAGCAGTCACGCTAATTCTTTATAACTTATAATGCTTTTCATCCAAGGGTCTTTACTTTGTTCTAGAAATCTATTGGCCTTTAAAATATAGCTTTTGTAAGAAAACTGACACTTCCTTTTATTTAGTTCTTTTATTAAAAAAGGCAAAAGTCTGAACTGATGTCTGTGATTTAGACATTCAGATGTGATTTATTTTATTAAGTCTTGTATCTCAGCTCACCTCACCTTTCCTGTCATGTCCACTTTTGAAACTCACTATGCCTTTAAATTTAATAAGAATGCAGAGTTAGACCTATAAAGGTCCTAGGCAATTTGCCTTGCATTTTTTCATAATGGAACATAAATTTCTCCCCTGCTGATTGTTTTCCTATAGTGTCCCTAATATTTCCAACTCTTAACTTGCCCTTACTGATATAAATCCATACTATCTCATATATTACCCCAACTACTGTACTGTCCCAAGAAGGTCTCTTACGTATCCAAATATGCATACAGTTAAAGTTAGAATTAATAAGTTATTTTTCTGGTAACTCAGTATGTTACATCAGACTGCATATTATGAAGTATTTCGCCAGGAAATGTTGTCATGTAAAGACTGGGTCTAGTGAGATGCTAGGTCAATAAGCAGAGACAACCCACTCCTTTAACTATGCTGTCTATCTTGTAAAAGTATGACATTATGGTACTCAAATACTTCATGGTCTGAGTCCATGTCTCATTATTTGTGAGGTGCAGAGCATTTTTACACTAACTGGAGTATCCAAGTAAGGTCCTTATTCCCTAGCTTGTTTCCCTGAGCTTTGCTTACAAAAAGTGGAGAACTGATGATATAGTTACATCTATTTTCTTCCACTCGTGCTTTCCATTTCTCTTTCATCATTCCATCTTTCCTCATGTCAGGGAATTCTTTCCACAAATGCTGGCATAGCTCCTTATTCCTCTAAGGAATCAAAAGGTACATCTCATCACTAAAAGTGATGTCAGTATTATACTGCAAGTGCTGAGACGTGTCTCCTTCAGCATTGGGCAGGATGGACAAGGAGATGCAGTGTATCAGTAACCAACGCCTTGATTTCAGGAGATACTGAGTTCTTCTTCTACATAGTCACAGGAGCTACTTCTTCCTGCACCTACCCAGTACTCCTGTTGTTTACGGCCCATGTTGTTTTCTTAGTTTAGAGTCAGCAAACACAGAGTAAACACTGGTTCCTCCAAAGCCTTTTTTTTGAGTTTCTGACAAAAGGTGATCCAAGATTCCTGAGACTTTTCCATTGGAAATGCAAAGGCTCTTGCCATAAGAGTTTAATGGTGTGGCATCACACTTAAAACCATGTCAAGTAACTTTTCACATTACTAGAGTATTATGTTAGCACAAGGCTAATAATAACAAGATTCATGTCAAAAAGAGATAAAGAAGGAATTCATAATGAACATTTCAAATTTTTCTTTCTATAAATTATCAGCTATAATGGAAGAATTTATAAATCACATAACTATAATAGAATTAGATAAAATTCAGTAATTAGAATTATTTTCTAAATTTTTTTAATAAAAAACATCAGATGCAGATTTTTTTTCTTGACAGTCTTTATAACATCTCTCTGTCTAAGAAGAATAAAAGAAGGAAAACTTACATGTGTCACCAGAGATCACTAAAAATATCACAGAACTAATTTATTGCATTACAGAAGTCCAATGGCTTAAAATATTTCTGCGATGGTCAACATAAGTATGTTTTAACTCAATGTGTGAATTTAAATATAAATATTGCTTGCAAGCACAAGCACAGAGCAATTCATATTGCTCAAGCACTGATCCTAATTTGTTCTTGGAATGATAATGAAGGAACCGTGATATGTTAAATACTAAGAGAGACATTTCTGAAATTAAATTTCTGTCAAAAGATTTACAAAGGAGTAGGCATATGCCCCATTTGCCATGAGCACAGAATAGAGCTGAATACTTCTCAGATTCAATTACAAAGTCAGTGAGTATAGTAAAAGATACTGTGTCAGTATAGAACTCCTAGACAGAGATTCCAAATCAAATTCCTGTTTTCACTCTAAACTGTTTTCAGCCTGACACTTTGTCAAAAAATTGGCTTTTACAATCATGGTCAAAGTGACTATTTGCAGAAACTTTCTAGTGAGAAAGGCATAGCTTAAATTATCACTTAGCCTCCACATGCTCCCCCTCTCAATGCCCCCAAAAAGCATTAATTGAAAGGATAACAATGTTTTGAATTTGGAGCAATAGCTTAGTTGCAGACAAAAGACACTGACTATTCTGTCTTTGTTTTTATTAAGTTCATTTTATCATGGTTTTGGAACAGAAGTAATTTGCACCTTAATATGCTAGTGGGTAGAACTATTGAAATGTAGAGAAAGAGTAAAGGAACAGTAATAAGAGTAAAAACTCTCTATGGTACCTAAAATGTTTTAGTCTAACGTATGCTGGAGAAAAGTATTCACGCATCATACTTGTACAGCCACAGTCGAAAAAGATTAAGACAACTCCTAACAAACCAGACATAAGTTTGCATGCAATAAGGGGACAAAACAGTTCCTGCAGAAACCTGCATAATCAGACATACTGTACTGAGATGATTCTTCTGCTTTACAGACCACTGGCTTTTTCTAAAAGTAGCCCACAAGTAGTACAACATATATATATATATGAGAATATAAAAGGTATGGGTCACATTAAAGGAATTTTGATGTGTAAAGCTGTTATAAACACTTCATACCTAATAGCCTTATCATACCAGTTTTCATCCTCTGAAAAGATCCTCTCTCTCAGCCATGCAACATAACCCATGCCATCTATGCCAGAAGACATTATACTTTTACACTGTTTCCAAGTCCTTCCTGGGCATCACTGACCTCATAGGAACTACAAATGCATCAAAACCCAGAAAACTATCGAAGAATTTCTTCTCTGCTTTCACCAATATCTGAAATAACTTCCTTCCTTTGCTCCTCAGCAATAATTTCTCTGCTTCTATGTGCGGTAATGCTGTCATAGGCTGCAAGCTCCTGAGAGCTCTTGAGCAGTGGAAAAGCTGTCTCCAGCATCAGTGAGGTCTTGGATAATTTATCATTAAGTTACAGCATTGCACGAGCTTTTTCAAGAGCACATCTGAGTAACAGAAGCTACCAGCCTCAGGTAAGATAATAAAGAGTATGTCACAGGTGCTTTTATTAGGACCACATCTCACTCTAGTATCAGCTAGTAGGGACCACTCATTTCTGGATGTGGAATAGCCTTCATAGACCTCTGCAAGGGAAAAATTACTAGTTATAGGCATGTCATTCCTGAGTTCCTGTCCTGACCATTTCAGATCATAAGAAGCTTCCTGTTTTGCCTGTTGAAAACATTCTGTTCATCAGCTACTTGTCAATCTGTCCTCAGAACTGTCTTCTTGCAAGGACATATTACCATGATCTTGTCTACTTATCAGAAATTACCACCTTTGACACCTGTATTCATTGCAGAATTCTAGTAAAGCAGCATGTCTGACTTCACTGTGACCATCAGTGACAGATATATCTGCAACCAGTAAGCCACCAGTGGATCTGAGCAGATCATTAATGGCAGGCATATCCCTGTCCCAAATAAGGCCAGTAGTTAACAGTATTGTAAGCTATTCTAGGACCTTACTCATCAGTTCAGAATATTCAGACACACCAGAATCAATGTGTAGATAATCAGTGTGTAGATTGCCATAGTAGATACGTGATAGTATTCTTCATGCTTAAACATTTGGTAGCTCCTGATGCAAATGGCATCTTATTTCAGCATATAAAATCAAATTCCATGTTCAGAAAACATGAATCTGCATTCTCAGCAATGACAATTACCTCCACTCTGGACAATTGCGTCCAGCTCTGTCTTGGTAATCAAAGTAGTAAAGCAACTGCCTGCAGCTCTGTCTCGGTGACCTTCACAAATGCCATTGAGAGTTTAATTTTCTGAAAGAGGTGGCTGTGATATCAAATACATGACAAAAAAGAGAATCTTAATCACTGTGTACATACTGAAATCTGACCAAAAGTATACAGAAATTCCTTCCAACCTTTTTGCAGGAAAGCCTTGAATGCAACCTCAATCTCCAGTCTGAACAAAATAAAACAGAATTTGACTTTATATCAGTAAAAATTCCACCAAATACAATGGTTATGAACCATTCTGCTTGCATGCGGAGATATCCATCTCCTTTTTTTAGTATCTTACTCTCCCTCCTCTCATCTCCAAACAGTTTACTCCAGTTTCCCTTACTGTCTCTAACCTTTTTTCAAAGGGCAGATTTTCACTTCTGTTGTTATGACAACAGCAGAAGCCGTGCTGTACTTACTGTCCCATGCCACACTCTCTGTACCTCTCACTGAAAACAATGCTGGTAACACACCTCTGCTCTGTCCATTGCTAATCAGTGCTTACACAGTGTCTTTTTTCTCACTCTGGCCCTGACCTCAAAAATGATCCTGGGAGTAAGAAAGAAAATGGAAGGGGTACAGTTGGGACAGCTGACCTGAATCAAAGCAAGGTCATATGGTATCATGCTCAGCAAAAAAAGCTTGAGGAAATGAGCTGGAAAGAGAAACGTAGATGTTTATGGTGCTTTTATATTCAAGGCTGCCTGTGCTGAGGATTTGCTTTCCAGGAAGTGGCTAAGCCTCTGCCTATGGATGGGAAGGAGTCAATAATTTCCTTATTCTGCTTTGCTTGCACATGCAGCTTCCCTTATTAAACTGCCCTTATCTCAACCCACAAGTTTTCTTACTTTTGAACTTCAATTCTCTGCTCCATCCCACCACTGGGAGGAGAGTCAAGCGAGCAACTGTGTGGGTGCTTAGTCGCTTGCCACGGTCAGCCCGTAACATTACCACAGTCCTATATCCACAGAGACAGACACAAAAATACTTCTGTCTCCCTTGCTCTATATTCACCTGTACTTAGCTTTCTTCAAGTTTGCATGTTTAAACCATGAGGGATTGAGAGAACCATGCAGACACACCTGATACCTACAGTAAAGCAAAAGAATAACCCTCTCCATGTTCCTGCTCAACAGAATAAGAGTCATCATTGATGCTTTCATCAGCATTTTCTGTAATGAAGTCTCTCTTTTTTATGCTATAACTTGCATTCATCCTGCTGCAGGTATATGACTTTGAATTGGGTAAGGATACCTAGAACTTGCACTTTCTTTGAGAGGATGATAAAAGGACCTAGAGGGGAAACAAGAGAACAAGAATCTGTGACAAGAGCTAAATATTTTATTGAAACCAAGATGTGTTTTTCCTCTTGAAAAGTATAGCTAAATTTACTGATCTTATAGAAAGCTAGCAAAAAGAAATAAAATGTGAAATCTGCAGCCACAGTAATTCTATATGGGGCCAACTCACAGTACTAAAACTTTGGTACAAAAGTGCTCTCAGGTAACCTTGAAAAGTGTATCAACAGCTAGCTGAAGACACTGGCTCTGGAAACTATAGAACTTTCCACAGAAAGGTCATGGTATTGGAAGAAATTCGAGAAGGAATTGTACCAACCCTATTATTAAACCAGTTTTTCAGACAATAGAAGAAGAATCTGCTACAAGTTTTTTCCATTAAGTATCCATGATAGCATTTGATTTATATTTGTGGGTCACCTGAACTTGAGAGGAAATAGAGCAGCTCACTTCTAAATCCCTGCACTGGCCAGATTCAGACATGGTTCCTAACAGTCTAATCGCTCTGTCTCATGCTACAATTCAATCGCCCTACTACATCTTCTTCTAAAATTTCTGGTACTGAATATTATTAAAGAATATATATGGAGCAGACTGAACCATCTCCCTTCTTGAGAATGAGTATTTCATGTCACTTGCAATACGACAACCTTTTACTGTTCGGAAACAAGGAGAAAAGAGATATTATTTAGCACTCAAAGTCTCTAGGATTAATAATAAAAATATAATAATAGTAACTATTAAGAGAAAATGAAAGGTGAATACCGTGGGGATAGAGTTGGTTTATCTATATACATCAGGCTGTGTATGTGAAGATCTGGTGAAGTCCAATGGTTCCCATCAGTGTAAAACCAACTAAAATAAGTACACAGGGATATATTGTAGAGAACTGTCCTTTATCAGCAGAAGGAATTAAGTCTTAACTGTAATTTATATTATTTGCTTCAGCAATATAGCAAAACAAATGTCATAACTATTTCATGGCATTAGGAATTATGAATGCTACTTTGGTCTTGGGGGTCAGAGTTAGAACCAAAAATTTCCAGATTAAACAGTAAAAAAAGCGCCATATTCCATGCCAAAAAAAAAAAAAAAACAACAACAAAACAAAAAACATCATAGGAGATCATCATAGAATTTCAGTCTCATTCTGGAATATGTTTCCATCAATGAATAAATGACCAGACTGGTCACATGATGGATTGCATACTAAATGCTGCATGAGTTATTTTACTTAACCATCTTTAAAGTATTGTTGATTGAGTTAAAATTGCATTTCTCCTCAGACGGATTATCTAATGTGATAGAAAATATACAGTCCAAGAACAAATATAGATTTCTGTGGAAAATTAAACTGTAATGTGGGGTTATCCACTGAGGCATTAAATATGGCTGTATAATTGTATTTGCAGATGACAACTGTGATATGACTGAACTTCATCAGGTTTCCAATGAAGACTTACAGCAAACATATACACAAAGGACAGACGCTTCCTTTGAAATATTTGGAGGGGAAAATTGATTTTCACAGGACACTTTTCAGAAAACAATCACTGCACTTGAAACTTCTGAAGAAGTAGCTCAAGTGTGAAAGTTTCTGCTACCAAATCACGAAAGAGCTCTGTGTATGGTCATTTTCACAAGAGAGAGTAAATGAAAAACTATAAGCAATTTGAGTAGTCACCGTTCGATATCAGTCAGAGCACTATGGCAATATTTTTCTTCCTTTTTTATCTTTTTAATGAAAGATTTCCAATATATATTATTATATAACTATAAGCTTTGTTTTCAGTCTGGGACAAAATACCTGTAAAATTTTGTATCTTTTTAAAATTAAAATATTCATAAGAAACAGGTACACAAAATGTAAGGTTATTTTTGATCTGCTCAAGAGTAGAGTTGAGAAATCAAAAACACAAAAGTGACAAACCACATTTACATATTTATTTAATTACTACTTACAACAAATTCAAAAATCAGTATTCTATTTTTGACTAAGCAGATCTTTTCAAGGAATATTCTGACAGTAGTTATGAATTACCAAAGCCGTAAATCCAGATGGACACTTCACTATTTGTCTTTATCTGAATTATTATTTTCTGTTTTTCTATTTCTTCCCTGTGTGTGATGATCATAGAATCATAGAGTCATTTAAGTTGGAAAAAACCTCTAAGACCATCAAGTCCAACTTGATGATGGAGCAGGTATGAGTATAAAAATATATGTGTCATCCACATTTGGCAGAGATAGAACACCTTTTAAAAGATTTATGATCTTTATCCTGTTACCAGCAGCTAAGAAGGGGAATATTGGTCTTGTTCCACAAATAGCATTCCTACACGTTTTACTGTTTTTAGAAATTATAATGAGTCCCTACAGATACATGTGGTGTTCATCATAAATCAGCTTGTGTTACCTCTACACTCTTAAGACAAAAGTCTGATCCTATCAGGGTGCAATGCCACAATGAAATTAGAAAAACTGATTTAGCTTACAGAAATAATAAAAGTGTCTCCAATGAACTACACAGTGGCAAGAAAATAGCTGGTGGAAAACAAAACATGTTTCAGATGCTTCCCACTTTTGCTGAACAATTTTTTGTTGAAGCTAAATAAATAGGATTTATTTTCTACCATTAAAATTTTGTGTAGTTCTAACTGATTGAGGCAAAAATGTGGTCATTCAAAAGTCTGTATGTACTGTAAAAATAATTCGTATGCTTTACAATATATTGACAGTTCTATTAACAGGAAATATTTTTATGCATCTAAAATAAATTATGTATCTTCATGGAGAAAAATTATCTTAAAGCTACACAAAGAAAGATACATCAATATGGAGCTCTTAAAGGTAGTAGTTTAATACAGCAACAAGCCATCATGATTAAAAGCAGGAAAAAGATAACATGCTTTCACTATTAATGGCATAAATGTACCCGATAATCACATCAGTAAATATTCTGGATTACAAAAATGACAGTGAAGAATAAAGGTATGGCCACGACCCCTATCAGGCTATACTATAGGAACACAAGGTGTACAGTAGGGCTACTATAAGATAGTAGTCAGAGGAGAATAATTGAATCTGTTAATATTAAAGGCTGGTGCTGTGAACGGTAGATGCCTGGAGGAAGTGAGAAATCTCTAACTTGTATGACAGTTTCAGCTGCCTCTTTCTGTACCTGGAATTGTTACCAGGGTATATAAATGCCTTGACAGCTGTGAATGGAGTTAAAGACAAATGCTAAAATAGAAAACATAAAGCTAGACATTTCAGAGTAAAATTTAGTAGTCAAAGTAAATCATAGCTTATTCTCTTGCTATAAATAACGCAAAATAGGTATGAAAAGGAACATAATGAGCTACACTGGAGGCTGATGTAATTTGAGCTAGCGCCTTTGAAATCGAACTGGATTTACATCTGGCAAGGATTCTTTCCTACAAACTGCTTTACAGTCTTAAATAAAACAGACTAGGAAAGGAGGTGGCATAAAACATACCAGGGGAGTGTGTAACAATATACTGGCACAAATAAAGAAGTTATATATTAAGACTTAAAAGGATGTGATTTGTTGAAACTCAGTTTTGCTGACTCTGCTTTGCGGTATGACTATGAAAGGATCCCAACTCCCACAGTTAGGAAATGGAAACAGTCAAGTAAGACTAAGAAGAGGACCACAAAAGGAATATACTGAATGGAGAAAACACCTATGGACAAAACCCCCTCAATATTATACCATAACTAATTTTATTGAGAGAAAAAATTAAGGCTGGTGAGAATTAAAGAAATATGAAGAAATCAACATTTTCATATACTTTGCAATTGTTTCTGCTAACTTGCACGGGCTGCAAACCAATCCCACATCCTTCTAAAAAGGAACAATTACCACAGTTTTAACAAATAAAATATCTTCAGAGGAAGACACTGCAGGAGAAAGCCTGGGCCTAGTGGAGTCAACTGTCAGGTGAAATGATTTCACAGCTTTTAGCATTGTCAAGATTCAGCAAAAAATTCCTGTCAGCTTCCAAATGTCTCCTGCCTTTTACATGTCGAGTGCTTTTCTCCAGTTGTAGTTATGGTAAGTCTTATCAACATTGTCAGACTACTTCTTAGATCTAGTATTTTTGTTAACTCATAAATTGCTGTGGAGTTGCTACACCATTACTAAAGTGGTATAGAAATTTTTTACAATCTCTACCCATCAGTATGGACCCATATTTGCTATTGATTTAACAAGAATGATTGTATTTCAGAGTATTTGATTTTAAAGAAGAGACATGGAAAAAATAAAGGTGTATGTTTTTTGATATTAAATAGAGAATAACTTTAAACCATCAAAAGAACTGCATTACAGGCATAATAATTATCACAATAAATGTTTTGCATCATTTAGTGTGGTTGCTTATCTGCCTTGTAGAAAGAATATATATTAGCTTTCTTAAATGATATTAAAATTAACAATTTAAAATAAAATATGTTAAATTCAGAAGTGTCAAATGGGTGTAGACATAATAAATTTGAGCTCTGCCAAACTGGAAATAGTAATTTGAAAATTTGCAGTTATTTATGTAACATTTGAGAACAAATTATAACCCTCTGAATTGGATTATGATGATTTTTTCTTTAAGATATAAACACTTAATGTAACCATAGAAGAGGAAAATATTGTAATTATTCTATTATTTTTAAATACCTGTACTTCAGGCCCAATTATTATTCATTTAGGTATGGCTTTTGGCAAAATTTTTTGGTTTATGTACTGAATTATATTGTTTTTTCTACACTTCCCCCGCAAATGATGTTTCTCAAGGGATTTCTTGCATGTATTATGACATTATTCCAACCCTGCTGTAAAACTTTGAAAAATGTCCTAAGAAACAAAATTCTGTGTTCTACGTTTGGTATGTACACAAGCTTGGATTCTTAAGCTACACATATAATATTTTGCGAACACTCCTAGTTGTCTGATATTAGATATTAGATCATTAATAGTCAAGGCTTGAGCTGATCTCTTGTGTGTTACAAGAGCACATAACAAAGGGGTTGGGAAATGTTTTATTTCCATCATAAGCAATTGCTTGACACTATCTGTCAGCTCTAATATTTTTGCTATCTCCTCAGTGATTTTGGAGCACTAGGTCTGCTTTAAACTGAAAAAAGGTTTTAATATGGGGCAGGTCAAACTCTACTGTTACTTGCATATGCAAAATTTAAAATTATGGCAATGCTCTTGATGTTTTCAAAACCTTGGCAAAAAAAAAAAAAAAAGTAGTCAAATACTGAACAAAGGCATTATTACTGGTTCAAATAATATCTAAGCAGTCCAGATTACCTAATTAATACAGAAATGCCTCATTTGTAAGACAATTAAAATTACTGAACATAAACTTCCTACTCCAGTTGGTGCTTGCCTTTCCAATATCCCTGTGGGTCCTAGTGTCAGTAGTAAGTCTTTTTTAAGAGGCAAACTTGTCTGGATTCTTTAATGAGAGAATTCTACTCATGTTGGGAGTTATTATTCCTCGATCTTGGGTATCTTGAGTTTATGTTTGTTTTCAGAGAAAGCTTTCTTCTCACTGTAGTGCAACTGAAGTCTAGAAGTAGTCCATCAGCCTTTCCCAGGATCAATTTAAAAACCTGCTGTATTTGGGGGTTTCTGACTCCCTCAGTTTGTCAGACTGTTCCTGTAAAAACCATTGTCTAGTTCAGGCTGGTTAGGCAATAGCAAGTGAAAATATTGCTTATAGTTCCAGCCAAGGTGAGCCCAGATGGATATTCAGACCCTGTGGAGTCAGGTCAATTAAAGATCTGAGGCCTTCTATTAGTAATGGTTCTATAATATTTAGAGGTTTATACTCTTCTCATTGTGGCTTATGTCTAGCATAAAGACAGAATGATATTTTTCAGAAAAAATGACCGTGTCTACCAGAGTGGTGGATGCATTCAGTCAAGATGCAGGATTCCCATTTGGGACATAGGATAAAGGAGGTTCAACCTGTTCTCTGGCATGGTTCTCTTATTCTACTACTTTAAAGCCATTCAGTAGTAGCCTTGAGGCATATGGGATCTTTGCCAAGAACTTCATTGAGCAAGATCTTTCTTAAAATGCATCTATTTAAAAGGATACTCTGAAAAGATTTTGGAAAACAGTGACAACAGATTTAATATACATCAATAGTATAAATCATGTTCTAGCACTGGAATGGCTACCTAAATAGATGAATTTTATTTTGTTTTGTTTCTGATGGAATAAACGGACCCACATGATTCAAAGGAACTATTTCAAAAGCAAGGACTTTTCAGGAATCTTACATAGAGTAGTAAGCATGCTAATGGTTTAAACTATTAAATCCTTAAATATAGGTTATATCTAGTGTGCATTTGTAAGTTATTTGTTCATACGTGTGTGTGAATTTATGCATCTCTCTTTCTCCTGCTTTGGAGAGTGTTTCTGCATACAGCTGAGGGTGCCCAGGTGAAGTCTTTCAGCCTGATACAAGCAGGCAGTGCTATGTTTACAGAGAGCTGCAGGTGA
This sequence comes from Pseudotriccus pelzelni, assembly GCA_035584735.1. Classification (NCBI taxonomy): domain Eukaryota; kingdom Metazoa; phylum Chordata; class Aves; order Passeriformes; family Tyrannidae; genus Pseudotriccus; species Pseudotriccus pelzelni. Next base: position 67,797,915 of record JAWMRA010000113.1, read on the forward strand.
TTCTAATTTTTGTGAGCCTTTTGCATGTGCATATAAATACTCACTGCAAGAGATGAGGAGAAATCCTGAATAATCTTATTTTACTTTCACAACATTGAATTCCAGATGGATGGCTGTCAGCTAGGACTCTACTATTACAACTGATCAAGATATGGAAAAGAAGAAATAGTATTAAGGCAATCTTGTATTCATGAGAGAAAACAAACAAACGAAAAATGAAACAATTTAAATCCCACACTTTCTGTAAACAATGTGAGTGCTCCAAAGTTCAGGAAGAATTGAAAGACAAAATGTGTTCTCAATGTCACTTCAACATGGGATCTAAAAACAGATATATATGAAAACAAAAAATTTTTCCATTAATATGAGCACATAGAAAATTACAGTAATAATATATTGATCTTCCATCCAAAAAACCATACCAAGCACTATGTGCCATAATGCTACAAATCCTCACACAATTTCTCTGAAGATAGAGTACTTATCATCTGCTTCCTTTTTGCTTTCTAAAGCAGTATTTTAAGTACAAAATCATCTGCGTTTTCAAAGTCTGTATTATGCTTTTGTTATTAATATTCTAAATTAAATTGGAGGGGGGGTATTATGTGCAATTTTTGGCTAGGGGTAATCGTATGGAAATGTATTCCTAAAACATAGATTTGATTGAATTTAAAGACTAAAGGTACTTCACATTTTGCAACATACTTTACTGAGTTATTCAATCTGATGGTTGGTTTACCCATGTGATTCCATTTAACACTAAAATGTTTCACATTTTGCTTCACACAATAAATATGCTTGCAGAGATAGATTTCAAGACACATACATTGAAAATTAATGTAAACCAAGGAATATAATGTAAGCACAAATGAACAGGCTGGCAACAGAAAATTTCTTGTTAAGCTTTCAGGCATGCCCAGTGAGAACGGCACAATTATCTGGAGAAACAGGGTAGATTCTAACTGAATGAAATAGTGCAGCTATTGCAAAATGTTGTGATTCATCCCATTGCCAAATATGATTTTATGCTAAAAGCTGAGTTCAGAGAAAATGAAGCTGCTGAAGTTTAACTTTTACAGGTAATGCTCAGATGACTTTTCCTTCTTGCATCTCACTGTGGAAAGTGTAAAGTTTTGTATCTTGCTGCAGTTTAGCCCCAGACAGCAACTATGTACAATGCAGATGCTTTACCACTCCTTCGCCCACGCCAGTGGGATGGGGGGGATAACAAAAAAGGTAGAACCCATGCACTGAGATAAGAACTGTTCAATAATTTTAGTATTATTATTGTTGTTGTTGTTATTATTATTACTACTGATCCTACAGTTAGGGAGATAATAAAGAGAAAGAAATAAACCTCAAAAGAAGCAAGCAATAAACAACAAAATTCCTCACATCTGCTGGCTGATGCCTATCCCATTTCTCAGGATGATCAGTCTCTCCAAGTCTGTACACTCCCTCCAGTCTATACACTGTGCATGACACTCTGTGGTATGGTACTACTCCTTTGACTGACCAGTTTGGGCAACTGCCCTGGCCATACCACTTCTGGAGGAATAAGTGATTGTTTGTAGCTACCTAAACAGTAGCTAATTAGGGATTTATCAAAAAAATAGATAAGGAGAATTAAATCTGTTTTCAGCCTAACAGATCAGGCCTCAAGCAAAATATATTCTACTACGTCTCCCAGCTACAGGAGCAAATAACAAGAGATGTGTTAATGCATTCAAGGTAGGTGTTCACTTCTTTGTCTGAGAAAATGCTCTTCCAAACCTTCCCTAATGAATGTGCCCTAACTATTATGGATTAAGGTCTCAAAGGAGATGGGACGTTAAACACATCATGTAGAAACTAAATGAAACTTAAAATTTGTGAGTCAGAAAGAAGAACATAGATGAAATCCTAAGATTTATAGTTAGAGTGTGCATTGGGCAACAAAATCTCTAGTCCTTGCTTTAAAGACTATACGTATGAGGGGCTTGTGTTGGAAGGGGGCTGAGGTTTTTATTAATATAATATATAGCATCAAGACATGGGATCAGAACTTGCACTTAACTACTCCTCAGGTAAACAGATACTGCGGGATTATCAAGCTAAAGAGTTAAAAGTTTTTTTTTGTTGTATCCTTAGCACTGCATCTACAGACGAAAGCACAAAAATAAATCCATTTTAGAGAGTATATTCTGGGTACTAAGACATTATGTTATAAGGTAAAAGGGAAGTATGAATTAACATCACCTACCAAATAATTACATAAAAGATGCAGAGGGTGAAATTTTCTCTTTTATGAGGTATTTTCTGGAAGAAAGGACTGACTGCAGCTTACTTGAGTGAAGAAAAAGGAATAGAAGCATATCTTTCATCAGAAGGTTTCAGGTTGAGAATCTTCACTAAATCAAGAAAACAAACTTTATATACATATATATATAAATATATATAAGTCTTGTGTATTTTTTTTTTAATTTGCAGATATTTGTTGTAAGCAAGATTTGTTTTAGGTTGCCCAAATATGATATTTCTTCACCCTTTTTGAAAGCCTTCAAGATTCTGGACACTCAGCTAATACCAGATGACATGATTTCTTATTCTCTCATAAATACTGTGCAGTTCATGGAAGAAAAGTCAATTTAATGGTTTATCTCTTTTCCTATTCTCTTTTGCTCTGTATCTTATTCCATTTTGAAATTTTCAGCTTCATCCTTCACTGATCTTTTATTTTGCAGTGTTCAAAATCTTTTCAGAAATGTGGTTAGCATCTCTTAATACACATATCTATTTCAATTATCTCTTTCCTTTCTAATATCCCCTTTATCTGTTTTACTGTTTTTTATCATTCTGCTCAGATTTCTATTTCATCTCCCTCTGCATTTTTAATATCCTTTTTGTCTTTCTTAACATTCTTCTCAAGGTCTTCAGTTCACAATATTCTTTGTCATTTGATATCTTTCTCTTAAAGGAAGATTTGTTTGTTGGTTTTAGAGAATGTTTATTTCAGTTAACTTGATGATTATATGACATTAGGTAATTACACATAGCCATCTACTGTAAACTTTTTAAAACACCAAACATTTCTTCTTAATTGATTTCTTCCTCAATATCACTACATTTATTAGTAAATAATCCTTTCAGATATGGCCTACTTGAAATCAAACATTCATTCTGGTACTTATGCTTAACTCAAAAGATTTGGACAAACATATCCAGTGATCATAGTATCATTTAACATTTGCACTAGTTTTGTTTTATGTATTGGATTGACTATGAAAATGGCAACCTCTGCTTGGGTCACTTTTTCTATTTTGGAGTACACATTGCTTCCACATCTCCTCTCCCTTACAAAACTCCTAATTTGAAAATATTCATCTTCCATGTTTTCATTTTATACTATGTCTATTTCCACCTATGTCTGTGCTATTAAAATCAGTCATAACCAAAATTGTATTATCTCTATAAACTGCCAGTGCTTATCTGAAAATATCACACTCTTCTTTATACTTTAGAGCATTCAATTCATAACTCACCTCCATTTGTCATTCATGAGTATATTTTCATATAATTCTCCCCTGTCATTCGGTCCATGTAATAATTTTGTCTTTAGTGCCTTAATGGACTAAAGCAAAACTCCTGAAATTCCTATGTCTTTATAAGCACTTTTTTTTGTGGCTTTACATAGCTACATTCAGTCTCCTCTCACACTACAGCTGGCAATATCTCCTAAAATATTCCTGCAAATCCTTGTGTCCATTAATACCCTGAATTGTTATATGATGTAGTTGATGTGGAGTCTTGGGTGAGGCCTTTCTCCTCCCAGGAAATATTTGTTGACAGGTGTATTTGCTGGAATATGGTGCTATTCTGAGTATGTCTGGATAATTTCTGTTCAGATACTATTCAGACCCAGCAAGCTCACTTCCATGAGGAAACAGCTATATATATACACACAGCATCCTTTTATGTATCAGCTTTTAGTCTTTTGAAAACTATCCAAACACATACAGTGAAACTATGAAAAAGGAAAAAATATGTCAGGAATACTTTCAGCTGGTGGTAAACATATCATTTTTTTTCCACTGAAAAGTCTTTCAGTGACTACATGAAAAGTAAGCATCTGCAAAGCCTGATTTTTTATTTCTCTTCCTACCTACTGTATCTCTGAGACTGCAATATTCAGACTGTTTGGTCTGTTTACATACTTATTTTTAATTATGCAGATGTGAATTTGCCTGTTATCACTCAAACCACAAATAATTTTATTGATACTTTTTCCATGTTTGAAGTCTATTATGGACGTGGCTTCAGGTTTTTATATTTGCAAGCAAGCCTTAATTTATGTTCACACTGTGCATTTTAATTTATGAAACAATCAGAGGAAAAAAAATAGGTATTCCAGATCCATAATTACAGCCTGGACCTTTTAAATCAGCTGAGTCCATGGTTGGTGACAGCTTGTTTCATCCAGAAGATGTAGAGTTCAAAAGGTCTTAACCTAAAAGAGGAGGAAAGTAAGCGGTTCCAAGTAGGAGATGATGTTTACAACAGCTTAAAGTCTGATCTTAGCCAAAGATCAGTAAGTCAATGAGTAAATTAATTAAATGATAACAGCATTCTGATTTCTGTAATAATGTTATAAATACTATGAGATTGTGTTAAAAAAACACATCTCAATTTTCTTTCTACACATAATCTCCTTTCAAACAGAAAGAAAAAAGACCCACGCTTGTTTATTAATCAAAAATATTTTGTTTCTAGGATGACAGCAAATTTTGAAAAAGGATACTCTACATGAAAACTAAAAAAAAATAAAAACACAAACTCAAAAGCAATGCATATTGACATATTCAGTTATTGCCAGATGAAAATGTCCTTTTAAATCTTAACCAATGCCTTAACTAATTAGCTTCATTAACACTATCCTAATGCTTTCTGGCTTCTGAAGGCCAAGAACAAAGTTTGTAGTTGGAATGAAATACATTTTTCTTATAAAGAGTATTATATCAAGGGCCCTCTAGAAATGAAGACTGTTTGATTAGAGTTAGCAAGCCTGAAGAGCACTTTTTGTGCTTGCAAATCCTAGCCCTTTTTTTGTGCAAATAGTTATCAAGGAATTCGTCATGGTCTAAAATCCTAAGGGGCTCTGATTGTTCCTTCAAAAGCCTTTAAAAGAAAATACACTCAGGATGTCATCCTTTCTGAAGTTAAACATTAAATATTTTGGGTACAGACTAATCATGTGTTTATTAACTTCTGCTCTGAAACCATCAAGTCCAGATAGCTTTGTTGACTTAAAAGTAAACTAGATTTATTATTCATTTTATAGACAAAGATTAATTGCTACTTTGTGCTGAATCCTCTTGGAAGGCAGCAAAAATTTTCTTTAACTGGAAATATATCAGTATTTTGTGAATCATGTGTCCTATGTATAGTAAGACCAAGCAAGAACAAAGAAAGTGTCAGTAGTTCCTGCCTACAAGAAACTTGTTCTTGTTGCAAAACAACAAAAAAAACTTACTAGAGTATGGGCTACTTGGTAGATACAGTTTTCAAAAATTAGTTAAATTCATCCCTGTGTTCTAAAAATATCATTACATAACTTAGAACAATTGAAACCATGGATTATCATGGTTTCATGGGATTGCAGCAGTTCTTAAAGATTATCTAGTTCCAAGACTGGTTCTGTGGGTAGGGATACCTCTCGCTAGACCAGGATCCTCAAAGCCCCATCCAAGCTGGCCTTGGACACTTCTAGGGATGGGGTGTCTACAACCTCTCTAGGCAACCTCTTCCAGTGTCTCACCACACTCACAGTAAAGAATTTCTTCCTAATATCTGATATAAATCTCCTCTCTTTCAGTTTGAAGCCATTCCTCTTTGTTCTATTGCTACATACCCTTGTAGAAAGTTCCACTCTCTTGTAAGCTCCCTTCAGGCATTGGAAGGCTGCAATTAGGTCACCCTAAAGCCTTCTCTTCTCCAGGCTAAACAATCCCAATTCTCCTAGCTTTCCACATAGGAGAGGTGCTGCATCCTCCAACTATCTCCTTGACGCTCCTTTGGACTCACTTCAACAGGTCCATGTCCTTCTTATATCAGGGATCCCAGAGCTGGATGCAAGGTGGGGTTGTAATACTCATTTGTATCCAAGCTTAAGATAACTTCTAAGCAATAGAGTTCCACTAGAGATAAAAAAACCCAAACCATACATATAGACTCAAAAATTACTTGGGGGGGGGGGGGGTGTCCATCTCAAAAAGCTAACTAGAATACAACAAATAGTCACTATTTATCCACTTAAAGAAACACTAGGACTCTGAATACAAATTAGCAGAGAAAACACTCAGTGATACACCTTAAACACTTATATAGAAAGCTGACTAATATCTACTTATCCTTTGATGCTATTCTCAACCTTGTAATGCCCCTTTATTGTTACTCTCCCACAGAAAAATAAGGGGTAACACAGCAAGCCTTCTGTATCCCAAGGCCTTCACTGGGAGGAATATGTTGTTCATTTTGGGCTTATTTTTATGTTTCCTTGCCCAGAACTCCTGCCTTCTGGCTGCTTCTGTTTGAGTGTGAGCGTGGCTCCACAGTTTTCCAGACAGCTTCCAGAGGCTCTTTTTTGTTGGGCAGTGAACCCCTGGGTTTGCCCAACTTTCCCATGGAGGTACTGGCAGAGCTCAGGCTCAGGCATGGAAGGCAACAGGCACTTGGCCCCAAGGCTGCAGCTGAAACCAGGCCAGCCCAGTTCTGGCTGAGGGGAGTCCTGAGCCCTGAGAACCTAAGTTGATAACTGATTGATTAATACCAGAAAAAAAACCCCAAAACTATTTGTTAAGCCACAGTGTAGTTAGAAAGAAACTTCTCCATCTTATTCATCATATTTATCCAACAAAGTACCTGGTTGAAGCCTGTGTACTTGAGATCTGACCCAGTGGCATATAGTGCTATAATACTTATAGTATCCCAAGGACACTTAGCACTAATTCCAGGCACAAAGCACTTGATTCATCTAACCTTAGGCACTTGCCTGAGGATTGTAAGGCAGGAGATGCTGTTGATGTGATTTTCTCTTTACTTTTTATTAAACATTTATACATTTCCTACCTGATGTAATTTCTCCTGATGTTAGCTTAGATAAACTTCAGACTGTAAGACTTATGAACTGCTACAATGAGAGCAAAACACTCAATAAGCTTTGACACAAAAATGAATGCTGTTAGACATTCCGTAAAATGAAATAGTCATAAATTATGTATACTGATATCTTAATGAGATTTAGAACAGCTCGTACATGCACCAGAGAAAGGGAAAAAAAATAAATAAAAAGAAATTCAAAATGCCGGAACAATACAACTAAGATTTTTTGGAATATTAAAACAGTCCTCCTTTGCCCTTTGCTACTTATGCTACCAGACTATCTAGTATACCATGAACAACATGTGACTCTTCTTAGCAAGAAAAAGAAAAAAAGCGTCCAAACAAACAAACAAAAGACCAAAAAGGGCCAAGGAAACCAAACCATAAGATCACTTTTTTCTAGACTTGTTTTACCTAACATCTCAGCTCCTGGATCTTTAATTTCATTAGGGGCTGAACTGTATAATTAAAAACAAAGACATTCCTGGGAAAGCTTACCTATTCACCCAAACTTTTCTCTGCTGCCAATGGAGGAAGACATCTGTACTGTCAAATAAGACAGTGCCAGGAGGTAAAGTCAGCATTAGACTGCTGATCATCCATAGTGCTTAACTGTTTGCATACTCCCTGGCATATTTGAGCCATTCCAATTAGTGCTTTCAAAGACATTGCCTGGGCATGATTTAGGTGTTAGCATATGCTAGGGATTATTTGCCATAGACAGTAGGGAGAATAATGCACCATCTGTCTTTCCCTGCCATACAAGGTCCTCCAATATTAGCCCAGTTGGCTTTATATCTTCAAATATCCATTACATCATTCCACCCCACACACCAGAAATGGCCACAAAATCTATCAGTTTATCACTGTGAAAACATCCTCATAATGAATTGTAACACATCTCAATTTTGACTTACTTTGAACTGAACCCCTCCTTCATACACAAACACACAGACACACACAGAGAATTAGAATTACTCTTTTTTTGGCTGTAGATATGCCATACGAACCCTGGAGAAACCCTGGGCCAAATACTGTACCACATGAATTTAGTGAGCCTGTGTCATCTGGCCTCAGGATCAGACAGTGGCCTCTGCTTGATTCTATGTAGCAATATGACATAATACCGTTGTGGTTTAGCCCCAGCTGATACTAAGCACCAAACAACTGCTCACTCACTCCCTCCAGCATGATGGGGAGAAAAGAATTGGAAGGGTAGAACTGAGGAAAAAAAATTGGTTGAGGAAAGAACAGTTTAACAATTGAAATAAAAATAATAAGAAGAATAGTATCATGAAGAGGGAGAAAGGGAAATAAAGAAGAGAGATAAATAAACCCCAATAAAGACAAATTATGAAAATGAGAAACAGTTGCTCACCACCAGTCAACCAATACCCAGTCAGTCCCTGAGCAGTGGCCCCCAGCCCACTTTCCCACCAGATTATGTGCTCAGCAAGACCTAACATGGTAGGGAATACAACTTTGGTCAGTTGGAGTCAGCTGTCCCATCTGTGGATCCTCCCAACCTCTTGCTCACCCTCAGCCTACTCATTGGCAGGGCTTCATGAGGAACAGAAAAGACCTTAACTCAATGCAATCACTGCTCAGTAATTAAAAAAAACCAACACATTTCTGTGCTATCAACACCATGTCCAGCACAAATCCAAAACGTAGCTCTAGACTCATGGTCTGGTTCTGGCCCAGGTTGGCAGGAGGGGGCATGGTCAAGACATTACGTTATTTGATACCATCTTATATCATGCCAGGGGTGAGGGAAACGGACTCTCTCTCTGTTCCAAGAAGAAAGGCGTTCTTTTCCCATGGAGCAAGTGTGGCAGGCAGAGTGGTTGGGGTAGAGTGCCACGGGCTGGGATCAGATCCAGTTGTTTTGAGTTCAGTGAACATTTTTCATGTACACTTTGTACACTTTTCTTGCTAGTGGTCAGGCTGTTACTGTTAGTTTTCTTATTTCATTGGTGTTTCCAGTAAATTGTCCTTATCTCAACCTGGCACTTGCACCTTTTGTGCGTTCAATTCTCAAGTCCATTTCCAGAGCGGGAAGAGGAAGGGGAAGGGGGAGAGCAAGTGAGCAGCATCAGGTTTGGGAGAGTCTCTGTGAGCACACTGAATTGGTGAGTACTATTCCTCCACCACAACAAGTAGTAGGAAAAAAATTAATTTACCCCAGCCAAAGCCAGCATATTCTACACTCCTTATTCCACACCATTTATGTCATGCTTGGGTGCTGCACTGTCCAATACATCCTCAAATCACCATCCCCTTTCCCATCCTTTGATATAATACATAGATATGATTCCCTTAGGTCATGTAACACCACTGTGAAATGTCTGTCTGAGTTACTGTCCACTGAGTTAATTTAGTGCAGGACTTTGGTTTCCATCTGTTGTGGTGGTCACTCAGGACAGGTGGCATAGTGTTTTGTGTGAAGTTGCTGGGTAGCAAAACCAGCTCAGGTTGAGCAATGAAGATGCATTTGTTAAAAATATGAAAATCAACCTGCAAGCTGTTTAACAACTTCAACAACCACATTTTTTTTCCATACAGCTTTCATTCACATTTGGCACTGGAGAAAGTGAATAAAAAAAGTTGACTAATAAAACTTCCTACATTTCAGATACCTATTTTTTGTTCCAACTCTAAAGTGGTCAAGTGTGATGGAATACTATTTATTTCTTTTCATATCTATTTAGAATAGTCTACTTGAAAGAATATAAATGATCCAGAGAACTGAATTAATTAACTAGTTGCCAGCTTCACCATTAATCATGCACTTTATTTTCATTCTGATTTTGGTTAATCAATGACATATGCATCATTTTAATCAAATACTTGATTAAATTCTTTAATAAATACTTTTTCAAACTTCAATATTAATTGCACTGCAACTGTTGAAGCAGAGAATGAGCTTATGGTCATTCAAGTGGTTTACACACAGGGAAAATGTTATCTTTTACTTTTTTTAATATTCCCATACATATTCAACAAATATTTTTGAAAAGTCAGAGGTAGAACTCATTTTTATCTCACAGCCAGCTTACTGGAAAGCCATTTGTTATAGCATAAAACTGTTCTCTTTGTGATTTAAAATTATCACAGTAGCTTTAGTTCAATTCAGTGAGATGCCTTGTATATTCATATCTGCCAGCATCATCCACAGCTGATTACGTCAGACAACACAGGATCCTTTCCAATAGGAGAACTACCAGTTTATTGTGTCGCTTGCATTTTTGAGTAAATTGACAGGTGCTCTTAGTTTGATGATCACTGACTCCAGTAAGTTCAGTGTCTGCATGATCCTGAATTTTTCACGTTGCGATGTATTAGATGTTACGTAATTTAAATATTAGTACATTAAGTTTAAATTGAGTGAATGGTTTGAAAACAAAATTTCACCACAGCTGAAAGTTCATAACAGTAATCTGCTTCTGGTTTAACAGTGAGATTCAGTTTGAGATTAAATCAGAGATCTATATTTATATTCATGTACAGACATTTAATTTGTAGTATGTCTGGAGGTCTGAAGACTCAGAAGAATATCAACAATTGAGAAAAGATAACTTCATAAATAACTAGGAAGTTTTGATCCATTTTTAAGTCCTATGTCACTGTTTCTGCGTATCTTTCTGAATTAATTTGTATTAGTTAACTAATGGATCTTTTAATCCATGGTCATGTGGAGGAAGTCACTGTAGCTCCTTCAGATTTAACTAAATTTCAGTAGAGGTTTAGGTGACTTAATTTTAGTTTAATGAGACATGGACAGAGGAAAAGCTATGAAAAATGCTTCCTGATAATATTGTTTTGATCTCTAGAAAATGCTTTCTCTGAGACAGGCATTTGGCGTTTTGTTTTGTTTGGGTTTTTTGTTTTGTTTTTGTTTGTTGTTTTTTTTTCCAGTTGTGGAGCTCTTCTAGGATCACTTCTAAGCATTTTCATCTCACTAGATGGTTTCCTTTGTTACTTTTGGTTGGGATAAATTTCCTTCACAGTAGCTAGTATGGTGCTAGTTGTGAATTTGTGCTGGCAACAGTGTAGATAATGTAGGTAAGGCCTTTTCAGCTTCTCACCCCACACAACCAGCAAGTAGGTTAGGAGTGCACAGGAATTTGGAAGGGGACACAGCTGGGACAGCTGACCCCAACTGACTCTAGGGGTGTTCCATATAATATGGCATCATGCTCAACATGTTCAGGCTTACGGTGTTTGTCTTCTTAAGTCACCAGTACATGAGATGGAGCCCTGCTTTCCTGGGGATGGCTGTACACCTGCCTGCACATGGGAACTGCTAAACAAATTCCTTTTTCTTTGCTTTTTTTTGTTTTTTTTCTGGCTTGTGTCCATGGCTTTACCTTCTGAACTGTATTTATTTCAGCCCATGAGTTTTCTTACTTTTATTTTTTGTATTCTCTCTCCCATGCCATAGTGAGTGAGTGATCGAGTGGCTGTGTGTGGCTTAGTTGACAGCCAGGCTTAAATCAAAACACTTCCTCATTTTACTCTGGCAGCCCACAATACAATTCAGAATTTAATTTTCTCTGACAATTAGGGATTTCCATAATGAGGTATTGTAGCAATATCATTTTTCACAAGAGCTTGCAATCAAGAATAGATCTTGTTTTGTCAATATTGCTACTACTAATAATAATAAAAATGTGAGACCTGCTTATTAAGAGAGTGCTATTACAGGGAATTTAAACTGATTCTATGCCATTAACATATACATGTCAGGGAATTGGAGATCACTGCATTTGAATTACTCTGGGTTTCTCTCTATGCACCACTTCAATTATCTGCCATTACATGCAGATGTGTTTGCAGATTCATATAGTTTAAGTACATTGCTTGCCTAATCATTGTTGTAAAAAGATAGAGCCTACTTAAGTTTTCTGGTTTTATACTTCACTGAAGTATAAAATTTCACTGTCAGCAAGAGCAAGTCAGGGATTGGCTACAAATAGAAAATCATATCTCCACTGTAAACAAACAAATGTTACACTTTTGCTATCATTATTATTACTTAAAGTCATTCTGTGAAACATCAATAAGTTTTAAACATGAGTTCAAAATAACATCTTTTTTTTAATCTTATTTCAGCAAATTATCATCGTCTTTTGTTTCACCTTTCAGTATCTGGTTAATAACTTATCTTCTTTAAACAGCTGAATGACATTTAAAAGCCTGATTAAAATGGTGTTGTGAAACATAAGTAACCAACTGTTTCACTCTTCAAACTTGTAGTTGATGAAGTGAATACTACTGAGAATCTGAAGAAGGTTTCTGCAGAATCCTGGAAATCACTAGAAGAAATAAATTTGGATTAAAGTCTTAGAAGGAAATAAATAGCAAGATCTGTAAGACCTAAATAAATAGACCTAAATGAATATCTAAAATAAGTAGCAAGGACCTGATACAATAGAATCTCCTTTAGGTGTGGTGGGTTGATCTTAGCTGGCTGTAATATGCTCTCTCACCCCCTCTCTTCAACATAATGGGGGTAAACAATTAGATGGAAAAGCTCCTGGCTTGAGCTAAAGACAGGGAAACCATTTACCCCTTACTGTCATGAGCAAAACAGACTGGAATTGGAGAAAATTTATTCCATCTACTGCCAGTTAAAATAGATTTCAATACTAACAAACAAAGACAAAATTAAAATATTTCCCTATCTCCCTTTTTTTCCAGGGTCAACTTCTTCATTCCTGACTGCTGTTGATGACTCCCTCATCAAGTGCCACAGAGAGTGGGGGGGGCTGGTTTTAATCCATAACTGTTCCTTTCTGCTTCTTGTTCATTTTTTCCTGTGTTCCAATGTGCGTCTTCCATGGGCTGCAGTTGCTGCAGGGCATATCCATGTGCTTCATCATGGGGTCCTCCATGGGCTGCTCCACTGTGGTGTCCTCCACAGACTGCAAGAGAATCCTTGCTCTGGTGTCTGGAATATCTCCTCATCTTCCTTTCTCTCTGACTTTGGAGTTCATGGGCATGCACATCTCACGTTTTCTATCATTCCTCACTGACTATGAAGCATTTTGACCTTTCCAAAATCTGTTTTCACAAAGACACCATTAGCTTGGCTGATGGGCTCAGCTGTGTCCTGCGGTGGGATCTTCGGAACCAGCTATGTCCAGCACAGGACACCTCTGGCTGCAATTAACAGAGGTCTCCTCTTCAGCACCCCTGATACCAACACCTGGACATGAACACCCAGTACAGTATGAATAACAAAAGTCAGAAATTCCTTGCTTTCATACTATCTAGAGAAAATTGTATCAAAGAAATGATTTGTGTGATAGATTTATGTAGAAAATGAGAGACACTTTGATGCTTGCAATCCGATATATATGGTTCCGTACTCTCAAGTCTCATATTACCAATGTCCCAAGGTAACACAGATATTCCCTGGCACAGTTTCTACAAACTTAGAATCCAGTCCTCTGCTTTCTAGGGTATGTAACTGCTATGAAGAGAAGCAAAATAAAACCTGTTTTGCACAGGAAGAATAATTCAGTGTTATTCCAAGTTTTATGGGAACATAATTTGCAAGAAATATGGCAATCTTCTAACGTCATGTGTGAGGTAATGTGTTACTTTTCCTTACTAAGATGTGAAATACATATATATTTGAAGATTGTTTCATGTAGAACTGATCCTTATCACAAACTCCTATAAAGTCAAGATTAAACTTGAGAAAATAATTTTTCTCTCTTGCTTTGTATCTGTCTCACCAGCATTAAAGACTGCACAGATGAAACTATTACAAGATGTAGTTAGTAGCATTGGACCCAGTGCACTAATTGGTCAATTACTGTTTTGTATCCCTTTGCTCCTTCGTTCCCCTTTAGTAAGCTCCCTGTGCTTTCAGGGTATTTCCATATGCTAAATGTTATTGTTTCACACATCTCCAAGTAAATAGAATAGCCTCAATTTGGTTTGTAGAATTACATTTTAGTAAATATTCTAAAATGGTAACCTGTTTGTCTGTCATATTCCTTGATAAAGTATTTTATTTTTTAAAAAATATGTTTATTGCCTACAGGAAGGCAAAAAATTCCTTCAACAATTTAAATAAAGAAGGAATAAAAAAAAGTCCTATTTTTTCCCATTAGCATGAGGATTCAACAGAAATATGTTTTAGGTGGCTTTATTATCCTTGTATTAGTAGGTTTTGTCTCTCCACAATGACTGAAGGGTCAATGAAAATGGTGGTATTTTCACTTCTACATTTGGTGACCACATCTGTCCAGATTCCTGTAGACAAATTGACTCTCCCTGCTCATGCTTTGTACTGTCTGGATAAAATCCAGTCTCATAAATCCAGTCTTATGTCCATAAAGCAGTATTAGCGTGTCTTAGCCTTCAAAGAATCAAGACCTTTTTTTTAGACATCAATCTCATTGTCATTATCCAGGCAGACATGGAAATTCCTTTGGACAAATTACATCTAATAAATTTAAAGACCATTTCATCCAACATTACCTTGGCACAACAGGTTTGGCAGAGACAAAAGAGGTTGGTGATTATGGGAGTAGCATGCTTAGACTGTTGTTGTAGGAGAGATAGATGCAGAAAGGAAGAGGAGAGGGCAGTAAGCTGTCCATATTCTGGGAACCTTTGTCTTAGCCAAAAGAAGTTGACCCAATAGACAGCTGCTTCTTGGAGTTTGCTGAAACCTTTTGAGTTTTTCCAAAGCAGAAAATTTATCTCTAAAAACTCTTCTAAAGTACTGAACCACAATATCTGAGATAAATGAACTTATGCAAGATTCCTTCAAAATTTTTACAGGAAGAAACATGACAACAAGCATACTTAAATTAAAGAAAATTGATATTTTAATGTTGGAAGGGAAGAACAAGAATAAAACATGCTCAGAGAAAATCACATTTTGAAAGAGAAATTTACTTGATACCTATTCACTCTAAATCCATTTACATTACCTCATTTCATTAAGGGTCATGCTACATACTACTCATGATTATGCTAAATTAAAATCTGACAACATTTGTAATTTATAGCTTCATTCCCTGCTTGGGAATTAGGTACACAAAATAATGTGTTTTCTCCTTTAAGTATATATTAAAACAAGCAATAATAGTTGCAAGGAGTCCATGGCTTAGTATTTTATTTAGCTATTGAGTCACCTACTGTAACTTGTTCATTGTTGTAGTCAGAACAGTTTAATCATCTATCAGTGAAATATTTATTTTGCTTTGGAAACATTTTATTTTTCACTGAGATGGACAACAATGAAGAGTTCAGGTCTATTAGTAATCACTGAAAAATTTGACAGCTGTGAGATCAAGGTTTTAATTTAATTATCTGTGAAATCTAGTGCAACTGAAAGAAGACCATCCTTTTGACTAGGTCTGCTTTTAAGACTTGATTTATTTATCAACTGCTTTTTTCAGAATCATTTCTTCAACTTGAAAGTCATTGCAAAAGTGATACATAAGTGATATCCATCTATTTGGCAGTACTGGATGTGTAACCCTTTATATCTCAAATTTCCATTAAGAATTCCTGCCATATAGGAATCCAGCCATACGATTCTTTACAACAACTATTCAAAAAAATTCATATAACTTATTGTGCCTAATGCGGAACAGTCAGCACAAATATTTTTGTAGGATTGGGCAATCTCAGAATGTCTTCAATTCTACCCACATTAAAATATAATCCTTCAGTTCCTAAAGAAAAGTGTTTAGATTAACATTCTTGTCAAACAGAAGCAGTTTCCTAAGATATGTGTCTATGCTCTTAAGTACTTTTACAGCCTTCATTTAAATTTCATACTGTCAGGAAGAAGACAATGCAGTTTTAATAGTCAAGTAAAAAGATATAATCATGTTTCTATTTTTGTATCTTCATCTTCCAAGGTCAATTTTGGTTTTGTTTTAGTCAGTTACTGAAAGCTGGCCATTTCTTTCACTTGTCAGCACATAACTGATATTCATAATCCAAGCAATTTCTTTCCTGTTGAGAAAATAAAAGAAACAAGTAACCTTTGATTCCACAATAAAAATGAAACTTGTTACTCAGCACTGGAAAAGAACTTAAACATGCAAGCTTCACCATCCAGTGATTTATATTTATTTATTTACCTATTAGAGAAGAATAAAAGTAGAAGTCTTGCCTAATGAAATAAACACTCTTTTGATTCAAGATCATGTTACCATATTAAAAAATAAAAGTTTGTTTTCAATGGAAAGAATTCCTTTAAATTTTGGTAAGACACAGATTTTCCATTCCTGTATATTTGGCATATATATGGAATATATTTGGGTGAGTGGAATTTTGTTCTTATCCCTAGCTAGGCCTTTCAGAATTAATAAGGGGGTGATCAAGATCATATACTAAAATGTTCTATAATCTTTCTACAATCACTACTGTAAATATTTTACTCTCACTGTGAGCAGAACAAAATGTCAACCCAAACATGCAAAACATAATGCTATCAAAATCTTCAATAAAAATAAAATAAAATGAGCTTAATTCCTTTCTGTTATCTCCAGAAATCTGATTGAAATCAGTGTGAATGGAGTTACTCTGCTTTGGTCACATATCAGAGAAAACAGAATTTGACTTGATTTACCCAAGTCACTTTTCAATTTGGGAAAGATGTTTTAAAGGAAAGTTCCATTAGACACTTAAAGACAGGAAATTATGATCAGCAACATTCCAATTAACTCTCTATTTGCCACAGTATAAATTGAGGGTTTAGTAAATTTATTTCTAGAATAAATGTATTTCTAGACCTTTTTAAGTGGTGATATACAGTTTGTTTTCAGGGTCAGTGACTTGAACAGGAGACTGAGAGAAGGTAATGACATTTAAAGGTCTGTGAGTGGTTTGCAAGTTGAATTCAGTCAAAAGCTTTATCTACCTGTCTAAATTTCCAAGTTCGTGAAAGATGCTTAATGGTACTAAAAGAATATTTTGCACTGTAATAACTAGTTGTAAAGGTGTTTTCAGAGTATCAGAACAGCACACTAACTTCACTGTGATAATTTGATAATTTTTTGGAGTTCCAAAGGGATACTAAGTGTGACCTACATTCTTAAAAACAATTACTCTGCCCTTGGGAACACAGTATAGAAATATAAGATGGGAAATTCAATTCTCTTCCCTGTCCTTTGTGATCTGTTGAATAATATGACTTGAATTATTATTATTATTATTATTATTTTGCTTCTGCTCCTCCTGTAAAATGGAAGAAAGTTCACCAGACACAGACAGTCAGTATACTTGAGTATTTATTTTCTGTTCATGGAAATATTTCTTGAATCAAGTTTTTTAAAATTTAATTTTTGCTGCTAACTCCTGTATTTCCGTGGTTTTTCCTAGTCCCTCCAATACTAAGACTGTGATATAGCTGATCATCTGTTTTTTCTAGGGAAGTTTGCGTGCATACGGTTCTAGAAAGTAGAAACTTGAATATATCTTTTTACCTGACTTAAAACTGCATTATCTTCTTCATGGCAGACATGTGAATTTAATCTGTATAAATAAAGACAGGAAAGTATATGTAACATCAAACTAATATAACGATGAAAATTGTTTCATTAAGTTTCAAATGCAACAGAGAAAAATGAAACAAGACAGACAGCTGTTGTATTACATGGAATGTTCATGTTTTTCCTGTATGAAATTGAACTCCATGTCCTACTAGTGGGTTTTGGGTTTTTTTTCCTCATTTGTACATATTGCTTATGAGTTTCATTTTTATATACTTACGCTATGTGTTTACAAATGAAACCTTCCATACTTTCTCAGCAACAAGATATATCATAAAATGATAAAGTAATTCACAGGCTGAGCTCATATCAGTTAAGGGATTCTGTTGAAAAAAAAAAGAAAAAAAGGTAATTCAGCAAAATTCTACTGGAAAAATATATCCCAAATTTTTACTTCAGAAAAAAAATTTACTTCCTGAAAAACAATTCTACTTGCATTTTGAACAAAAATTTTAAATATTTCCATTGCATAGTCTCATGAGGTTTTATCCAGAACCCACATGATCTGAATTTTTGCTAATGATCTGGATGATTACAGGTATAATCTAGAGATGATATTAATTACATTTTCTTCTGAGCTGATCTAGCTGGCACTGTCAATAAAGTGCAAACAAGCTTAGAATTTTGATGCTAAAATATTTTATTTCGAGCAGAAAAAAAGAGATGTTTAATAGTAACATGTACAACTACAAAAAATGGACAGCAATAATTGACTACGTGAACTAAAGATTGGGAAGAGTTGTCTGCAAAAAATTTTACAGGAAACAATCAGGTTTGTAGTGGATCATAAGCTGAGTCAACAATCTCAGAAAAAAATTTAAAAAAAGAAAGTACCATTGTGGGTTATACAAGTAAGCACATAAAAGCCACAGGACAGTGAGGGAAATCTTTGATAAACACACTTGAAACAAGACCTCTACTGGAGTACCATATTCAGTCAGGACCAACTGTGTAGTGCAACTACAATACTATCTTTTGATTGGAAGACTAAGATTGCAGTCGTCTTGGACAGAAATTGACTCTTTTACAGGATAGAATAGCATATGTTTACTTGCAGGTGTTATTCAAGGGACAGCACAGAAGATCTTAATGCAGGGAATCTGCTGCTTGCTTTTCTATTTCTGAAGTCTATCCTTATTTCACACTGATAAAGAAATTTGTAAGAAAATATAATACTTCTGTAACATATCTGTTATTGAAGAGGATTTTCCTAAGATGCTTTGAAAACACAGCTACTGTGGTAGTCAGAATCTATGCTCATTCTGTTCCCGGGCTCAGATATTTCCAGCAAAGAAATCCACAAAAGCCCAACAAATTTCTGTTCAAATCTGCTTTCAGTTTTCTCTGCCTCTAAGATTGTTTTCTTAGTGTCTCTAAGTGTACAATCTAAATCCTATTTCTCCACAACAAGCCTTCCTATTCTATCCAGCCTTACACCAGAGATTGCATTGAATCATTCCAGTTCTTCCACAAGACGATCATCAATTGTTAACGAGCCAGTATCCCAACTTGTTCTTGGCAGGTTTACTTGTTTTTACAATACTGATGGCAGTATTTTGCCATCAAATCCTAAAAAGAATAGCAGGAAGTACTAAAAACTTAGGAAAGTATGTATCTATTTCCATTCACATCATAGCAGTAAAAGCCAGCTCTGTGTAGTCCAGATGAGGAATTGTGACAATGACTGCTTGTAGAGGAGGTGGACTTACTAATGATTGTTTGAAGGTTCACATTAACAGATTAAAATGAAATAGGTAATTAGGAAGAACAAAAAGAATAGATTTCTCTCAATATAAATATAACATAGCCATCTCAACAGTAATACAAACACCTGCAACGTAGATATCTGTATATGGATACACTGTTAGTCAAAATGACTGGCTCAGATGTTTACACAGTAAAAATGTAGCAGAAATGTGAGATGAAATTCATAAACCTTTTTTTTTCACATTCAAGAAACCTTAGTGGATATACCTGACCAGTATGCAGCTGTCCAAAGGTAAATGAAGTTGTGCTCTAGAATAAATGAACTGTTGATTTGCTCACACAATATTAAGGTAGCATTATATATATATCAGTGCTGCACACTAATTTGGCATTCTAAGATCTACACACTTTCAATATGCCATCTCAAAAAGGAAATTGTATTATGAAAGTCAACTCATAGGAGAAGAACCAAAACTGCAAGATCTACAACAAAATTCCAATACCAAGACAGTTTGCACTGCTTACTTCAAATAGCAAATAAATCAAAAAAGTGGATATGATAATCATAGAATCAACTGCGTTGGAAAAGATATTCTAAATCATCAAGTCCAACTCTTGATCCAACACCACTGTGGTTACTAGACCATAGCACTAAGTGCCACATCCAGTCTCATCTTAAAAAGCTCCAGGAACGGTGAATCTACCACCTCCCTTGGCAGCCCATTCCAATGTCTGATTACTCTCTCTGTAAAACATTTCTTCCTAATACCGACCCCAACCTGGCTACAGCCTCTTTTCAGAGAGTTGTAGACAGTGAAGAGGTCTCCCTTGAGCCTTCTCTTCTGCAGGCTAAACAACCCCAGCTCCCTCAGCCTCTCCTCATAGGACTTGTGTTTGAATTCCTTCACCAGCCTGGTTGGTTTTCTCTGGACCTGCTCTAGCACCTCAACATCCTTCCTGAACTGAGGGGCCCAGAACTGAACACAATACTCAAGGTGTGGCCTCACCAACACAGAATACAAAGATGTGCTTCTGGAGAATAGACCAGGTCCCTTGCCTGAAGGTGGGCAGGGTATTTCTTAGAATGATAGAATCGAATGGGTTGGAAAGGACCTCTGAGATCATCAAGTCCAATCCTTGATCCACCACCACCACAGATACTAGACTATGGCACCAAGTGCCACATCCAGTCTCTTCTTAAATACCTCCAGGGACAGAGAATCCACCGCCTTGCTGGGAAGCGCATTCCAATGCCTGATTACCGTCTCTGTAATCTTCCTCAGAAGACATCCCTGGTCTGTGCTACAGCACTACCGCCTCTTCCCCTTCTGCAGCACGCTGGACAGCCACCTGCGACGGAGCGCCTGGGTAGCACCTGGGATGACTGTGATGCTCGGCAGGGTTGTGTGCCACGGGACAGGACAGACACCAGGCTTCACTCTCAGGTGTTGAGTGAGAGCAGCTCAACATGTGTGATGGATGCAGGTGTGCCATTTTGCATGTGCACATGAGAAGGCCTTAGATAGCACATGCTCTCTCTGCAATATAATTCACTGGGTTAATTTCTCTCATTAATTCAGACTCTTTGTTTTCTTATAGTTATCAGAAAACATAAGGTTTTTTTTGTTCTGGCAAACACCAAATCACTTTCTTTTGGTGAAGGAAAAAAACCAAACCAAACCAAATTAAAGAAATAATTTAGATTTGCTGAAATTTTGAAAAATATTTAGTAGCTTAAATCCCCAAATGGTCTGTCTTATCACTCTGCTGTAAAAGGAAATTTGAAACAGAAAGTTTCATACATTATTTAATGCCTTGTAGATTTGTTATTTCCTGAAGGCCATTCTAATTTCATGAAGCTGTTCTGTGTGCTAGAATTTTCTCAGCAAACTGTCCTGGAGATTTAGGTTAAAAATAAATATATCATGCAAATAGTAAAAGTCTCACAAATTGGTAGAGGAATCTCAGAGAATTCTTGAATGTTAAAAGCAATGTGGAGAACTGCTATAGTATACCAGAGACAGATTTTAATTTCCAGAGACTTCAAAAGTGGTTTTAACTGGTTTGGGTTACTGGTACTATTCTTACAGGAGTGCCCTGTCAATCAAGTGTTATTTTTTAAATTTTTCATAGGTAGACCAGTAAAATGGTCCTTTAAATCTCCACACTACACCTTTCTGCAAGAAATCCAGTAAGACATATCACAGTTATATTCCAGATTTCTGTTGAGTGCAATTGCTTTTCCCGTAACAAAGCATCTTGGACCCCTTAGAAGAATGCAGTGGAGGTGGAGCAGCACCACAGCACTCTGTGGGAGGACTCCCACACTTCACTGCTGCACTGAGTACTGCAGCCAGTCATGCTTCTTACTGTACTTTAGCCTTAAGGTTAAACAAATTCTAAAAATTTTAAAAAAAAACCAAACCAAAACAAAAACACACACATAAAAAAAACCTAAACCGAAAAAAAACCCAACCAAACAGCAACAAAAGAACCCCAAACGTTACCTTGATGCAAGACAAGTTAAAGGCAATACCCCTCAGGCTACTGCTGGCTACAAGTGTCAATCTCACGGAAAACTAGAGGGATAGAGGGATAGTCAGTGCTGCTACAATCCCCTCTGACATCAGAAAAGTTCAGCCAGTCAAGGACTCCCTGCAAACATGGGGAGTAGTCAGTGATGCAAAGGGGAGCTTCCCAGCACAAGTTCCTGCAGCTGCTCACTATGCCAGTGTGCTTCCTTCCTTCAAAGGCTTTCTTTCTGGTCTATATATAGAAGAAATGCAGATGTCTGTTGTGAGAGGATGGAAGGCAATGTGAAATATCTGCTTTCCCAAGCTACAGAAGTTAAGGCAACTGCAGTAATGCACTTGACTCATCCTGTACTTGGCACCGAATCAGTCTCTTAGAGCAAAGGAGGGATTGTATGCAGCAAGGTCATACACAACAAATGACAATCAGCCTAGCAGGACTAAGAAGCAAGACCAGCTTATTTAAGTCACTTTAAAATCATTATAGAAAATGGTTAGCCAGGACTAAAGGGACTTGAAGCACTCTTCCCTAACCAAATTGATGTCATACAACTGGAAGAGGTTGTAAATTGGGATGTATCCTTCTACATTGTGCCTGAATCATGTTCCCACTGACATGATTTGCTTGAATGAAACAAGCATTGCTGCCCTGTGGGTGCCATCCAGAACACCACCAGGCAGCTCCATACTGATGGTGATACCAGACTGCGTCAGCTGCCTGTGTGTTAACGTAGGAGAGAAAGGGATCTCTTACCATTTGTTCCCAGCTTGCTACTCTCAGTCTTGCCTGCCTTGGTGAGGGCATTGTAGTATGCATGGGAGAATCCTTGTGTTTTTCATCCATAATTCCTTCCAAGCCTGCTATGGAAATGGACATTAGCTGGGCTAGAGACAGATAGGTGCAGTCCATGCTCTCTGTGGACTAAATGGAAAGCAAGTACACAAGTTCTGTTTGCACATATCATCACTTTCTGTAAAACAGTTGTTGATTTTCATGATTTATAGCTCTCAGAATTTTTCTGCCTTTGGGGCTGGGTTTGCTTTTTACTGAAAACTGGTCTCCCTCTTTAGCTGTTACCGGAGGGGTTATAACATTGCCTTTCAAGAAGGAAAGATTACTATACATTTGCTTCCTTTTTCACTCCTAGCCATACCTGAACATTTGTTTGTCTTGTAACCATACATCAGAATACATTTTAAAAGGACTACCACTACTGAGGAATTGCATATATTAACCCCCAAGCTGACATAGTAGCGTGCAACAGACTCCCAGCTCTCCGTTCAGCTTGGTTGTATGCAAAGCTACTTGAATTCCACAGAATGTTTCACAGCCTAGAGGGAGAATCAGACTCTCATTATTATGTTTAGAGTTTATTGGAAATTTTTCAACTGAAAAGATTTTCAGTAAAAACCAGAAGCATTATTGATGAAAATGTGATTATAAACTATATTATGAATTGCCTCTTGATATGATTGTTTATTTTGTTTTGCTGGTATCTGTCCAGCTGGCTAGAGGAAAATAAGTGTCTTCCAGATTTTTTATTTTTTTTTGGTCAGTCTTCTGGTGGAAAATGTTGAAGAGAAAAATGCCAACAATGCAAAAAAAAAAATAAATAAAGAAGAAGAAATATTTTTCAGAATACTCTTAGTTTAGAAAAAAATGCCCCTTTCTCATTCTGTGAAATTTTAATAGCTCCAATTCTTATGTATAAATGAAAGGAAGAGTTGTTCCACTAACTTGTCCCCTTAAGCAGAAAAGCTTACCTATATGTCTTGCCTGCCCATGGCTCCTAGCTATTTTTCATCATATTTTTCCCATTTACATCCTTTCTCCACCCCCTCCATAGCCCTGTGTTATTTGCAGAACACTTGCAGGTGCTGTTTTTCAGTGGCGTTCCCTGGGCTGCTTCTACACCAGGGTGACTGTTTAATGCGGCATGTTGGCAGAGCTCCACATGGAGCACTCGCCAAGACTTCCCCTCTCTCCCCCTTGGTATATGAATGAGTGGAAAATAAACTCAGCAAAAATTTGCATTCAGGCTTTTGTGGACTGAGCACGGAGTTTTGATGGACTGACCAAACCTATCAGAAGTTTTCACATCTCTTTCAGTCGTGAGGAGAAAGGTTGTCACGTCTTCAGTTTACTCTATGTATGAAAAGAGCTGCATACAGTTAATGAAAGTCATAGCAGCTCAACTTTGCTGTTAGGTTCAGAGCACGAAAGATCATATATCACTGTAACCTACCTAACCTTCCCTGTACTAAATGACAAACTGCTGCAAATAGCCTTTGGGTCAGGTCTCGCATTCGCTAAAATACTTGTCCTTCAGCTGAGGACTCTGTTGAACTCGTACATCATTCGGCATCTTAAATCACACAGACTTGCATAAATGCTAAATACTAATTAAGACTGAAAAAATTACTGAAAGATAAAGTCCATGAAATGGGTCAAATCAAGGCTTAATTACATTTAGAATTTATCTTTTTAGATGACCTTAGGAAGATGGAAGACTGCAATTTTCTCTGCGTTTATTATGTTGCTACTGTATTTCATGCTGCAACTTGTATCTACCTCAGAAGCCGTTCACACTACAGCTTGTGCTCATCCAGAAAAGGATTTCCAGTTGGACACTTCAAGAAGCAGGGGTTGGCAACATTGTTGAGCTCACAGGGGCTTGGCTGATGCTAAGAATGTTTAAAATTGTCCTTATATAGGACATGTCCATTATTTAATGGATCCCAAGAAGCAGTTCTTTAAAGGTTTCATTTCAAAGGTTTTATTTCACGTACAGGGCATCATTTACTATGAAAATGTTGTCAATTGAAACATTTCAAGGACTTATCAAAAAAAAGAATTTCGGAATAAAGCAGAAACTATAGATGTTGCCTTGTGCAGCCACACAGTGAAGTTAGTAAGCATTACTTAAGCACTTCTAAAGCTAAATGCTTTCTGAGCAGCGTTTCTGCCCTGAGGAATAAGCACATTAAGAGGAGACAGCTAAATAGTCAGCAGACACTGAAAAAGGGAAGACAATTTATATCTCAAATCAGTCAATTCCTTGCAAGTAGCATGGCAGCAGTGTTGGGGTTTTTTATGTGGCAGAAGGTAGAAAAGTAGCAGATATGCTCAAGGAGGTCAGGCAGTGAATATAGAGCTTTTAGATGATGGAGAAGCTGACAAACTGACTGCTTTGATGTGAATTGAATTGCAACGGGGTTTTTCTGAACTGAGTAACACGACTTTGTGTAGGGCACATGATATAAATAATGAAAAAGAGAAGGAGATGTCGTACTGAGTCATATGTTTTGAGATAAGATACAAGTTGCTGGCAGGAAGATGCAGAACCTATTCTGAGCACAGCTGCAGAGGAGAGGACTCAGGAGAGGTGACAAGGGAGGGGAGAAGGAGGTATGATGCAGGAGGTCAGGAGGAGTCACATACATGACAAGCACTTTTCTTCTGCATTTCAAAATGTGATGTTAGCACCATGGCCATATTTGATAAGAACAATACAAACAAGTTTGTTCCAGGCTTCTCTCCATTCCTAGAAATCAGACACAAACAGTGGTGTAGCACTATCTCAATTTACGGTCTGCCTTTTTCCCTCTTGCATCTGGGCTGCTGCTCGTGTGTCATTATTGCTGGCGGCCTCCAAGTCTCATTCAGCAGCTCCTGATGCAGGGGTGTGATTCCCTCCATCAGCTGCGCTAGGATCTGTGCTGTGGTGTCTGCAGTTGTGGGTTAGTCCCTAGAAAACTGGGTGGTGGAATTTAGAGAAGGTCCAAAACTGCTCTGAATTACACCCCAGCTGTGATTAATGTAGGAATGTAGTGCGAACTGAGCTTCTGTAAAAACTGCATGACAAGGTTGTGCAAGGCAAGGAAGAAAAGAGCCTGGCATATTTGTTTGAAAAGTCGCAATATATCTGCAGCTTTTTAAATGACATTTAAAAGGAATTCAGACAAAATTGTGATTCTTAGGTCTCTTCTGATTAGTCTTTGTTGAAATTATCTGTACTGCAGAATAATTATCTATACACAATTCCCTGCATTAGCATTATAACCTAATCACATCTATATAGTTTTTTGTATGACTTTTTTAATTGGTTCTGTAATAGCCTCGGTGTAAAAAACAGTAACCTGAAGTGATTAGTCATTCATTATTTTTGCTGTCCCTGACTCAAAAGAAAAGAGATGAGCTAATCAAATCCATACCACTACACAGTCTTTTCCAGAAGTAGGTAGAAATATCAGAAGCTGCTGTTAGGGGGCAGAAAATCACTTCAATTCTTTTCCCAAATGACTGCCCAAAGTTCAATGGGGAGCTCCTACAATATCTTCCTAGAAACCACTGTGGATTTATTTATATCAGAGAGAGAATTCTTGTAATTGTGTGTAAATCAAAGCCTTATTTGACAAAAAGGAGAAACATATTCCTTTTATGTCCAGCATTATCTTATTGAAAGTAAATTTTTCACTGGATTAATAAATATTAAAAGGTAAAATACAATTCTAAACAAACAATACAAATGAAAGTAACATATGTAGAATTTATAACGTGCAGTTGACTATCCTGGCTTATATTCTGGAATGAGATAAACTATCACTTCTTACAAAACTTAAAAGCATAAGGGCTAGTTCTGCATCTTGAGCCAGGAAAAAGGCATATGTAAGGTGCATTGTTTCATATTCTTAATTTAAAATACAATTTTATACGTATATGTAATATGTAGTTATATGCAGTGCATAAAAAGGTATGAGTATACTAGACAGCCTTCTGACAATATTTCATCTTATATATGACTTATGTAGACTTTGACAATACTGTTTTATGTTAAGCATCATTTAAAGGCATCTGTGACCACTATTAGAGATTAATATTATTAAAGATATAGGTATCAGTATTTAATTTACTAGTGCATATGTAGCCAATGCACTCAGTATAACATATTTTTTTGTGTTAATCACTGTACATAGCTAGAGAAAGCCCCTAACTTGAATAGTTTGATTGTAATTAGATGAAATGGAGAAAGGAAATATTTTAAGATATTGTGCTGGGGCACAGATATACTTAATCACTTCCCCATCAGTAAATAGACATTAAGCAAAGGGCAAACTAGAACTTGGATGTCCTGAGCCCTAATGTAGTATCTTAAATTCAATGACCATCCTTTCCTGCTAATGTACATTCTATTCTGTTATTCCCCTTTTTATCTTATTTTATATAGCCCAGTACTTCTTTTTTCAACCAGAATATATAATAGTCAAAGATAATACTGGTGCCAGAGGATAGAACTTACATTAACAAGATGATGATGTCAGGTGCTGCTACCAATTTATTTATTTTAAATTTATTTTTAATTTAACTGCAGATCTGCCAACAGAGAGCTAAAAGGGAACTTATATTTCCCTCAGTCATCCTCAAAAGATTTAGCAATTAAGCCAAGGGCATCAAGCTGACTGATGTTACACAACGTGCTGTTGGTCAGCATTGTTATGATCTCAGTGCTCTGCAGGTTTGTCTTTTGTGGGGTGCCATCCAATGGTCTGCTCTAGCTCGCACGTCCTGTGGTCTCTCAGAGGGGCACTGGAGACATACCCTTGGGCACCAGGACCAAGGAAGAGGCTTTAAAACCTTCTCCTATGCCCACAAGAGCACCACCACAAGCCTTTCACGGTCCTACCCTACTCAGTAGCTGCCTTCTCGCACTGGATTTGCTTGAACTCAGCATGGCCAGCCAGAATACCTAGTTAGGCCACAAAAATCATGATATTGTTAAAAAAATATTGGGAAAAAATGGCTTTCTGTCAGCTTTGAGCTTACCTTTGGGGGAACACATCAATAATGTTTGCAAACTATTTTCCACAGCCATTAAAGCTGTTTAATTGGCTGCTGACACATTGAGTGAGTTTTTTTCATTTTGTTTCTCCTCTTTGTACTCATGGATGTAGGAAATGGGGCTTCATAAAAAAATTTAATCACTGAATATTATCAGATGCACCATAAAAAGATGAAGGTGAGGTAGAGAAGAAAAATCAGCTCTTGATGAGAGAAACAGAAATTTTATGCTTGTAAGGGCAGCAGGTACGATTCAAATACCTTATAGAATATTTTTTCTGCTAAATTTTTGAGAGAAAGACCATATTTCCGCAGCTGCATTTTATCCAAATAATCTATTCCATCCAATCCAGAATTCTATGAGATCAGAACAAGGTTTCCTTGCTCTGTTATTAAAACACTTTTGTTCTCCCTTGTCTGCACATCTTTTGTCACTTCAGCTAGTGACATTTGGCATTTTCGAAGGTGGAGCCTGCAACATGTAAATTTTTACTGTGATTTAGATGTTCAATTAGTGTAAGCACATGTTGTGTCAGAAAGTACAGGGGAAAATAGTTACGGGGAGGGAGGCAGAAGATAAAAGGTGAGCAGTAAGTATGAACCTGAAGACTGATAGTAGAAAACAAAATACCTGTCCTGTCATTGTGTTGGCAGAAGCTAATTCTGCTACACTATTTTCTAGTAAGATATATATTTTTAAAAGATGTAGCATTTTAAATGACATGAGAGATTAAGAGGAAAGTAGCACATGGTGAAGTCACTTAAAACTAAATGTAGGAATCTTTTCTTGTGTTTCCAGGTACTGCTATCTGCATTATATAATGTTATTATATATCCACATTAAATGATACTTTTGTAACAGATCTTGACGTGAAACAGGAATTATGTCTCCATAATTCAATAGAAGCAGATATAATTTTTCAAGCAAATATTTCTAAAGTATATAAAGATCTTTCTTCATATGTGTTTCTATGTATATGTACATATATGAAGTCCATTGTGACCTCCCTACTTTTCACAGAGGAAAATCTGGGAATCTGATGCATTACAAATCCCAATCTCACCCTCCCACCACACACTAATTTATCAAAATATCTTTTCTAGAAAATGGCTGTCTTCTGAAAATTCAAAGCTGTGGGCTAAATTCTGCACTTGCTGATGTGAGCATGTCTAGTCCAGTTGCCTTTAAGGTGGGCTGCAAGGCAATGACAGCCTGGGACTCACTGAGATCCTAGCAATAGGGGGATGGGGGATCATTTGCTCTCACTGAGAGTGACAGCACCTTGAAAGAAAGAAGGACGGTAGAAACTGGATACCTAATTTGTTTAGAGCAAATTTCCAAATTCTGGCACCAGCTGCAATTTCAGGAGCTTGGAGGAAAACAGAAGTTGCTGGCACTATTGTGTAAAAACAGCGTAGTAAGTGTGTTTGGAGGAGTTGTTTTCCTTGTGACAGGCAAAAGAAAGTGGCACCCTTGTGCACCAAGGAAAAAGCAAAGTAGGAAACTGCAGAGCACAGGGTGCTGCTGGTGGAGCTGCTTCTCCTGCCTCCTATACACACGCTCTGCTGTTGGAAAAGGCTGTTGAGAGAAATAGAAATTCCTGCTGTGACAGTGCTGGCTGTACCCTTCTATGTATATCTGATAGTTTGGTAACTTCAGGTTTGCAAGGTTTACTGTCAATATGAAGGTAATGGTGCTGCTTTTATATCGTTCTACAGACAAGGACCATGTCACGTTCGGACAACAGAAAATGACCTTCAGTTGTGCTAGTTAGATTGGAGATTATGTTAGGGAGATTCCTTCATGGATAGGGTTGTCAAGCATTAGAACAGGCTTCCCAGAGAACTGGCTGAGTCATCATCCCCAGAGGTATTTAAAAGATGTGTGGACATGACACTTAGAGACGTGGTTTAGTGGTGGACTCAGCAGTGTTGGGTTAACAGGGGGACTGCATGATTTTAAGTCTTTTCCAACCTAAATGATTCCATACTTCTGTGATTATGTGATTCTATATTTTCTACAACACATCTACATTCACAGAACCCTGTAAATAGCTAATCACAATATTGATGACAACAAAAAAAATATTTGCCTGGAATGGTCAATGACTGCATGAACAGTAGCAATTGCAGATACAACTGTAATTGTATAAGAACTAGGGTTTTACATGCAACCTACGTTTAAAAACACCCAGGTCTGGATTGAGACTGTGGCAAGAAATTAATAACAACAGGTAATTGTCGCAGAATTGCATCTTCCTCTGGAATACCTGGGCAAATCTCCTGTTTAAAGCTTTTCAAAATCAGATTGGACACTTCATCAAAAAGTGATTGTTAGGAGAAAATCTGCATGGGAAAAACATGAGCTAACACATCACTTTAGTCTTTTCTTCCTAGAGTATGACTGAATAATTGAACTAAAATTATCCTTGACTTTCACAAATTTATTTCCTATAGGAATATATTTGATGATCATCAACTAGTTTGTTCCTAAGCCTGCTAAAGACAGGAGAAATTATATTTTGTGGAGCAATAATACTGCAAAATCAGAGCCTTGTATTTTCATTAGATCTGGTTTATGTATATTTATGCTTTGATGATGAATATAAATACCTGGTCCCCCTACAACAAGTAAGATCGGTGTTAAAGTTAGTGTCAGGCAACACAATATGAATCTTTCACTAAATCAATGCCAAAAAATGATAAGAGTTGTAGTACCAGGTAATCACTGTATAACTTCTTTAGGCAAGAAATGAATGGAGCTGTGGATGAAAAGCCCATTTCTTTTTCTTCCTCCTGCCTGTCCAAGCCCCTAGATAATCTGATCTCAGTAAAGGTCCAAGATATTTAGCTCGCTAGGAGTTCTGTAGCACAATATGATTGTGGGAATGTTTATTTCCAGCATATTAGCCTTATTCAGTATATTAGCCTATTTCAGTATACTGTTTTTCCTTCTCCCAGACCTTCACACCCTCAGCATTCCCTCACTGAGACTAGCTTTTTTTGGGAGAGAAAAGCAATCTTCTGGATGGGACAAACGGATTTGATGTATCCCAGCCTTGCAAGGCTTCCTTGCAAGGCACAAAGCCAGAGCTATCCTGAGATCAGGCAGCACCGGCAGGAATACCAGGCTGTATGGAGCAGAACAGCCTCAGGATCAGGTTCATACAAAGGGCTGCACCTATACCAGTAAGACAATGCCAGGGCAGAGGCTAAAACACTGTCCTGGGAATGTTCACTAGTAGGTAGCATGCTCCCTGATGTGCACTTTGCT
Organism: Pseudotriccus pelzelni; assembly: GCA_035584735.1. NCBI lineage: Eukaryota > Metazoa > Chordata > Aves > Passeriformes > Tyrannidae > Pseudotriccus > Pseudotriccus pelzelni. Next base: position 67,828,935 of record JAWMRA010000113.1, read on the forward strand.
TCATGACACCTAGAATTCCCTAACCCAATGTTCTAGCACTGTTCAGGAGATTGTAAGCAAAACAGTTGTGGTCACCCTGATTTAAAGAGTATTTAGCCTTCTGGGTGCAAACTGTTTTAAGACCAGAGAGCAGGCTACAGAACAGGCTATGGACTGTTTAATTTACCAATCCAAATGTAGTGAGGTATACCACAATAGCAATGACACCTCATGGCTTTAACATCTTAACATTTAACATATGCATTCTGCTTTGTAGTGCTACCATGTAGTGGAATATCAGCCTTTAACATGAAGAAATTTTGCATCCAGTGACATGTGTGGTTGTGTGTGTGACTGCTGTGGATATACAGGGAGAAATGCTTATTTAATGGCAAGTATATGCACCTTTTAATGGAAAATCCATTTCTCTTAAATTCTATCTCCAGAGTGCTATTTAAAATGGTTTTTAGCAGCATAAGGTTGCAATATTGTGCTCCGTAATTCTTAGTACTCTTTCTGGCAAGAAAATTGTTCTCCTAATCTCTTACACCTGAGAAGCATGAAAGAAATAAAGCTGTTGCTATTAGTTCCTGGACTCTGAAGAGATGCCATTGCAATTTTGTCACTACTCTACAGAGACCTGTTCATCAGCAACAGACTTTTATTTGTTCCAAACCCATACGGATTTCAGGTAATTGTGTGTCTTTTTAAAACTATCTTTCTGCATAAAAGATGTTAAAATATTACCCCAATATGTTCCCCTTATAGATGTTTCCATTGCTGGGTAAATATGCTGGGATGTTTGTTATCTTTATTTTGCTTAGTACATCTTACTTGATAACAAAGGACATAGATATCACAGCAGACATAGGATATGCAACATTCATTTGTTCCTTTGCATCTCCTTACCTATTTATGTCCTTACCCGTAACTCTCATGTAGATCTGCTTACCATCATGCACCTGGGCCAGGATTTTAAATATAAATAGGCAGGTGGTTGCTTGACTTTTCAAAGGCAAATATCACCTATCTGCCTTTTCCTTGCACAAGGCTGCAACATCTCAATGGAGGGCTGGCTGCTCACAGGTGGAAGAGGAGGGAAATACCAGGAGTGCACACCTGTGAGCAGCAAGGGTGAGCACCCTTTCTCCTGTTCCAGGGCACTCTGTGCCAAGCAGAGCTTGTTTTACCTGAGGCTGACCCTTGCATGTGGGACCACAAAACAGGGAAGCAGCACAGTGCTGTGAAAGGGCGATGTGCCAGCCTGGCTTGAGAGGAACAAGTGGCAGACATAAGTGATGAGAACCAGACACCCAGGCCAACAAAACTCAATTGTCCTACGCTGCCTAAACCTTAAAGTGCCCATGGAACAACAAAGTGTTCCTGTTTCTAACACCAGTATAATGTAGTCAACTGCAAAAATTTGAAAGATGAAATTTGTTTAATGATTGTAAAGAAAGGAAAAGAGGATGTTCCCCAAATACTTTTCTTCTAGCTGTATCTTGCTTGCCCTGTGGTCTCAGGATAGAAGTTGTTGCAATTCTGAACTTCAGACAAAGCCAAAACAGAGAATGAGTCATGAGCAGGACTTTGTCCTGGGTTCTCTGATGTTCCTCCTGAGGCCAGAATTGCTCAGCTCTGTGGGGGTTTCGTTTCAATCCACGTTCACATTTATACTGGAATTAGGCTGGTTGAGACAGGGGGATGTTTTTTTCAGTTAATGAATACAGAACCCAATCTGATTAATAACCAGTGTGTTGTAAGCACCAACTGACTGAGGAATAAATGATTAGTGAAAGGATCTTGCTGTCAGAAAAAATGATTGAGGACATGAACTGTATAGGATTAAATTTGACATTAGAATTTTAAACCGTGTAAGCAGAAAAATACCATATCCTGAGTGCAGCCCAATCAATTACTGAGAGGGTTAGGGACTAACTTCCCCATTAAGCAGGTTCTTCTACAAATGTACACTTTGATTATATTTCACTATGTTGTTCCTTACTCATTTTGTACCATTCAAGGGACAAGGAGAAGTAGGGAGAAGGAAAGTGCCAGCAGACTCTGGAATCCAGTGGAAATTATTAGGAGTGACTTGCTCAGATTCCCTCAGTATAGGGGGGAAATAATAGTCCTGAAAATAGTCCTGACCCTGCATTCCTGGAGGCAGCAGAATTAGCACAGTGTCAGGCAGACCCTATGATGGGGCAATGGCATCAGGGAGCAGAAGGTACCAGAGGCACGTTTTATTGGACAGTTTGGACATTGCTTGGGGTGCTGGCAGCTGCTTGTGCTGAACTTTCCAACCTGCACACAGCACAGTCCTACCCTGACCGCAGAAAGAGAACCACTACCTGGGCAAGATACCAGTTTGGCTTAGTCTGGTAATATCCCTGTTCCTAATGGCAATTTCTGGGATTTTCAACAATGTAATCATTTTTGGTAATATTCATTCATGTGTACCTGCACAGATTTGTTGCTTAACAATTATTAAAATTTTGTGCATGTAAACAGGTGTAAAGAAAAATACTCAAAAAATCAATTGATGTAAAATTTTTTGTGTCACATCAGCCTGTAATCTCTCTTTTCATAAAATGTGATGTGAAAGAATTAGACAACCTGTAGTGGAGTATCGTATTGGAAATCAGCCTAAGTATGGTCAGTTGAGAGTATTGGGCCAAAATACGTTGTGCTGAGTATTTTGGACCAATTAGCAACTCATTCAAAGAGTTGTGCCATGCACAGAAATCATCTGCCTCTGTGAATGACCATAAGGTGTTAAAAAAATATAATACTTGAATCCTGGAAGTAAATCTTGGAATTGCATCCCCAAAAGAGAATTTTCTTTTGCAGATTGCATGCCAAGCTTTTTCTGAGTTATTATCACAGATGGTGAAAAATTCCCATGGCCCTATCCTCATGTTCTTTTTCATTCCAAATGGAGTCCTTTGTGAAATACCAGCATGACTGCATATGTTTGAACTCTGACTGTCCACTTAAACGTATGCTGCACTTCAGTGGTGTGGTCTCTGGGAGACAGTGTTAGGCTCTGTTACAGGAGGTTTAGAACAATTTATTTTCACCCCAAGGCCACTGAAACCCTGCCTGGTATTATCTCTGCTAGACTGTACCGCTAAACTAGAACAGTCAGAGCTGAAACACAGTCTGTCATGCTATACTTAATCCAATAGAGCTGCAAGCTTTAAAAAGGCAATTCTAGTCTCTCTCTATCTTCTACACCCAGCTCCATGTATCCGTCACTTCCCTCAGCTCTCCCCAGTGATCTTTCAGCTCTTGAGTTAGTGGGATTTTCCCGCAGATCCAGTGGAAAATGATGGCTGGCTCTCTGATCTCTTGGTCATTGGTCTGGCGGATGACCTTAAACAAGGTGCTTCAACTCCCTTTCTCTCCCACCCATGCATCTATACGTTGGGGAAATGATAGTGGTAAGGTCTTCTATCCTGGTGAAAGACCTTCAATGGTAGTGTATTCCTCAGTAATTAGAATGAGCCTATTTAATTGACAGGAAAGCCAAATTTGAAATTACTCCAGTGATCTTTCATCTTAGACCTCAGAATTTCCTATGTTTGTATCAACAGCTATATAGTACCCATTTGTTACTTGGTATAATAGGTATTCAGAGTGAATTTTGAAAGTATATAGTATCAGAGACCTATAAAAGAAATCACAGCAGCTTCAGTTGTTCCTACAGTGGGTGCTAAATTTTATATCTGCTACAAATTTGGAGAAGAAAATACTGCTCACATTTTGCAGCTAAATAGCCAGTGAATTTTAGAAGGGATGCAGGGGGGAGCTGGGCAGGCTGACTGCAACCTTTCTGGTGTGCACACTGTTTGTCATCTGATAGGAACAGAGCAGACTTCCCAGCAGTCCTGCCCTCATCCCTCACCCTCCTGCTGCTCCGTAGATCTGGCCGCTATGTCTGTGCACTGCCTACATTTGTAGCCCCTGGGTTACAGGGGTAATTTACCTCGATTCCTACTGGTGGAGCAGTACAGAACAGCTGGAGCCTGCTTATGGATTTGGCTTTTTGGTGAGTAGTGGTACAAGCCTTATGTATCTGATACTGGTACACAGTGTACAAACCGTATTGAAATGGATCTGTTCCACAAGAAATACGATTTTATGCTCCTTAATTAAACAATTAATTTAGTTTTGCCGATTATTTTGCAAATGTCAGGGGATAAAGTTGCAAACAAGTGGAAGCTGTATTTGCATCAGGAACTGAGGGCTAAAGAATTGTGCAAAACGGTTAGTATGCAGAGTTGATTTCCAGATTAATGTTTAGATGCATTTGAATTGAGAGTTAATTTTACTTTTTTCTTTACTGATTTGATAAAACCTGGTCTGATTACCCTGCAACCAAATAAGAATACAGATTTAAAGAAAGTCTTGACTGACTGATCACTGTGAGTGTCCTTGAAAGTCCTTCTTTATTCTGGTTATGATTCTTTTCCACTGGGAAACACATGTTGTCCTGTAACTCTAAACTAATAAGAGAGAAATGTCAAGAAAACTTGGATGTTTAAATAAAAATTGATTTGCATGGTCTAAGACTGACAGCTGTTTTATACAGCTGTGGGGCAGTGTATAGAAATTTTGAAAAACTAATAACCAGAAAAATCTGTCTAAAGTAAAATAGTCTCAGTGTTTTTCATCCAAATGAGACTAAATTTATCCACTGGAAGCAGACTCTTGAATAAACCTTTGTTCATTCACAGAGAAGAAATCAATGCTTTTGCTTAATAAAGTGATAGCAAATTTATTTAATATGAGCAGGAACTCTTCTACTATACATTATATTAATATTAAATGTCTCTATGTATGTAGAAAATTAGAGGCCTCATCCAGAAGAGCCCAGAGAAGTGGAGACAACATTGTGCTGGGTGTTGCATCAGTTCCACACTACTGAGGAATCCATTTTATTTAGGGAGAATCCCCATGAAAGCAATAAGGGCAGCCAACGAGCTGCTTTATACAACTGGGAAGACTCTGCTGATGCGTGTCTAAAATGTGCCATAGAAAGGACATGATTGCCCCTTTTATGGCATGTTGAACTTCACACGGAGTCTGCTTCTATCTAAGAACATTTCTAAGGTATTGCATGCAATAAATGAATCCTCTAGGCTCTTGTTTTCAATATTGCACGCACGTCTTTAGTGTGAAAACTTTGGAGGCTTCATGAGCTAAAAATTCTCTGAGGTGGAGTGCTGAGACTCTAGGAAACAAAGCTCATAATGCTGTACCTCTGGGCATCTGGACTCCCACTCTTCTATATTCAAAAATCACTGTATGATGAAGATGTGGTTTTAGAAGGCCCACTGTATGCCAGTGTCTATTAAAATAGCACTAATGGTACCTTAGGCAAATTGGTACTTGTTAAGCATATGGGTAGTATTATTAGCATGACATATGCCTGGCATTTGAGTAGCAGTCATCAGTATATCTTGAGACAGAAGAAGCCTACTTCAGGGATCAGTTCTCTGATGACATATGTAGAGAGTTAAACTGAAACCAAATGGTTGCTGAATCCAGTGCAATTTGGAGAAACACCTTCCACGTAAACCTGAGATTGAAGGAAAAGTTGCAGTTAACTGAGGAGCCTGAACAAAAGGCAGTGTGGATGCCTTCATCATGCAAACAAAAACATGCAATAGCAGAGCACCTGCAGAGTGATAAAGTGCCCGATGTGTGTGTGTGTGTGTGTGTCAGTGGCTCCATAGGCTGTGTTCTGTGTGTTTTGAAACTACATCTTTCTTCCTCCTATTGACTTCTTGCCCTCTGGTAACATTGAGTTGGCTGCTTGAGACGCTTTCACTAAGTACAAAGTCAATTGACTGTAAGTGGTGATGAAGAAAACGTTGTGTGATTAATATTACAGTTCAAGCTCTTCTGATCAGTCACAGAAGGAGCAGTCCAACAAACTCAACTTCATTTCAAAGAGTCACACACTGTTAGTGGTGTACAGTCTGCCCAGAACCCAAAGGGAAAAAACAAGCCACTTGAGGCAAATCTCTCTTCTTTTACATAGAACAAACTAGTTGAGCAGTGTTAAAAGCTGCTTATTGATTTGTGCCCAGGCTGAAGGCCATGCAGTGATGTAAATGAAAATGTGTCAAGAGTCAATATTGATTTTTTTCTTTTTCTTCTTGTCTTTTTTTTAAAGCAAGGCCACCCCACTTGGGAAATACTGATAGCTATACCTCTAGGCTTGTCAGTGAGTGAAGTAAGACCCTTTTCCACAAGACTGCTATGTCCAGACATCAAATTTACTTCTTTTACTGAGGTAATATGGACAGCATGCTGAGAGCAACTGTGTTGACAAAATTTGTTTTTTTGAGAAAGTTGTTAGGTGTAGAAAAAGAAATGATAGAGAAGAACTCAAATGTTAGAGAAGATAAATTTGCTGGGCTGAGCTTGCAGTCTAATACTTGCAGAGTAGACCAAAATCTTTTTTAAAAAAATTTTTGCTTGCAATAGATTTGTGTAGCAATATAAATTATACTCAGTGAGAGGCAAGGACAAAGAAAGGGCGGAAAGGGAATCCTGTTGTTCCTAGAGAGTTGTGCACTCAGCTGGAGTAGTCCTGGCAAGAGTGTGCCTTTAGGATGATGGAATTTTCAGGTAGAAGACCTACAAGACTCTCTCTTATGAGTGAAGGCTAGCAGAAGAGAAATGAGTGAGCCCTGAAGGGTAATACAAATATATTATTTGTTGAGTTTGCACCATTCTTATCTGGGACATACAAGGCAGTTTAGGAAAATACAGCTAGCATTTGCCTATGTTTTCTCCCCTGAAGAATCAGATGCAAACTGCAATTACCACTATCAATGCTATAGTTTTTTCTACTAGATTACAAACTGCAACCAAGCCCTTTTAACTAAAATTTCTACCTTGCTAACTCTTAGTAAGTAATATTCTTCCAGGTCTTTGTAGCCAAGATAAGCTTTTCTCAGTCTGTGCCACCAAATCTGAAAACCAGTTGCTTCCACCTGACTTAGAGGTGACAACAGGATGTGGCAGACAGCCCATTGCAGCTCTGATCTAAGAATGAACAGCAATCCACATAGGGAAGGTTGCATTTTGTGTGGAGGCAGGCTTGCGATAGGTATTTTTTTAACTTTATTGGCACTTTTAAAGGCTTTGGGCACTTCCACAGCTCCTAGCTTTGCTTCCTGGACAGAAGAAACATTGCTCCACCTATGGTGGTGACTTCCTTCTCTCCATTCATTCATCTCTACTGGCATCTTTCCATGAAAGAAAAACATTTCTCCTGTCTCTATATCTAGCCACAAAAAATCTTCACCTCAAATGTAGTCTTTCAGGGATGACAAAAGAACTACTTCAAGCTGAAAATAAATAAATGGAGAAATTAAATTCTAACTTGTAGAGGGAACCAAACCAAGTACCTCAGCAGCAAAACAGCAGTTTTCCAGCTACTGGCAGAAAAAAAAAAGTGCCCCAAACTAGCAAAATGCTGTGGCACATCAAAAGTGCAACTCCAAACATATTAAGTGTGTGGAAGTACTCCTATCGATTTCATGTTGATGAGATTCAGCTGATTAAAATGAAAGTTCATTTTTAATACTACAGCAAATCGAATTTGGCCTTCTATTAAAGGCTGCAACTGAGTTATAAATGGATGCCTGCTTATTTGGGCTGATGAACTGAAAGTTATTCAGTCAGAGATGTACACATGATTGGCTCCCCTTTTATTTTTCATCATCTCAGACAGGATTTTGATCCTTTATTTTTTTCTTTTTTCTTTTTTTTTTTTTAATGTTTTGTTGCCAAACAGAATGACAACCATAATGTAGTAACTTTTTGGGTTTTTTGAAGAAACATGAGTGTAGTAACATCTTCTCTATAAACTAGATGCAATTTGTCACATATCTGGAAGATAAGGCAATACTGAGGTTGTTCATGCATTCTGCCTGGTTTGTCAGGCAGCTTGCTTTCAATTTTGTGTTATAACCATTCAGATTTATTATTATTAAAACTCAGGCAGAGGGAGACAGGTGAAGATATAAAACTATTCTACTGCTATGTTCTGTACATAATGTGCAGAGATATTCACTCAGTGGAACTTACAGCAAAAGAAACTAACAAGAAATATGAAAGACAAAACACAAAATGGATACATTTTATAAATCTGTTTTTAAAATGTATGAATGGGAATGATCTGACATTAACTACTTTCCAACCATTTCACTTGTCTCACAATAATGTTCTCTGTGTAAATGATTTTATTTTGTTAACACCACAATTTTCAGTGCTGTCTCACACTTCTCTGTTCTGGACACAACAACTAAATATAATCAGCGACTTCAGCCAACTTTGGAAACACCTACTTCTTCTGTACATCTTAAGAATTACACAGGGGAAGAGCTGTGAATTAGACCCACTTAGATACTCAGGCATGTAGAACACAGGTACTGATATGCAGAGGATTTAATTCGCATCTCCTGGACTCCTAATTTCCTGGTGTGGTGCTCCACCTTGGAACTGCACAGGAAGCCATATGAACTAACCAGGAATGAAATGAATGGGAAAGAGGCACCTGCATCTGGCCAGACAAACATTTCCTTTCTCTTGATAATCTTGACTGCAAACCCTGCCCTACAGCTTGGTGTCAAGCCTTTTTTGTGTATTTTATGAATCAGACACAATGGTATTTCACATTTTTCCTTGATCCTTCTTTAATTCATTCATTTACACAGTATGATTAACTATTTGTTCTGGAACAAGGACTAGAATCTTGATAACCTAGCTGTTGTCAATAATTACATACAAATAGCCTTACGCACGTTCTGAAGGTACCTCTGTAAAATGGCATGACTAGAAAAATGGGTGGGGATTTACCTTGTTTGAGAATTCAGCTTTAGGGGCTAGGGATCTTTGGTTTGTGCCAGGAATCTTACCTGAGGGGCCAACACTTCTCTTTAAGCCTGCCCAAAGAAAAGCACTGTCCCAGTTCTAGCATCTCCTCCAACCCATGGGAAGAGAATCCAGTCTAACACCAGTACAGCACAAAAGCAACAGTACTGTACCTGAGTCCTGAGCTTTCTGAGACACTGACTTTTTGGGGTATTGGTTGAGGCAGTGACCTGACCAAATGATGACCTGGAAGATAATCAGTGGCAGAAGCTGCCCCAATGCAGACACAAGCTGCAGCAAACAAGATGTCTTTTCCTGGGAGTCTGCCTGCTTCACCTAACCAGCCACCTGGCAGGTGAGGGTTCACATGCTTCACCAGACAGGGCAGAGGGGAGGACTCAGAGCAGTCACGGGTTTAAATAGCAAGTAGTCTTTGAAGCAAAGAGCAGAAAACATGTCACTTTCCCATATGAGTGCCCTAATTGTTGCCCTATGGTCATGTCCTGTCCTGCTCTCTGGCTCAAGAAATTTTTAATTATTTAATATAAAACAAAAGAGTTTTCTTCGGAGCAGCTCAGAGTGCTCTGTCCATCTCTCTGTCTCTGGGTATTCGTGTATGCATGTGCATACGAAAAGACACCAGCACAGAGATGAAGAGGTTGCAATTCTCTTGGGAGGGGAGATATGTGAGTTTGAATCCTCTTAGGCTGGAGGGCAAGGGAAGATTAATTTTGTTTTGTTCATAGTCTTATACTAGAAGAGGATTTTAATGGGGGTTTGAAGGAGGGTTAGAAGAGTGACCTTGGGAATGCTCTGTGCCCAGTAGTATTTTGTTGTATGCTAAATTGTTGAAGGGAATAAAGAATGATAAGTAGAGGAAAAGAGGCAAATCAATTTATCTCAAAACTGTATTAGTTAAATTAATCATTTAAATGATCCAATCTATGTGCTTTGTAAGATGCACACTTTTATGCGTAAGTCACTTGTCTTTTTTACAGATTAAATGCTTTGAAGTCATTATAATGATATGTCCCATTTCTCAGAACAGAACACAGGGGGGTAGACATGATAATAGCTTATCTGTTTTTATTTTTAAATGAATCTGTTTGAAACATCTCCAATATGCAAAAGAAAGGAAATAATAATATGGATGAAATAGTGGTTGTCCAAGAGCTCCACTTTCTCTGAGAAATCTCTGTGACAAGCAATATAGACAAATGCTTGTTCAGGTGTTACATTCAGGAGTGAATTCAAGGCATAAAAGAAGAGGCTGTACATGAGTTTCAGAAAATAACAAATGTGACTCACATTTTAGAGAAAAAAGAAACAGGAAAAGAAAATGTTACTTGTTTTCTTCTCCTTTAACCCAACTCTTTAACCTTCTTTTAACACTTTCAAGCTCATGCTTCTGTCCTTTTGAATTAAAAAAAAGCTCCTTAGTCTCTCACACCTGCAAGAGGGAAAGAGTCTGAGTCCCTTTGCTTTGGTGGTATGACAGAGTGGGGAGAGGGAACGCAAATTTTTGTGTTTGGTTTAGAAGAAAAGGAGACAGATAGAGGGAAGGAATATTGTGTGAATAGAAATAAAGTATTCAAAAACCTTTGAGAAATCCAGCCCTCCTCCCTTTTCCCTCTACCCACCCCATGAAATTATTCCAGCTTTGATCCCATTTCTCTCTCTCCCGCTTTGTTCAGTGGCATAGAAGTATGTGACCCTGAAAGTTATCAATTCCCATTTCCTTTCCTACTTAACTCAGATCTGGAGAAGGAACTGTTTGAAAAGCAATGGTTATGAAATGGATTTTTAATGTAAGCTCAGTACTTTTTGTGAATGTTCATGCCAAAAGAATTTAACCTGTCTGATTACTTAGAAACAAGAGCAAATAAATGTAGGCTGGGAACAAGTTAAAATGTGATTTCTAATTTATTGTAGGGCTTAGGAGCATATTTTAACTCAATTTGCCATGCTCTCCATGATTACTGTAGACGTGTCAATGAGAAAAACTCTTCACAGTGGAATATCTGGATCCTTGCCCTTAAACAAAACAGTACTGCTTATGCCTTCTAATCAAGGGTATTGTTTACAGGGCAGATAACTGTTAAGTCTTCTTTCCATTATTGACTACATGATTTAATTCCTTTTGCAACTGCATTTAGGTGTGCTAAAACCTCTCTTGACTGTTTATCATCTTCTCAATACCTTGTTACAGTATGTGAATGCAGCACAGTTTTTGCAAAAGAGCCGAGTATGGAGCAAAGTCCAAGCTACTGGTCGTCTATGCCAAATAGCTGTAGCAGTCTTTTTATTGTTTGTTTTCTGCTCTGTAACAGAGCATGTAAACACATTCAGGGAATAGTGTATTGTTGGATACGGATATAAAGACTTCATCAGCCTAATGGAACAATTAACCATTCTGCTGCTCTTGGTCTGCAGAATTTTGCTTTAAGATTAGAGTGATAAGGTGAAGATTAACAGCTCTGAGTCAGTGGGGCTGATGAGACATGATTTATTAATCCTCAAAGAAAACCTTAATTGGACACTGGAGCACTCTTTTTTTCATTCTTAAACACTGCCAATTCACCGGATAGTTAGGGTAGATGGTGAGTATGATAGAGACTTGTTGTAATTAGGTGCACCAAAACTAAGGTAATGATTTTTTCCCCTGGGAACACCATGTATTATTTTCTCCAAATAAGTCAGTGCTGATATTTGTGAAGACCTGAAAAACATCCCCTATAAATGGTCATTGACTACCCAAACATAACTTATAGAAAGGAGCTGGAGAGCAGGATTCATAAGAATCCTCTGATTTAGAGGAACTGTCTTAAATCCTGGCCTTCAGAGCTCAGAGAATTTACTGTGCAAGCAGGTTAATGAGAAGGTTGATTTATCCTTATTTTTTTACCTACCATTACTCATTCTTTCATCATGTTCTTTCCATTAAGAGGCACTGATTTATAGGAAGAATCACTCCTCTAAGGAGTTTGGTAGGTTTTGAAACCAAATCTCTGAAATGCTCTTCTTTTCAAAGAAATGTCTTTTTCCTGCCAGTATAATAAATAGGTTCATTATAATGCAGCATGCTGCTAAAGATGGGAGAAAAGTCCATAGGCATACAATTCTAACTACTGTACCTCAGGCTCAAGAGATGGAGCTGTGTGACTTGAGGATTCATTAAGACGCTTGGTGCAGTGAAAGCCTGATGAAATAAGTTAGCATTCTCATTAGGGGGTTGGAGCAATCATTTGGAAAAAGCCTCCTTTGCTACATTTGTTTACTGTGTCACAGGAAGCATGTCCTCAGTTAACTGGGATAATCATTGTCAACGTTTTACATAGTTACAAAGAAAACTAATAAGCCAGATTGTCGAATTATGTCAATCATGTCTAAACATCAACAAACAAATTGCTCTATGCAGATGGGAAATTTGTAAAAAAGCCTAGATATTCAGTTCAGTGTGAACAGTGCACATTGCGAGGTCATGGTTTAAGACTAATATATGGGGGAATATGACTTTCCACCATGTGGCTCCATAGCAGAATTTCTGTCTCTATTAAATTTTTTGTTGAGACTTTTGGCATTTAGGGCACTGACCGAGGAGATACTTGTATAATTAAGCATTGCATCCTGCTTTTCCTACCCTGACACTGTGCTCACCATATTATCACGCTTGCATATTAGTTGTCTTCTTGTTGTCTCCACTGAAGTCTTCATATTTTATTGCAGCTTCATACCAAGGCTCTAGCCAAAGTAGAGATGACATACAAGAAGCGGTGCCAGAATTTTTTCTGCTAATGAAAGAGGAAAATTTTATGTATTCCTACCCAGTCCCGCTGGGATTTGGAGTCAACTTTTAGCCCAGCAATCGTGATGTAAGCTTTCTGAGTGACAAGTACTTTTGGCACTTGTCATCTTTGCACCAGACACCACTCTGGACGGGGGGAAGGGGCCTGTTTGTGGCTGGTAGTTGCTGAGTGCTTCTGTGATTTCACCCCTGCCCAGGGTTATACATAAGGGACAAAAGAATGAAGAGTTTAAAAAAATGCTATAAAGCTTTCAGAATGCTTAAATAGACTGAAGTGAAGGCTGCACATGAAAGTAAAATAAAAAATAAGGTGTTAATCTGTGGAAAGAACAAAAGATCTATTAAATTAATCAATAGGTCTTTCACAGTGGCAAATATAATTTAGTTAAAGAAAACATAGAGAGTGCAAGAAGAATATAATGAGTTTTCCACCTCTCCTAAAAGCAAGAATTGAGCAGCTATTGACTGACAGGTATGTTCTTCAGAGAGAAAGATTGCATTCTGGAGGGTGGGTCTCGGAGCTACAGTGAAGCTACAGACCTGTCTGCACCACAGTGTGCCTTGGGAGCATGGCCTTCAACTCACAGCAGAGAGATCTCACCTGATTAGGAATGCTGGAACATAACACATCAAAGCCAGTTTCTGTCCTTCCTCATATTTAGAAGGAAATAGCAAGAAAGAGATATATAGTAATTCTCCAGAAACTTTAACTGTGTTTTGGGAGCATGGAGAAATAATGATAGAAAAAGTAATGTATATTGTAGACAAGGACATCTGTCTGGGGTCCCAGGTAATGAGAAGGCCTCTCTGTTATTGTATATACCAGTCTAAGACACTCTTTCCATCAGGTAAGTCCCAAAGTATTTGATATTCATTGTGCCTGAGACATAAATTTGGTTGTTCAGTCTCAATGACGTGTTGATTTAGTGGTTTTTTTACTAAGAATATAATGCGTCTTTATCCAAAATCTTTGTGTTCTGGTACTGAACCCCATCATTTTTATGGTCATTCCATATTAATGAATGATTGGTTTAATATTGACCTGTTTTTTCCAAAGGCTCACTCAGCCACAGATTTACCTGTATCAGTTTTGCATTTGTCATATTGTATTGACTTCCACAACTATTATTTGGGATGTCTTCATTCATCCTTCATAATATGGAGTGCTTGGTCTATATTGTATTCTTTCCTTACTAGCCTCTCCTTGAAATATTGTCATGAGGTAGCTAGAGGTCAGGAGTTTGGAGACTTGGACTGTAGCAATAGTTGTTCTCAGTAGCATCAGAGATTTAACTCTAATATTATTAGTTATACTATTGTAACTTCCCAAGAGTTTGTGTCACAGTCTGAATGAAGGTGCAACGTAGAATTCCTACCTTCTAATTATGAATGTTCTTAGCCAGTTGCAGATTCCTGCTATTCAACAATTCCCTGAAAGCTGGGCAAGAACAAAGCCAGGAGCACTAAATTAAGCTATTAGCGTAACACACAGAAGCGGTGGGAGTGAACAAACTTAACTGTATCGTGCTCCACTTGACCGGAGTGCTGATGTTATTAAAATTTCACCAGCCATTTCGGCTCTTTAGCACCCTTATACATTATGCTTAAGTCTGATTTTCAGAAAGGGGGAACCAGGGAAAACTTAATCTGCAATTCTGAAGAAAGGCAATGATATTTTCTCAGTGTGAAGCAGCCTTTGCTGAGCAGGAATTTAGGAGGCCCATGGGGTCTGTATGTGCTAGCAGGCACAGAGGTTCATTTTAACTTCATCTGGCCTTTTGGGAGATAGTAAGCACACAGAGCATCTTTCTTTCCACATAGATTCATAATAAACATCCAGAGGAACATAAGCTTGACAAATCTCACTGTAAAATTTAAGTTAAAATGGATCTTCCTTTTAAAAAATCGATGCCGTTAAAAAAACAAAACAAAACAAAAAAACCGCACCCAAAACTCCACTGTTCTGTTTCAGTCTCAGTCTCCCTAAAAAGACATGCATCAGTAAGCTGCTGGATCTTGTGAAAAAAAACACACACAATCTGACTGATTTGTTTTAAAATGAAATCAATTAAAAATCACATTTGACAGTTTTTGATTGGAATTTAATTTGATCTCGAATGGTTTTGTGTCCTTGCCTACTATTAATTAGCAATAATAATAGTATTGTTCTTCTATAGGAATTTAAAACAGGTCTGCCTTCCTATAAGGCAGATAGTTGGTACAGCTCAAAGCACTCTGAGTCACAGCAGATGTCTCAGCTCCATTAGTTCTCTTATCTGGCGAGGGAAGGCTTTGCTAGGAGAAAATGGTAACCCTGAACAAAGGAAGAAGTTGTCAGTGGAACAAGTTTATCTTTTCAAAGTTGCAACCTGAGAGACAGCTACAAGCAGGAGGGGCTGTGGCATTCTCACAGCAGTGCAGCCATCAAGGCTTGGATGCTGGGGCACTGCTGCAAATGTATAGGAATGCAGCAAGATAGCGGCTAGAGCCTCCTCTAGAATTCCAGGTATTAAGCTGGTATCAAACATCTGATCCACATTTCTGTCTAAAGCATTAAGCCAGACCTTCCTTGGCCAAAAGCAAACTCAATTGCATTATATTCTGTTTGTTCAAGGGATAAGCCTGGCAGCTGTTCTTGTTGTGTAACATTTATATCTTTACAGAGGCTCCATGTGCCAGTGCTGGCTCCTTCAGTGACCTCAGCCCTGTGCAGAGCAGTATCTCACTGACAGGAGACAATTGAGTGGATGGCTCAATTTTCATTTATTTTACCTTTACACTGCAAACTAAATACTAGTCATTTTTCAATATTTCATTAATGTTCAGCTGACAGACTTAATTTGAAAGCAAGTATTTGTTATTTTCATAGATGGAAGGAAATTAATAGTAGTCCTAGAGATAAAAGAGATTTTTTTTTCCTTTTTTTTTTTTTTGCCTGGTGCATCAAAGGGTACAAACACATTCATAGTTCTACGTCTGGTTTCTCCAACATATCCTGATAGAGCTGTAAGGATTTAGGACAAAGAGTGTGAATGTACATGGAGTGTTTGGTTCTTTTTAGTCAGCGCTGTTCTTCACACAGCAGTGTGAATAAAGCCTGAAGCTGGGCACTGTGTAAACTGATGTGGAATGGCACCTTTTGGGGTAAGCTAGGCAGAATGATTCTTCGTGCCAGTTTTTACATAATACTAGCCTAAGGATCCCTGCGTAGATCCACAACCCATATATATAAATAGCACAGGGAGCCCCTTAGGGATCTCAAGGTGGGCAGGTGCAAGGAAATGCTCCCTCACTGGGTTTTACTAGGCTGGACTTGGCAGCAGAGGAACCAGCTACATGGCTTGTCCCTGGTGGCCTGGGAGTGTGGGCAAATTGGGCAGGAGCCTGACACCTTCTCTGGTGGACAGGATTCCTACCGACACACATCTGGGGAGAATCAGGGAGCAGCAAGGAGCAGTCACCCCATAGCAAAGAATCAGTAGGAGACCTGTACTTGCCTAAACATTTTGCTCCTGGTTTTACAGTAGGACCATGGGAATGGTTCCTCTGATATGGGGTAGTTTGATAAACCTGCTAATGCTGATACTATTATGGCAGATTTTTTGGATGTAGATTTAGCTGCTGGGGACACTGAACCAACAACTTTCAGAGTCAAAAAAAAGTATTCCTATAAAGGGGAAAGAGAGAAGTATGTGTTACAGTGGAAAACAAGGTTCTCTGCATATATTAAACTTCATCTCCATGGTACATTTTTTTACCTATTATATACATGTATCTTGTAAAACAGAATTTAGTGACTTCTTTACTTCACCTAATACAACATGTCTACAACCGCAGTCTGTTAGGCAACTATTAAATAGACAACATTAGGACCATTAACTTGGAGGTAAGAGGTTCTCTATCTCGTACAACACTCTCCAGAAGTCTCATTCTGTTGATCATAACAACATGGACACTCACACCATCACACCCACTTGGACTCTTATTTGTGATCAGTCCCATACTAAATAGATTAAATATAATCAAACACAAAAGAGTAAAAGTGCCTGCCATTCTCAAGAATGAGAATTCCTCAAAAAAGTAATGCAGGACATTAATATATTAATGCACACAAACCCCACCAATATATCTAGAGAAAAATAAGGTGGTTATCAGCAAGAATGTTCATATAGTCATGAGAGAAACATCTTCAAAGACTGAAGGATTAAAGTAAACCTGCAGATGGGACAGAGTGATACTTGAAAGAAATCAGTGAATTAATCCATAGCTGGTAGTGAGCTAATCCTGTAATACTGATTCTAGGTTGTGATCTTGGATTTGCAGAAAACAGGGCCTGCTGCAGAGATGCCAGGAGGCAAATTGTTTGTCTGAGTTGCTGTCAGCACAGGGGAAGGAGAGTGGCACCGTCATCCATCCTCCATCCTGCCTGGGACCTCAGGTGGGAATCTGCTACTGCACTGAAGCACAGGCAGCTCCATCACAATCTTTTACAGCCAGCTGTTCAGTATGGTTACCAACTCACAGACGTAGATTACTAAGCAGATATCATCAGGTCTTCTTTGCACAAAGTGCACCACAGCTGGACAGAAATGACCAAAAGCCCATTCCCACTAGAATATCTTCTTCCTCCTTGCAAGAGGGCTTTAGTCAAGGAGTCCTGGGAAGGGGCAGGAAAGGGGCACTCTGCATTGGTGTGTTCCAGCAGAGGGGAAATTATTTTGGACAGGTGTGACTGAGTCTGCTCTTGTATCAAACAGTGAAGATAAGGTTTTCCACCAGGCTAAGCCATGATCTGGCTCCAGTTCTTTAGCACATTCTTTTAAGTGTAAAGCTATGTGTATATATTGTGAAATGGAAATCTTCTTGGTAGCCTGCTACTTGGTAATTGCATCAGCAGTGCGTGGTGAGAGATGGCAGGAAGGGATGGAAGCGTGTTATGGAAATAAAACGGGAGGAAGTCAATCTTAACAAACATTTGCATAAGAATATATTGTACCTTTGGGTGTGGAAGAAGACTAGTTTCTCTTTTACATCCTGTAAGGCGAAGTAACTGAGGTGTTCCATTCAGATGCTATTGCAATTGGGAAGTTATGAGATGGCCTCAAAAATTAACTAGACGGCGACAGACTGAAAGTATATTAAAAAAAAAAATCCTTCTCTGAACTTAACTAGCATAGCACATAATTCACTAAGCTCTAATGGGGAATTCATGATGTGGAAAAATTTATTTCCTATCCCTTCTTCACACCTAAAGAAAAAGAGAGAGAGAGAGAAAAAAACATGGAAATATTTCTTACATTAACATTTTTACGTCTTCTGGTGAAATGGAAGAATGAAAACAGTAATTAGAGTTCAAGGTCAAAATGGAATTCTGTCCACATCTCAGTCCTTCCCACATCATTTTACAAAATGGGAGAGCTGAACAGAGGAAGAATTAACTGTTTTCTTTTAACTTTAGTAATTGCAAATGCAAAATGAATATCATTCTGTAGATATGGTGCCAGAGGACAACACAAGCTAACAAAATAATGGTAGTCCTGATAAATAATGTATGCACCATATCAAAAGCTGAATGAGATAAAGACATAGAGAACACATTTGAAAATTTGGAAATTGCTCAAAGCCCTTCCTCCAGTGGTTCTCAAGAGTATAAGCACGGAGCACTAATAAACTCTGTGACTGTATAATTCATAAACTTTCCCTCATTTTTTGATTTTAAGCGCTTACAGTTTATAGTTAACAAAGGAACAGAGTGGAAAAATCCTGGTGAGAGTTGAAAGGAGAACATAAACCAGCTGATTCCTCCGCTTAGTCTATTCATAAAGGGCATCTGTTATCCCACACTGCACATATATCTGCCATTAAACTTAATACATTGAAAACAGGAAAAAAAAAACCTTCTACTCACATCCTTATGTCTACTTTGTATTTTTATGATGGCTATTACAATGTGAGATTATAACACAACGAAACCCATTTCTGGATAATTTGTATTAGAATTATTCTGTTATGGCTCTTGGTTAATGTTCAGACTGGATTTGTTAGGGATTCATTCAATGGTAGCAGAGCAAACTCAGAGCAAACCAGTGGATGCTATCTGAAGGCAGTGGGATATTTCTGGACGCATGACATAGCAAGAAACCTCCCCCTCCCACAGACACATTTGAAAGATGTTACTAAATTAAATCTAAAAATCACATTTGGCTAAGATTTGCCTTGAAATGATTTTGATGGTCGCAACCGTGTGAAGTCGGGTTTTGAAGACACATGGTGGGCAAGAGGGTTATTTCCAGCTCTGCATGTCAGCATTTTGTTACATATTTTCTGTCACAGTACAATAAAGTTGCCCAACCAAGATTTTCTTTTTCTCTAAGATGCCTTTGGATTTTATTTTTTTTTGTCTGGAAACAGAGGACAGTGTCCTGCGGCTTCCTGAGGGAAACCCTCTGTCTCCTCCTTTGAGTACAGAAGCAGAGCCCAGCACACTTCTCAGCTGCATGACAAGTTTCAAGCTGCTGAAAGGCTGAGGTGGCCCCCCAGCCTCTGCTGCCATATGTCAGAGCAAGCAGCATCTGGCTCGAGCAATCACAGCAGAAGCCCGTGGAGCACCAGAGCAAGAATTTCCGGACAGTTTCCCACCACTATCAAAGATGTAAAGAACCACACAGTGCTCTCAGGGTACCTTTGCAGATCTGTTGCCCTGGGTGAGTAAATGAGAAAGAAGGTCTCTACTGTCAGCAAGCTACAGAAGTGACTGTGGGGCAGCTACCCCACAGGTGATCCCCTGTGATCATGCACAGGCTATCATGAGGCTGACAAAAGGGATCCACTCTCCCAGTTCCTCCCTGGCTGTCTTGCCTGTCTCTGAGAGCCTGTTGAGTGTTATTTGAATATTGTTTACTTCATTAATTTCCTCCTACCATCAATTGATACATAAATTATTCATAAGTAAATGTATAAATAATTCTACCAGTTCTATTGATGATTGAATAATATTGACCAAATAAATTATTCACTCTTCTTTTCCCCCACCAAATGACAAATAAATTATTTGTGAGTATTCTTTTTTCATTATTAGATCAACTTCTCCATCTGTTGAGACATTCATAAGATGTCACTCACCCTGATAACTACACAATTTGTAAGCAGGACCCTTTAGGACCTGTGTTTTCATAGACAAGCAGAACTAGTTTAACTTTATTGTATACTTACATGGCAGTTCCTTTAGAACTCAAGAAACTTAGAAACTAAGTTTCACACCAAATTAAACAAAATGCTGAGGTATTCTGGGGTTAATTCTCATCCAACCAATATATTTTTAATTGTGCATCTTATTTTACAGTTTTCTATATTAGTACTAAATAGTCGGGGTTGAAACTGATCCAGCCCATAATCCCAAAAGGTATCTGTAGGTGCTGTAGATAAGCATCAGGAGCAAAGCCAAACCAGACAGACACCTTGACTAATGGCCACTGCAAACGTGAACTGCATAGGCCACAGGTTATTTAGAGTTCTTGGATACATTACACGAGTTTTACATCTAGTTAGATCCATAGATTCTCTCTCTTCTTTCACTGATTCACCCCTAACTGTATAGCAAACAAGTGATAGCATCTTCTAGTGGCAGCATTTCTAGTGTATCTTACCATGCAGACAAAATATGTCTATACCCAAAAATATGAACAGTCCATGTGAAGACTGTCATTACAGTGGGTCAGAGAAAAATAAATTAATAAGAAAAATGCATCTCTAGCAAAGTGATACTAAGTCACAAGCACACACAGGGAAAGGATTAGATCCTCTCTATTCCATAGAGACCAGGTTAGATTAAATCCACCAACCCAATCAAGCTGCAACGGCATGAAATCAGAATAAGGACTATGAATAGTACAGTGAAAAGTACTGTCTAAGAAGTTGCTCAGAAAGAGGCAGAGAGAGAAGACATCTCATCCCAGCAGAGGAGCAGCCTTTTCTGTAATTTTTCAGGTGTGACTGCCAGCAAGAATCAGAAGCACACAGCTCTGTACTGGCATCTTTTCTTGCCTCAGAGACCCATCAGTAAAGCATGTGCAAAGATGTTTCAGTTAACTTTTTGTGTTGGTTTGGGGTTTTTTTTAATTAAAAGCAATGAAGCAGGCATACATGCCAGGCTGGGTACATGTATGAGAGTGAACACAGACCCAAGACAGCAGTTACCTCTACAGCTTAGGCTTCCCAATGAGAGGAAAATGAATGGATTGTGCCAGGGCAGCAGAACTGTTTACTGTTCAGAGAGCTCATTTATGGGGAGCTCTCCAGCACCAGACAGCTCTGTAACACTAGGCTGCCGCAGACATGAGCTGTCTCTCCTTATTTCCCCTTTCTTTTCTACCCAAAGAGTGGCTGTGAGCTGTCACTCGGGTCAATACAGCAGTAACCTTAAAACATCGGCCCTTAAAACACACGCACATCAGAAAATCTCAGCTCTTTCATATTCAGAGAAAACTATTACTAGTTCTGCTTCTCTCACAAAGGCATGGTAACAAGTTCTTCTTTAAGTTGTCATTAATGTTTTCACTTAGATTTCCACATTAAAATAAGTAGCACTTCTTGGAGGAGTGTTATGGTCAGGACTTAACAAGGGAAGTGCTGAGACTTTGCATTCTGAAAAATAACTAAGTGGTCTTTGGGGTCACGGTTTTAAACTCCATATCTCCCTGATCTCCTAGTAGAAACACCATGGAATATCCAGACACAGAAATATACAGAAAGGTATGACAGGGAAAATGGAAAAGCAGTAAAAGTGTGCCTAGTCAGATGTGATGTAGAGAGATGGACTGGAAGAATGCTCTTTGCAGTGCTGTTCAGAATGGATGTGAATGAAGCATAGTTATATAGGTCAAGAACAGAGAAAAGACCACTGCAGTGGTTGGGCTAAAATGGTGAAGCGAACACATGGGAAAATTTTAGACTTATATAGGTATGTAACAGACTCTTTGGGACATTTATTCATAAAGAAGTTATGAAATTTAGCCTGCATATGAAGTTACAGAGAGCAATCTGATCTGATTATGTCTCAGATTAAAGGTGTGCGAAAAACGACAGAATGTCACAGAGCCAGAACCAGTGTAGGTATTCTGTATTAGACAGTATGATGTCTATTCATCAGCAATGAGGAGGTCCAGAATATGAGTTTGGACAAGAGAAAACAGATACACAAGTGTACTACATAAAGATATGTAGGTTGGCAAGAGAGAATTGTTTGGTCCACAGAACAGGGGAAACTGAAGCTGCTTGAGAACCATTGAAGGAGAATAAGACCACAAGAAAACGTCCTCATATTTAGTTATCTTGCCATATTTTGCAATATGATCTCACTGCACCTGGTCATTTGCAACACTAATAACAGAAAGGACTTTTATCAGTGCTGCTCCACTCCAGTTTAGCAGCTAGAACAAGACACAGCTGTGCAGGTGGTAAGTGTTGCTACAGTATGCATAGCATGGGAGTTCGCAGCAGTCTGGCTAGGCTAAAGTATCTGGCCTGGGAAGCAATGATTAAGATTAGGCTGTAAAAAATTATCAGATTCAGTCAAATTATTTTTTTTTACAATATGTTCATATATGCACAGAGGGATGGGGAAGGTGTTATCTCATACATTGGTATTTTTTTCTCACTGGGGAGTAAAAGCCATGAGCAAAAATCTACTCAGATGTTTTTACTGTAAATGCAGTGTACCAGCAAAATATATTTGCAGCTCTGTTAAGTTTTTGCTTTTAGTTTTCCCATCAATGCTTTTGACTCATAGTAATGTTTTGCATTGAAGTCAGTTTTGTTACTTTTCTAAAGGGAAGTCACAGAAAATGGAGCTGCAAGGAGCTGCAAAAAGCCATCTAGATTTTGCCTAATAGCTAAGACAAATTTAACTTAAATTGTCTGCCAGTTTTAATTAATTAAGGAACCTTCAAACAGCCTTTCATATGTCTTATTTCTGGTAAGGTATGATATTATTTGACAAGTGGTAACTTTTTCCAAGAAAAAAAAAAAAGGAGCAATAATCTGTGAATATGATTCTAAGCAGTGGAAAGAACATTTCAAAATTACTAGTATGTAAAAAGAAGTAAAATTATTTCACACTGAATCATATTAAGCAATACCTTTCTGCCTTCCTATCCTGCTCAATGAAGTGAAACTGTTCATGACAAAGATTAGACTCTAAATGAAGGACAAAAGAGCAAAGCTCTGGATATCTGCTTGCTTACCTTTCCCTTAGAGGACTCATAGTCTTCTTGTTTAAGTCTTTCCCAGAGTTGAAAACCAAGATTACTTCTAAAGTGACAGGGCTATTAGCCTTCTTTTATGATTTCTCTTTTGACTTTAGCAATCATTGCTCCCCTTTCTTCCATTTCCGTGCATTTTGTTCTTCAACTTCCTTTTTCCTGTATCACTGCTATTTTTGGTTGCAGTTGTAGTGTCAGCTTGAGAAAAAGAGACTGGTATTGCCTTTTGAAGACTGTGAAATTAGTATCTATTATAATCTCCCTACAATCAGAATTGGATTTCCACAGGTGTCATCAGCTCCACCATTCCTGAGAGATATAGCAGACAAGGAAAGTGATCATAGTGATCATTTCAGAAGAAAAGTTTGGAAGTAGCTGGGGAAATGCCATTAATCCACAGAAAACGGCCAACCCTATCAGATTAATCTCATGTTCTACAAAGAGCAGTGCAGGGTAATAAAGTCAGGATGCTGGCAAGGAGACAGGCATCTGTATTTTGGACTAATGAAGTCCTATTAAGATCTATGTGCTTGGAAATGTTCCTGGAGCACTGCAGCTACGCATGGATCATGGCAACCTAGTCATCATTCAGCAGAACGTGGCCGCCTGCCTCGCCAGCTCAGATGCAATAAGGCAGTTTTTCTAAGCAGATGCGTGTGAGACCTCAAGGGCATCAAAGTGCCTGAGATTCCTAACTACTCTGACAATCTGGCAGCAGATCTGTTTGGCACAGGGCACTGCAAAGTCAATAGCAGGCTTTTGAGTTGTTTCTCTCTTCCCAACACCATATTGCTCAATGTCTTTCAGTAAGATGCAAAAGAAAATGAAGGGGTCAGGCTGGAAACAGAATGTGATGAAGAGCTGGTTATGGCCTTCTGTACTGTTGTCACTTGACACAGCAGCTTCCTAGAGATAGTACAACTGTGGATAGATGAGTCTTGATTGTATTTGAAGATAAATGTCTTGTGGGCAGTGGACTAAATAAATAGTCATTACCACTCTCCATAGGCTTGAGAGAGCCCAGATATCTGGCTATACCACCTAAGTCGGTCCCAATGGGGGATTATGAGTCACAGATGCTCTCTCAACACTGATAGTGCGCTAACTTCTGAGAAATGAACATATGTTTTCTTATCTAGTATCCACATGCAGATGCTAATTTTGTGGATGGTCTCCCAGAGTATATCAGCCTTTCTGGAGAGAGAGTTTTACCACTTATTTACACAAAAAACTGGCTTCAAGGACAGCTTAAGGGCAGTCCTAAATCATAAAACTCTACAATAGCAGGAAAAAAAAGGGCATTTTTAGGTTATTGTCGCAGCTGTGGCATAAGATTATAGGAAATCTTTATGTTGGAGTTTACCTGCATTATTTATTGTTTCCCATCAGCTTTGCTGATGTTTTCTTCTCCACTGTTTCAGTCAATACGAGTCATGAGGAGAAAAGGACATGCCTAGTACACAGAGACACTTCCATGAATCTATGAACTTGTTCCATGTTATGAACATATTTCCTTCTTTTCTTCCTTTACAATGTAATTTGATTGTGTGCATTAATTTTATTTCATTCCATCTCAGTTTTATGCTATAGAGAAAAAATTGAAAAATGTAATTACTCATAAGAATTAAATTTCTTTTTTGTATTGAAATTATGAACTATTAAGGAAAATCTTAAAAAAGCCAAATTCCATTTATGCAGAGTCATCACTTTAGCATTCCCTAAAAAATATGTTACTTTCAAAGCTTTCGGTTCTTATTATCCATTTCACTTTACTGTGTCAAAAAAAGGAAGAATTTTTTTTTGTTCTTAGACTATTCAATGCTATTAGGAATGAAAAATCCTATCTCTAATGAAAAATCACGTTCTGCTTTATCATGATTGTTCTAGTTCTTTAATACAGTTCACAGGGTGCACTAGTACTGTTGCTATTAAGCAAGCCATCAAAGTGAAGGCTACTGGGGAAAAGTATGTTAGCACTGTAGCTTTTCCTTGCCACTCTAGCCCAGACCTTCATCAGTGGTGAGACAGAACAAAGGAAAAGGGAGGAGCAGGAGCAGTAGGATGACTGGCTATTCCAGGCAAACCACGACAAAGATCATGAGCTGATGAGAATGCACACAGTTTGAGGGATAAATTCCCTCCTTTCCCAAACATCATGTGATTTCTTACCACAGAAAAAGTCTGTGTTTGATTTGTATGAATTTTAGTCACAATGACAAATGCAAGAAGCTGTAGTTAACATTCAAGGAACATAATGCAAACATGCCAAGTGATAAGTTCCCCGACTTTTTTTCTGTCACTGTATTTAAATCCCACATAAACTCAAAGATCTTTCTGCAGAGTATGAAGACAAATATTTGTTGGTCAACAGATGACCCCTGCTGGTGTGCAAAATAAAAAAAAAATAAAAGCATGCCAAACAGTAAATTCTACTAATAAAAAACAACTCTTATTTATTAGTTTTCCAGCCTTCTTTGTGTATATTTGCTTGTGGTTTGTACTTAATTTTGATTAATCACATCATTCAGGGCTGTATTTCTTCAGCCTGTTTGGCAAAGTATTGTACATTGCTTTTCTTATACTTCTCTCCATAATCAACCACATGCTATTTATTTATCCATAGCATCTTCTCATCTCTGCTCCATGTGTCCAAAAATTTCCCTCTGATCATTTTCAAACAAGTTCCTGGTAATCTTCTTGTTTCATTGTCTTTTTGTTTGGAATAAGTGATTAGAGCAGCAGCTTCTCCTTTCTGTGCTTCTGCACAACTTGTAGTGTTATCAAATTCAGATTTTATCAGTAATACCATTGTTAGTAATATTTTTTCCTTGTTTTCTCCTACCCATTTGACTTTGACCTAACTTGAATCAAAAACTAACTTTTACAAGAGTTCACCAAAAATTTACGTTATTTGTCCAGCACACCCAATATCTACCTTTATCTGTAATCCCTCAATCTTGTCAGGAACAGTCCATATATTTTTCAACTGGTATTATCATCAGAGTTTTACATAGTCCTACTCTCTTCTCTTGGCAATACAAGGGAATGGGGTTGAATAAAGCATTCACATCAATATACTGGGAAAGCTACTTTCTAGTGCTTCTTTATTTAACTTTACCATGTCAATCTACCTGATGTTGCACACACTGTCATTTCTACAAATTATGAATTCCACTTTGTGAGTTCTTTGTGTTGTTCTTTGTGCATTGAGACTTCCTTGGGTTGCCAGGAATGGACTTTCTCATATGCATATTTAACCAGATTGTTCAAGACAGCTGTTTCTGATGTAAGACCACTGGAGCTGTGCAACAGTGTGCTGTCATCTCTTTTGGTGGGAGGTTCCCGTAGCATTCTGCTACTGGGGAAGTTTTGCCTGGGGCTTTCCCAGCACTCCTCCTACTGGTCAGCCGCTTTTGAGCTGTAGTCCCTAAAAAAGAGCAAAATTTTTTTTAAAACACTCTTCTTTGCCTCAAATAACTGCTAAAATCTTGTCATTTTGGATTACATTTTATCTTGCCTTCCAGCTTCTTAAGTTTAAAAGTATGTGTTCCTTATAGAAAACTTTGTGCAGCTTATAATACATCCCAGAATTTTAATTTCTTCCTCTTCATTTCTTCTTTCTGTTTCATTTAAGTGTTTCTGTGCTAGTCTCCAGCAACATTTTTGCCCTAGGGACCTTCACCTTAATCACATTCTGGTTGTATTAACTCCGTGTCTTAAATAGAAATGTTTCTTCAGTCCTCTCCTCTGGCATGCAGAGCTATCTCAGTACCTCCATTGCAAGATGTGGTCTTTTCCGAAGTTGAGATATTATTTCTCAACTTTTTTTTCATAAAAATACCTAGCATCTGGGGAAAGTTTTATCAAGACCACTCCTC
Source organism: Pseudotriccus pelzelni (assembly GCA_035584735.1). Taxonomy (NCBI): domain Eukaryota; kingdom Metazoa; phylum Chordata; class Aves; order Passeriformes; family Tyrannidae; genus Pseudotriccus; species Pseudotriccus pelzelni. The sequence goes on from JAWMRA010000113.1 coordinate 67,855,754, forward strand.
TGGAATAAAGCTCCTTCTGTGGACTTCAAATTAGATGCTAGAAGTGATTAAAAAAAGGAAATAAAGAAATAAATAACATTATATTTACATTTTTAGTCCGTGCTTAGTAATTGTCATTCTGTGAAAAAGTTTTCTGTACTTGCAAACATACAGCAACTGGAACTGGTTTGCGTTTGGGCGTTTTTTGGTTGGTTGGTTCACTTGCTTTTCATTTTTTTGGTAGGATTTTTTGCATTGACTCTTATTTCAAACATTATTATTGAGGTCATGAGACCTTGTGGAATCTATTCCAGGAAACAGTTTGTCATGAATTCTATTTTATTGTGACCTGATGACCTCCACTGCCTTAGTGAGGCCTGCAGGTAACTCTTAACTGGGATCCAAGGGCCTGTATAAGGGAGAACACATGGAAACCACTTTAATTTCATATATAGAGGCCTGCATATGTATATGTTTTCTGGGAGATGAAGTTCAGAACCAATTTTAACACTGAAGTGTTACAATTACTTTCATCTAGAGAGACCAGCACTGAAAGATTTAAAACTGGGAACCTATGAAAATATATCATCATCATCATCATCATGTCCTTCTCTTTCATCTTTTTTAATTAAAAAATTAAAAGTTTAATTAGCAGTAGCATATTGACATAGAGATAGAGTATCTCTGCATTTTTCTTAATAGTGAAGCTTTAGCTATGTGTTTTCTACCTTGTTCAATGTATAGAATTCCTTATTCATGTATCATTTTTATGAAGAAAAATTATTTTTAAAAGGACAAAATTTTATCGTGTAGCAAAAATGCTAGAAAATAATTATTTCACACTAAATCCCACTGATAGTACAGGTTTTCTCTGTGACCTTGAGGTAATCACCTAATCTCTCTGTACCCATGCTCCTCATTTATTTTTTAAAGGATGATAATACTTCTTCTGTGTCTGTATTTACATTGCAAACTCCTTTTACTCTGTGTTTTATATTATTCTTGTTGCAGTAAAGATCTTATCTAAGAATTCTCATTGCAGAGTTGATTTTTTCTGTGTAAAAAGCAATGTATTCTGTATGATGAATCATCCTGTGTGATAAGTTACCCTGAGCTATGACCTGGCTGTATAAGAAGTTATTATTATTATTACACCAGAAATTTTTCAGAGAAAGTCAAACTTAGAGCTTCAGCGTTCCATAGTTGTTTTACCAAGAGATGGTGGGTTGGTCTTAGAAAGACTTTCCCTATAGCAGTTTAATAGCCTGGAAATGGCTATTCTACCACCTTTGAAGAAAACCGGTATGGGGTGACCTGCATCTGCATCTTCAAACTCAGCCAGTGCTAAGGCAGGCAGGCTGCATAAATGCTGTCTCTTGGGAGTGGTCTCCAGCTTGTAGTATCTCCCAGACTGTATCCTAGTTTTCTGTGAGAGCTTTCTGGGCCAAAAATTGAACAGCATGGGCAAGACAAAGAAACATTTGCAGACTCTGTTTAATAGCGGCCAGTCAAACCTTGAAGTCTTGCTAACCATTCTGCATCTTTATATAGTTATATGGTTATTATAATCTATCCCAGGTTTGTTTTATGTAAATCCTAAAGCTGGAAAAAAAGGAACTTTGCTGTAGTAAAACATAAGGAACTTGACACCAAAAATTGTTCAAAATAAGTCCAGCCAAAATTTCAGAAAAAACTTTCTGTGCAAACTGCTCCATAATACAGTAAGCATCCCCTGATGGATCAGTAGTTCAGGTGATAACAGTTTACGTTTATGATTTTTGTTATCAAGAGGATCAATTTGATAATTAAAGCATTCATTCAATAGGTAGAGTGAAAAGATCTGAAAGGATCTGTGAAGAACCGTGTCATGTTTGGCTGTGTTCTGAAAGGGGAAGCTGATTTCTCTCCTCGGTTTCTGTAAGAAGGTATTAGGCATCCAGCTCTGAGTCTCCTAAACATATCTGCAGTCCTGAACAAGAATTTCATGTCTGAGGAAGAATCAGTCTAAAGACAAACAGTTTTACTCAGCACTTCCTTTTGCCTTGTCTAGGGACCTCCTGGTTAAATTTGATTTATCTTGGCACAAGGTCGAATCCTTTTACTTCTGCCTACCTCACATCTAAAGTGTTTGAAGCAATTTTCATTTATGGGCTGTAGATGGTTTCTGGAGTACATCAGAAAAAGAAATTTAAGTATATGCTTTGGTATTACTAAAAACTGGGGATATAGGCATGGTTGTTTCAAGGATGCCAGTTTGTGTCCCATCAGGTCTCGAGGTCACAGCAAAGGCTGGTGTCAGGATGAGGGGCTTAAGAGGTTCTCCACAGAGCAGCCTAAGCTGACACCCACCACAGAGACTACTAATAGGACAAGCTGATGTCAAAAAATCATTATTGTGCCCACCCCAGCTACATGATTCTCAGATCTGTTATCCTGGACTTGCTGACATGGATCAGGACATCTTGGAATTTTAGATTTCTCTGCAGCATACAGTCTAATAATCATAGAGACACACTAAACATACCCACATTCGTTGCGTACACAGGATTTGCAAGCCTAACTCCTGGTTATTTCTGCCTTACGTGACATCAGAGCATTCAAATCTCTCTTGAAATCTAGCTTGGGTTGATTCTGAAAGGTTTAAAATCTAAACATATTTACCTAACAAGAGATCCTATTACAATATGAGCTTCTACAGTCAAACCACACAGTGTGACTATCAGACAACGTTAGTAACAGTGGGTGTAATTGAATTGTCACTTCCAGAATTATCACTCTGTCCCAGGCACATTGCCATGTGGGACAGAAAACCAGTTGCAAACAAAAGAAGTTTAACTACTTATTTTGCAGTTTTGAAAAGATTTTGCAAGTGTGGCCTAAGCAGCTGCAAGACCTGATTAAATATTACCCTGCATATTGCTTTCTGATAAGCGTTTTGTGTGTTCTTGTCTCTGCAGACTGAAGAAGTCCTGAAGATTGATGGAGGGCCATGCTATTCAAACAGCAGGCGTTGCTGAGACAGAAGCTCTTTGTGCTAGGCAGCCTTGCTATTGGAAGTCTCCTATATCTAGTTGCCAGAGTTGGGAGTTTGGATAGGTAAGTCATTAAGTAGCTGCTCTCTTATTTAGAATGGGCTAAGATTATCCGAGTTTTTGCTTCAAGGGTCTGATTTCTTTTGTTCTTTGTTTCTCTTTTGTTTTTTGGTGTGGCAGTGGACGTACCATATTTAGGATGGAAAAAGTCCTGTCAGAAATGGACTTGTGAAGAAAATGAACAAAACAACCCAAATGCCATGAAAACAGAGGGTTTTAATGTTTAAACATGTTTCAAAATGGCTTTTTAGAGATTTTTGCCAACTCACTGTCCCCTTCCCAAGACCTCTCTCGACAACTGTGTTTCCAATGCAGGAATGTCCCAGAGAGATATCCGGAAGACTTCTCATTGGCTTTTTTAACTCCTTCCCCTGTTTGCTATTGGAAGATTCTATAAACCCCCGGAGACCTCTCATTGGTGATCCCACAACCCCTAAAACCCATATAAACCTGTACCCCACAATAAACTTCCTCTTTCGCTCGTCCCTCTCTGGTGGTCTGTGTGAGCTCATTACGGGTTCCCAAGGCCACGTGGCAGAGGGGAAGGGGGAGAGCACTTTCCCCCTCCAGGTAATGGACTAAAATCCAAGGACCTGGACCTTCCCTTCTCCAATTTAGCTGTCGCATTTTGGTGGGGTTTTTTTAATGCCTACTCATGTATAGGAAGACTGTCTGGTTTAGTAGTGGTTTTCATTATTTGTTCCTACCCTTTGGAAGAGAGAGTAGGAAAACAGTCACAGGTCATCCATGACAAAGTATTTCTGTCTGTCCATTTGTATTCTAAGCACATTGACACTTGTTTTCAAAAAAGAAATAAACCATCATCCAGTAAAAATATCATTACAGTAGCTCATTTCTTCCTGTGTGCATCTGTGTTGACCTCCAGTTTCAGCAAAACAGTTATGATGTATTTATATATCTCCCTTTCTAAATTTGTGAGCAAGCAATTAATGTGCTACAGTGGTAGTTAAAATTAAGTATGAGCCTGTAGAGCAGCTTGTCAAATTTTGAATACTATTTCACTTGAAAGATTGCTTAAGGGTTTGAGAATTTTAACTGTGTTAATTAGCCGGTATTTTCTGTAGCTGAATGTGCTAAATAAGTGGGGTTTCTCTGCAAATGATTTCCTGGAGAGTAGTAGAAAATACAGCAGAGAAAATCAAAGAGTATTTGGCACTTCTGACCAGGCTGAGTTTTGACTGGTTATTAACAGTACAACACTAGTGCTACCTGCACTGACACTGCTGTCTCTGTCACCTCCAAAATGTTCTGGGATTGCTCTGGTAGGTGTTACACAGAGACACAAAATATTTAAAAAAAAAAAAAAAAAAGCTGTTTCAAAAGAATGAATGAAACACAAGGCTACAAGATTTTCAGAAACTGGTAGACGCTTTGCAGGTGTTAATGCTATATTAGTGTCCTTCTTTTAAAAGATGGAACACGATAGTTGAGACACAATGCTGTGTGAATATACAGTGAGTAAAAAGTTAATTGAAAATGTAGCTACCTTGTGTCCATTGCTGGATAGTGTTGGGCTCCATCTCAGGTCACTGGGTGCTTTCTTCAGCTGCTTAAATCCACTCCAGAAGAAGGAGACCATGTACTCAGCTAGGACCAACTGCACTGCAAATTATGCCCCAGAACTTATATCTTCTTTCCCCTGATGGCCAAAACATCTCTGATACTTCAGAGGTAGAAACTTCACTGAGACTAATGTGATTCTCTAAACAGAGGCAGAAATCCTTACTGGTCCTTGCAAATGTATATTTTATGACCAGAGGCATGAAATCTAATTAACCTTTTGCTATTATCTGTGCTTGCACATCTACAGAATTTACTGATGGCTATAAAATTATCTCGCCACAGTATTTGACTTGCTGACCTCCTGTAGTAGTGAATTCTGTCAGTTTCATACATAATGTTGCCAATTGCAGTAAAATTCAGTTTCATTCTCTTACATTACCCAATGTGAAGAACACCACATTGCTAAAAAGCAGTCCTGTGTATGGACTTCTTACGAAATAGAGAGAGAAAGTACTGGAAAGGACGAGACACAGATGAATTATCTGGAAATGTTCTTCTGCCTCATCATTGTTGAATCTGTCAGTAAAAGGATGCTGAATGGCTTCAGTAGACTTCAGAATAACTAATTGTTCAGGAAGAAATCCAGATTCATTTATGCTTAATTCATGCTGATTTAATTTGAACAAGAGAGCTGGGGATGGCTCATCTTTAATAGCCTCAGATTAGGCTCTTCAATGGTAGTGTCTTGAGTTTTCTTAGGCCCGAAGGGAAATTACTACTAGCTTATCTGATTCATTGAATCATCAAGTCTGATAAGCTGAGCACTTCCCTCCAGAGGAGGCCACTGTAAGTCAGCTCCTGAGTGCATGGAGCTCTTTCACATGTGGAAGCCCAAATAGATTCTGTGCCTGGCAATTATGAGAATAACTGGATCAATCTTTGAGTTACCTGACTCCCTCACTGGCAGTACCTGGAGCATCCACACCTGATTTCAAACTGCTCTGGCTGGAACTAGGCTGATAATCTTTTGCCACTGTGACATCTCCACTGGAAGAAAATTAGCAAGTATTGCGAATCAAGAGGGACAGCTCATTAAGATTGCCCAGACTTATTTTCACTGTTTTGAAATTTTTCAGAAATACAGTTCCCTGAGATGAACTGTTCTGTGATGGGTTTTCTCAAGAAGAATGTTTGTGGAGTTTTACTGTAGCAGCTTGACAAATTGTTTGTTTTGGGAGAGCAACTCAGTGATATAATAAATGTCATATAGCTCTTTCTTAGCAAAGAACTGTTATTTAATGGAAAAATTACTCAGAATTAAGAATATGAGCATGTTGCAATATAACAGTAAATAGTGATGGGATTCAACTACCGAGATCTGCCTTATACCACCACTGCCAAGATCTTTTAAAAGTTGGGGGTTTTTATTGTTTAGAGAGAAGAGAAGGAGGAAAAAGTAAAAAAAACTGAAATGTAAAATTTTGAGGAAGGACTTTTAACAACATCCAATCTTTTCCCTTAGGCTAGAGGATATCTTGAGTATTTATTTACTTTTAAAGGAAACCACCCTGTTTGACAAGCTGTTGTGTTACACTGAAGGCAGTGCTAGCTGCCTTTTTGAGCAAGAGATAAAATTAGTTGAGATGGGTCTGGAACTGCTGTTGTGGAATCCTCTTTGCTTGAAAACAAATAACAAATACACAGAAGGAGAGTGAAGAGAAGAACAGAGATAGCAATTGCAGCTTCTGTTTCTTATGCTTTTAACTGCCGCCTGCTGATGCAGAAATACTCTCACCAGCCACACCACAGTGATGAAATTGTACCATTGTTCAGTCAAGACATTTCTTCCTTTTTTTTTTTGTATGGGCAGTTTGCATCAGCATTTCAATGATTCAGTCTTTGCCACCAAGTTGGGCCTATTCAGTAGATCGCAGAGAGCAAAGGGAAAGGTGAAACTAGAAACTTGAAAAAAGACATAACAGGAACTCACTTCTCATCACACTTTCTAATTAGTCTGCAGGACTTAGCTAGAGCTCATGTAAACCCAGCAATGTCATCTGTGTTGTTTTCTCGGCTCTGTCCAGACAGGCTATATGTCTTGGCATCTGGATCATCAAAGAAATATCTAGCAGGTCAGCCAGGGAGATCAAACTTACTTTGTCCAAACCATCCATTGTGCTAGCATCAGTGTCAAATTAGAGACCCCAGCAAGCAGTGATGGATGGAAAAGCCATAAAGAAATAAATAATTATGTCCTGAAAGCAGGATTTGAATAATATATAGAAAATGAGTGAGGGACCACATGCTGAGAAACCAGAATAAATACTGAATACCTAAACAGCTATTAATGAGCATTGCCCATCTGGTATACTGGCTAAGGCAGGGGTCCTGTGAAAAATAATACCATGTACCCGTGTAATTTAAGAACTGTATCATAATATATATGCACAGCAAGATCACACCAAAAATTGCCTAGGCAACCTTTGTTCATATATATCCTTAATTTTGGAGAGCATGCTCCACAAAATTAGTAATAATATTTTTCTGTATGACCTTGGAAACTCTCTCTACATCCCAATTTAATCTTCAATGAAATATTGGCCTGTATAACATGTAAAGCACTGATTTGAGAGTGGAGGTGAGGGTTTATTCAAGGTTCTGTAGTAGCAAAATTGTAGTATTTCACTTACTGAATGATTTCTGAGATTCAGTGGCACCAGATACAAGAAGGAAGCATTACAGAAGTGGAAAAGAGGGGAGATAATCGTAGGTGAATATAAAAGAATAGCACAGAAATACAGGTGCAAAAGAAGAAAGAATAAGGCACAAAATAAGGTTCAGCAGAAGAATACGTAAGTGAGGATAAGAAAATTATTGAGGTAGTAATTCAATAGATGAATTTTTAAAACCTTTACTTTCCATTCTTTTTGTGCCTTGTTAATTATGTTTGATTCAGAACTTAGGACTTTCTGATTCTGATTGGCAGAGAAAACATTGGGCATATTCTAAAAAGAAAGAGAAATATTGAAAAGTGATGCCTAGAAAGCTGTTTTTCATCCCTTTTGCTCATCTTCACTAAAAAGGCCAACTCTGGATCAACACAGTGGAAAGCACAAGAAAGAATTCAGGCTAGAATAAGAAAAGCATGGGAAAGAGATTAAATAAATGATCTGGATTTTCAGATCAAAATGACCAGATATAATTCACCTTAGAATGCTTTAAAAAATGCAAAATCAATCAGAAAATAATGAAGAATGTGGGAAGTCAGGCAATTATCAAGAAGACCCAAGAACAGTAATCATAATGCCTATGCTGGTGGAGAGCAGAAGGGTGGAGTTAAGAATTACCCAGCTGAATCAGAGCACAATACCAAATTAAATAATAAAAAAAAATCTGAACTATTTAATCACTAGCAGAGTAAAATAAAAGTTGAAAGATGAACACGTCACATTACATTGGGAAAGATTTCCAAGAGCATGATTACCTTATCCAAAAATTTGCCGTAAGAGATATCCACATTTTACAAATACCTCTTGTTTCACTTGCAGACTGCAGCCCCTCTGCCCCATCGATGGTCGTTTCGGAACCCGTGGCCAGGACGAAATCCCTCTGCGAGCTCTGCAGTTCAAGCGAGGTCTGCTGCATGAATTTCGAAAGGGCAATGCCACCAAGGAACAAATACGACTGCACAATCTGGTTCAGCAGCTTCCTAAGGCCATTATCATTGGGGTGCGGAAAGGAGGCACCCGAGCACTACTGGAGATGCTGAACCTTCACCCTGCAGTGGTCAAAGCTTCTCAAGAGATTCACTTCTTTGACAATGATGAAAACTATGCCAAGGGAATTGAGTGGTACCGGAAAAAAATGCCTTTTTCTTACCCTCATCAAATAACAATTGAGAAAAGCCCCGCGTATTTTATCACAGAGGAAGTACCTGAAAGGATTTACAAAATGAACTCATCTATCAAATTATTGATCATTGTCAGGGAACCTACCACAAGAGCAATTTCTGATTACACTCAGGTGCTGGAAGGCAAGGAAAGAAAGAACAAAACTTACTACAAATTTGAGAAGCTGGCTATTGATCCTAATACCTGCGAAGTGAACACTAAGTATAAGGCGGTGAGAACCAGCATCTACACAAAACATCTGGAGAGGTGGTTAAAATACTTCCCAATCGAGCAGTTTCATATCGTGGATGGAGACCGGCTCATCACAGAACCGCTGCCAGAACTCCAGCTGGTTGAGAAGTTCCTAAATCTTCCTCCAAGGATAAGTCAGTACAATTTATACTTCAATGCCACCAGAGGGTTTTACTGCTTGCGATTTAACATTGTCTTTAACAAGTGCCTGGCGGGTAGCAAGGGACGCATCCATCCAGAGGTGGATACCTCTGTCATTACCAAATTACGCAAGTTCTTTCACCCTTTTAATCAAAAATTTTACCAGATCACTGGGAGGACATTTAACTGGCCCTAAACTAAACTTCATACAACACTTTCTGTTGCACCTGAGACATGCAATAGATGTCTCTGATAAAATATGCACTTTTCATAGACATGGTTAGCAAAGTAACTCTTTTTCATGCATACGTGTACATAATGCAATGTGTGACCAAATATACAGTGGGATCGATTTTTTTCTACAGAGTGGTAACTAACATAAATTTACTGTCAATATAGTTGCATCTTTTAAGATATAATAATAAAGGAAAAGGAGGTATTTAGGGAAACAAAGTCAAACACTGTTAAAAGGGTCAGTGTTCCTCTCACATAGTGAAGTGTTTATGTGACATACCTATTGATCCAAGCAAAACATTAGTTTATGCCATTAAAATTCTTGTCAAAAGTCTGTACAGCTGTGACAAAGCATAATCTTGAGGCTATATTTGGTAATGTGTATTGCTAAAGGAATGCTGACCCTTTAAACACAGTGCTGAATTTTTACAATGAGAGTGAATAGTACTATTTTCTTATTATTTTAAATGAATATCTTATCTCATACAAACTACATTGTTTTAGAGTTCCTGTGGTGAGTTTGCACTATTGCTTTATTGTATGGACCATTGTGTCACTTGTAGCATGTCGATCATGTGTCAAAAAAAGGTCAAATGATTTTTTCTGTATACTTGTGTGTCGGCAAAGCTAAACGTTGTGTACATAGTGTACAATGTTTGTAAATACTGGTTTCACACTAAGTAATTCTATTTTGTAAACTGAATATGGCTATTTAATTTATTGTGAAAATTAAATTTATTGTGGTATTTAAAAATGGAATGGATTAAAATTACCTATATGTGCAAAAGCTTTTCACCTTTGTTTGATGTGCATCAGTGTGATCCCTTAGATCATATTCATGTGTGTGAGTTACACATCTAAACTTGGTTTCTAGACATTTGAGAATACTGATACATGGGGTGAAGTAGAGTTTTTAAAAAAACTCATTCATCTAGGAATCTGGTGTAATGTACACCTCAGAGAACATTATTGTTGTTCTTTTGCGGCACCTTGCTAAAATTAATTCAGATGCAGTAGCCCATGAGGTTAAAGAATAACAGTAAAAGCATACTGTAACCGGGTACATCAAAAAAGCAAAACCCTCATTAAAACCAAAATAACAGACAGATAAGATGAGAAGCAGGGTTATAGAGATTTCATCACCAAGAGATGGTGATGCTTCAGAAGTCAAAGAAAACTCTGGTTGTGATACCTTTGCTTTCATCTATTTACGCATGCACCTTCTCCAGAAACACCTACAGTATTGTTAGTACTGGTATAAACATATAGCACATGTTTCCATTCAATAAGTGACAAGAAATTAGTTCAGGAAATTACTATTTTCATGCTTTATACATTGTATGGCTCTTAAAGACTCATAAGCAAAAAAATAAAAGCAAATGAAAAAAATCTTTTTTAAAAAGAAAGGAAGAAACGAAAGAAAGAAAAGGAAGAAAGGACAGGAAGACAGGAGGGAGGGAGGGAGGGAGGAAGGAAGAGAGGAAGGAAGGAAATGAAAGGAAAAGAAAGTAAAAGAAAGAAAAAGAAAGAAAAAGAAAGAAAAAGAGAAAAGCAAGTAAAAGAAAGAAAAAGAAAGACCAAACCAAAAACAACACCAAAATCCCAACCACTTTAAAAACACCATTGATGGGGATACAGATTTTGGAAGGTATCTAGAACATCTCAATATTCTGAGCTATGGTAGCGGAGTGGCTGGGCATTCAGACTATAATAAGATCAAGTGTTCCCTGTGGGCTGTTTATTTTGTTCAGTGATCTGGAAGCATCGGTTTTTCTAAATAAGTGGTTTTTAAAACTCTTGTGAGAGATTGCTGCCTGTCTTGCTGTATCTTTAATCATATGTGCTAGCACTGTGAGCAATGTGCCCTTTCTTCATGCTGCTTCGGAGCCCTGCCAACACAACACGGCAGAGCATATGTGGAATTTTCAGCAGTAGCTACTGTTTTTCTGTATGAAATATGAGAGCCATTTATCCTGCCTGCTTCAGACAAAAATTAACAATTTACCTTACCTAATAGTGTTCAACAGGGAGATTTTATCCAATTTAACTTTTTCATGGTCTTCAGGTGGGCAAACAGATTCCAGATGCTTTAGGTGATACTTACTGACTTCATCCAGTTATGGCTACAAACTATGTCTGAAGGCTGAGATGTATTTTCAATGAAAGGAACAGTTTAGGTCAAATTTACCTCCAAGCTTGAAATATGCATTTGAAATTAATATTTCTCTGCACTGATCAGAAGAATCACAGAGACTGTGATATAAGAGGCACGACTATGCACATTCCTGTTAATGACAGCTGGCTTAACTCCAGATTATCGTTTGCAATTTTGGAGAGACATGGATAAATTTAGGTGATATCTTAGATAAATCTGGTTCAAAAATGCACAGAGGAATAGTAAGGAAAGGCAGGAGAGGAAAGAGGGTTCAGAGACATTGCAATGTATTAAGAAAAGTAAAAGAGCAGGAGATTGATTCACTTTCGCTGAGCCTTTCAGTGCAACATCCTCAACTCTATTTGACATAACCCAGTGAAGAGAAAATTTCAAAACTGGTTCTTAGTACATAGATACAACACACCACCCAAAACATACTCCTAGGTTAGTGGGGATTTTGCTGCACTATTCATAACCAGTTTGGGAAGTTCTGATGCTATGGTATTTACCTCTTCAGGAGCAATTTGTGAATAATTCATTTCAGCTTCATTTCTTTGCTTGAGTGAATCATTTATATTCAAATTGATCGTGAGTGTTCAGACTGGGAAGAGCGTTCTTAGCTTGAGTTTATGATTGCAGGGTGATGCACAGCTATATGAAGTTGCAGCTGTTAACTTATGGCATTCAAGTTCTCTGAAGGCATTGCGTCTTTAATATTTTCTCTACTCTAAAATTACAGGCTCACAGCTCTGATAAATGTTTGGATTAAAACTGCTAATATTTCTGTGCATTTTTATCAGATTTTCCCAGCTGCTATTTAAACTACATAGAGCAACAATTTGCAGCATAAAGGATTATTGGAGATGAATTTTAAATTGTATTTTCAGAAATCTGTATATAGGTAAATAAAGGACTGTCATTTGGAGATCAGCAATTAATTTGCTTTTAACCCACTATACTGCATTTTCTTCAGAAAAGCAGAATAAGCATGATGAAAATGCATTTACTCTATTTTTTTTTCTTTTTTTTGCCAAGATGTCTAAAAATACAAGAGATACATCCTTTTTAGCACCGTATTTTATTATAGTAGTCCCAGATTTATAACAGGGAATGGCCACAAACTGAAGCAAAGGAGCACCATCTGAACACCAGGAAACATTTTTTTACTGTGAGGGTGACTAAGCACTGGCATGGACTGCCCAGAGAAGTTGCAGATTTTCCATCACTGGAGATACTCAAAAGCACACCATTCTGGGCTCTGAGTGTCCTTGCTGGAGTAAGGGCATTAAACCTCCCTTCCAGCCTCAGCTATTCTGTGATGCTGTGAAGATCTCTCTCTATCATTAAGTTCTTATCAGGTAGTGCCCGTCAGTTCAGTGTTACACAGACCACAGTGAAAGTCCAAGCCCAGTGTCACAAGCCAGTTCTGTCACTGTTCAAACCCAAGCAGTGAAAGCACTACAGTGCACATATTTACTTCCTGAATAGCTGACCTGACTCATGTTGGCAGCCTGTGCAACTTACTGGAACACTCTGAGTGGAGAAGATGAGGAAGTAACTTGGAAAAACCCTTCTTTTTCCCATCCTGGATGATCTCAGCAGAGTGGCAGAGGCTATAATAATACAAGATCCATAGCAGGTAAAGTTCCAGCAAAAAGAATTTAGTGAAGCTCTTTTCAACAAGCTCACAGCAAGCAATGTTTCTGGAGTGGCATTCTCTACAGCAAGACATAAATCCATAATCTTGGGCAACGGAGTCATTAAAATTTGTTTCATAGATACTTATTTTTTAAATTCTCTCCATATTCAAATTATCAGCTACTTATAGCACATTCCTTAGGAATAAATAGAAGCTGCTGAGTGAATGCAAAAGATTTGTATCTGAATGTACATGGTAAAGATTTAACTTATACTGCTTCTCCTTTTTGGTTTGAGTTATATGTAAGACCGAACTGTAGACCTGTCCCATTAAAAGGGGCAAAAAAGAAGAATTTTCTGTCCAAGCTGTATTATTGTATTTTTTTGTCTATCAGTGTGTCCCCACCCCCTCCAGGTGATCAAAGCCCTTTAATGTCCAAAACACTCTGTTAGCATCTCATTAAGAGAAGACCCTTTGCTCAACAGATTCACTAAGATGGACAGAACATTTGGCACCTTTTATATAGGGACTGCACTTAATAGTGATAGGGAAACCCCTCAGCAAGTTTCTCCCAGGAGTTATTTTGCTGTCAGTAAAACTGTCAGCACCTAAAAATAGACTCCCTCTAACAGTTCATGAAATAACACATTTATTAATACAAATTCATGACAATTTAGAGGCTTCATTGTGGAATAGAGTCTAACTGCAGAAGTTACATATAAACTGTGTGGTAATAATGATAAAGCAAGACCTAGGTACACACTCTTAGCACAAAACACTAAGAACACTATGAAGAAACAAAAGCAAAAAACTTTAAAGTAAAATAATGTGCTAAGAATAGTGTGAAGCAAAAGTAAGCTCTAGATATTTAGAAACAAGTAATTAGCATGCATAAGATACGTCTCACCTTCCAGGTCTCCCAAGAAGTGGAAGGAGACAAGGTAACTCATCAGTTACCTCTGCAGAGTTGATGGAACTTCTTCCCTATTTTTGGTTAGGTCCAATCTCTTTTTATACCTTTTGTCTTAGGAAGTTTGAGTGGCTATAGTCAATAAAGTAATTTTGTGGTGATAGACAGATGACATGTGCCCAAGGGCCATTTTCCTGTGTTCCCATCTGGCAGGATGTTTTAGAAAAAAGTCCGTGTTATCTTCATATCACTCATTTCTTCATTTAATCCTCTTAGCAGTTTCTGGGAATGGCTCCCCAGGTGCTGGGCTCTTCCAGAAAACCATCAGGACTTTTTTTCTCCTTTTATGTAGCCTTTCTATCACTTTACAAGACCATAATTTGAAGAAAACAGAAGCAAAAGTTTGATCAATCCACAAACTCATGACATTAAAGTTTTAGAGAAAATTTCCCTGTCCTCAATACAGGCTCCTTGATATTAATGAGTCTGGTTGAAATCATTTATTAGCAAGTTAGATCTATTTTACTCCCAACAATCAAATGTTAACAACAGTGAGAGAATAAAACTGCAATAAAATTACTGGGAGACGGTTTATGTGAAGCTTTCAAATGAATTTTCATAACAGATGAGAGTTTACTACTTAGATGCTCATGTACCTTCCTAAGATGCTAACCTCAGAAATTTCATGAGTTTGAGGCTTTTCTGAATTCCACAATTTTTTTTCCAGCCATTTTCAGTCTGATGGAATAAATTTATAGCTAAACTGGGGTTCCTAAATCCCATGCTGTAGTCATTGCATCCAGTTATTTTGCAGACATAGTTTCACACGTGCAACTAGTTTACCTCACATGTAGTAGGGTTGAGTGCTCTAACAAAAGGTGTTTGCTTTCAGTTTGACTGATAAATCTCATCGACGTTTTAGCAGTACTAGAGACTGCTCCATCAACAACATATCACTGAAACAAATTATCTGTTTCCTTGTCCTAAGTCAGAGCCAACACTGGAAGCCATTTTTAATACCCACTTGGAAACGTTCAAGACCCCGCTCCTCCTAAAGCAGCTAATGCTGGAGCAAGGATGATCCAGAAGCATCATTTGTTGATGACTTCAACAAATCACTGCTGCTAGTTTTGGTACAGTGACTGAGAAGCTTGCAAAGACCAGGAAATTCACAAATGACCCTTCCTCATGAAGAAGAGGTCAGGAGTTGAATGTTATAGGGACTCCCCTCTCTGCTTTCATTTAAAATGTGTAAAAATAACTTTAGAAACCAGGTTTATAGAAAGAGTCTACAATCCCATGGCAGTTTAAGTGAACCCAGCTCATGTCTGCCAAGATCCCAGTCTTCCTCCTCACACCATGTGCAGTTTCCCTTGCCTTTGCTCTCACGCTTACCTGCTGCTTCCTCATGGAGCTGCTTCAGTTCACTAGGTAGACAGAAGAGTAACCTGTTTAAAAAGATAAGTAATGTCAGTAAAACTGTACTGGTCTTTCCAAACCAGGATCTGTCACTAGAAGTGGCCAATAGCTAATGCTTCAGGCAGGACACAAACACAAAAGAAAGCATAAAGACAATTCCAGGCTCTGATGGTTTGCAGTCTCCAGTGGGAGAGGATAGTCTTCAGATGCAGCAGCATTGAATGCCTTCCTCTTCTGTGTACTTAGCCAGAAACGCCTTGAACCCACTGAAAGTGTGCTCCCAAGATGTGCTCTAAGCCCTCTTATGCCACCAGTTAGCAAGAATACATGTATTAAATTAATCAGAGAAATTAGTACCTTTAAAGTGTGATTAATGAATATAATGACATGGTAATAGAAGTTTTATCTTCCTTCCTAACTCATTTTGAAAATGCTATGGATTGCTTTTTCAGTTTCTTAAAAATGTACTGACCACACTACTTAATACTTATTGAAGATCCCTAAGCAGACTTGGTTCTCAGATTTGTAAGAGACAGAAGAAATAGAATAAATAATGGTAAATTTTACTTTTGAAAGAGCTTGTTTGCAGAGTAAAGGACTTCGTGTGAATGCTTTAAAGATATTTTAGTGGTAATCTCACACATTTTTTGTTATTGTACCCATCAACTCCAAGGACAGTGACTGGCTAGTTGGCTATACTGCTGTTAATCTTTTACTTTAGTGTCACTGTTTAGAGTCTGTCATATAAGATCTACTTCACAGAGGAGAAAAAAATATTTTAAAACTTAACAATATAGATCTAGTGAGTCTCAGATTGCATTATAAAGACTTAATTTTGTTACTGAAGGCTCATGTATGTTACTGAAAAAGGGATGTGTCCAGGCTAACCATCATCACTTCCTGTAAGTTGATTTTTCCTTTGATTATGAGTCTTTTTGAGGAAATACTTTACATGTGATATTCTATAGCATTCTTCTACCAGCTAATCAGCTCTGGTTAATCTGTTCTTTAAAGTCTGATTTACCTTCTGACAACTCTGAGACAGACATAATAAACCACCTTCAGAACTACCAGCTACTCCTAACTGCATTTGCATTTATAGAGAAAGGATTTTCAGTTCTTTCTGCAATAGTGCACTGATGAAAGAGTCAAGCCCTTAGAGAACATCCATGTGTTATCAATCTGGATACCAGCCTTTTTCCCAGGGCTTGAATTGACAAGTGCAAGGAAAGCACAGAAAAGACTAGAATGCCATCGTCCATCTGCTGCACCGTGCTTAGCATATGGTAAATAAGATTACCTGCTGTTCTGAGATCCCTATTAAAACTGGCAGTAGCATGACTTCAGGAGCTGATGGTGACCAAACTATCGGACTCTTTTTAGTTTATGATTAGCTTACTTTCAGTTCAGCTTTGATTCCATTCAACTTCTCATCAGTTTCAAAGTTCTCTCTCACGATGCACAGTGATTCAAAACTCTACCTAAAGTGCATGCCTTGTGAGATGGAATTAAACATCAGCAGAGTTGTCACAGTCTTTGCCACTGTGACCACGGAGAAGAGTTGTGGTACGAGGAATCTAATTCTGCTGATGTCCTTATGATTTCTAGATGATTCTCTCTAACATCTTTCAAAATAATATCCCCTCAGCAGCAGTGATCACTACTTTACAAGGTTAATGCTTCTGTGAAAATGTCCTGATTATTGATCAGGATATGAAACATCTATATTTTGAACATATTGAAGTCCTTTGATGCAGCACAGATACTGTACACGTAATGCACAGCAAATCATAGGATATGACAAGGAAACTATGCTACTTCAAGCCATCTAATGTTATGCCTCAGGCTGATTAAATAAACAAAAAGAAACATGACAGAATCATGCACATCTTACTTAATTGCAAACAACTGTTTTGTAATGTATGAGGCCCTTGCCATCCAATTCCTTGGCTGATTTTCTACTGATGAAAGACTTTCCACTTCATTGAACTGTGAAGGCATTGCTTCTATTCCAAACCCATGGAGACAGAAGAACTAATTTACAATTCCCTACTATATGAAAAAAGTGATAAGCATTTCATAAGAGGTGAAACTAGTAGCAGCACTAACTTCATCTTCAAGAAATTGCTCCAGTTGTTTCAAGCTCCTCAGTGTAACTCCACTAGTAATAACAGCTTTATAGGAACTGAAAAAAGCCTTTTTACTTTGGATGGCTGTGGTGCATCACAGTGCCTTGCAAAGAAGCAGCCCAGACCTATAAGACTGGTGAATTGAAAAGATCATTTGTCTTTAAAAAAAAACAAAACAAAGTTCCATATTTGGTATGCATTGAAATGGCCAGCCTGCATCAACGAGATAAAGGAAATAATAATATCTTTTTTCTTTTTCTTTTTTTTTTTTTTTTTTAGTGAATGGTAAGGCCAGTCTTCTAAGAGGTAGCCACAAGTAGTTATCATTGCCATCAGTAGCAATTAGCAGTGCATATCCTATGGCATGGGCAGTTACACCTTCAGGCTCATTTAAATCAATTTGCCCTGAGGTGCCCTGAGGATTAACTGGAGGAGAAACTTGCACTCAGTGCTGATTAGGTAAAAAGTCTGACTATGTTTCCACCCTGGACTCTAAAATTGCCACCTGCATGCATGTGGTCTGCCCTGGTACAGTAGTCTGCCATCCTATCCACTGATAACAAAAGGGGAGCAAGCACAGATAGTTATACAAATTCATTTATGTTCAAGATCCACCAAAATTTCCTTTGCAAAGCCACACGGGCTTTATTTTAAAATGTTGTACATTGAAAATTGGAGCTGAGTATTTCATAGCTGTCATGTTCACTTCCACTTTCGACACTTAGAAATTAAAAAAATCCTGAATATAGCCATGCAGACACCTTGTCAAGCCTTAGAGCTGCCTAAACAATTCAGATTTCTGTTTTCAGTTGATTTTAATGGATTAGAATAACAATTACACAAAATGCTAAGTTACTCGATAAATAACAGTAGTGGCAAAGCATTTTTATGTCACATGAAAGAGTAAAAATAATCACAGGAATAGGTTAAAATTGAAGGTACCTTCTCTTCCTGGTGGTTCCAAAGTGTAAGCTACAAGACTCTTCATGACAGCTTTCTTCTTCAACTTCAAAAGTGGACTGAGTTACATCTAAAGGCTGCTGCTGCTTGCACCATGATTAGGATATTCTTTGAATATATGAGACAGGGAGCCCCTGGTGGCCTAGTGGTTAGATTGCAGGACCTTCACCGCTGAGGCCTGGGTTCGATTCCAGCCAGGGAT
>JAWMRA010000113.1:67883555-67910845 GCA_035584735.1 Pseudotriccus pelzelni
GTGCCATGGTCTAGTAACCACAGTGGTGTTGGATCAAGGGTTGGACTTGATGATCTCAGAGGTCCTTTCCAACCCAGTTGATTCTATGATTCTATGATTTAAACAAGGATATTGTTACAATAATAGGTGTATCAGGAAGGAAAACAACCTGTTGAGCAGCATGGCTACTATATCTTTCTAATTAGATTACCCTGTCAGTAATCTAATCAGGGCCAGATCTTAGTCTAGAGCATTGCCTTGCCATGTACATTTGCTAGCACTCCTCATGGCAAGGCAGTAACTTGTGGCAACAAGCACTCTCCAGACATCTTCTTTATTGGTATATATAGCCTGTAATACCAGGGTATGAGGCATACAGAAAAGCTACAATATGCTTAATATGCATATACAAATAAGGACATTGTTGGCCTTTTTTCTCAGTTCTAAGCCAAATGCTATTCCTGGCTGTAACTTTGACACTCTACATTCCCTAACAGATGAAGTAGGGAGGTCTCAGTCTTCTCCCACACTCTAGAAATGAGAGTTTCTGTTGGCCATGACCAAAGGTAACACTAGAGGCATCTTTATGATAAAGAGTAGTGCAACATAAAACAAGTGGCAGAGCTAATGGAAGGAGATGCTTTGGAGATGGAAAACCAGCAATCCCTTGGGGCAGCCTTCCTATGATGAAAAAATAAGGTAAGCAACAACAAGGCACACTGACCTATGTGAGCCCCTTTGCCCCAGGTCATGAACATTGGCACCTTCCTGAGACACAAATAAAGGCTAGAAACATGCTACAGATCAGGCTGGACCTATAAAGTCTAGAGAAATCTGTCTTCAAGGTTTTAATTTCAATTAAAGCTGTGCTGTCCCTCTTCTGGTCAGCACTGTCAATACTCACCACACACGGAGTGTGTGCTGTCCCTTGGCTGCATGGGCACAGCTGACAGCATTGATTATCACCAAGATTCACTTTCCTAAAGGAAATAGCTGCATCCAAAGCATCTGCAGGACCTCAGCAGTGACCATTGCCACCACTACAGCAAGCAATAGATGATAAACTCTTCTTTTTCAGGCAGCAGATTCTGCTCCCACTAAGCAATGGTTGGTAGGAGGGAGTGAGCTGTAGTGGTGCCCAAAATTGAAATTCTTGTTGTGGTAGGGGGCAGCTTGCTCTGTGATGAGTTTCATGAACCCAGTAGGAGCTGGAAACTACCATGCCAGCTATATGCGGTGGGTGGCTTTTGATTTGTGAGTAGGCAAATGTGTATTTTCCTTTCCTTTTGCTCCTTGTTTCGGGCACACCTGCCTAAGAGGCAAGATTCACGATGCTAAGCAGTCCTGTAAGCCTGTCCTGTTTCAGGCCTACCACCCCTCTGTTCACTGAGAGAAAGCTTTCTTCATCACTGTGAACAGAGACTATGTTGTCTGTGTGCTCCACAATGGAAGAATGGTGGCAAAGTTTGGCTTTAGACTGCCTTATCACTGCACAACTACCTTATGTTTGTATATGGAAAGCAAGTGAAAATGGATAAAATACAGTATATTTAGATTGTATAAGGTAAGTTAATCTTGTTGCTTTTATTTATATAGAAATAGTTATATCTTACAGAGATAAACATTCCTTTCTTTCCAGCTGTACTGAGGGTTATTGATGCCTAAAGCCTACCTAAAACAGTATTACAGAAACCATGTCAGTAACAAAGGCCTTAAAATTATTTAAATGCTTGCTGGTTTTGTTGTATTGCAAAGCAAGTGATTGGTATGATGGTTTATGGCTCTTTTATCCCAATACTAGGATTCTTTGGTATTTTGAAATACAGGATAACAAGGGTGGGAATCACTGAGGTTTCAATATTTGGCAATTTAGCCTGTTCCTAGGCATAATAGCCAAAATTAATGCCCAGGCACACTTGTGAGGGTTAATATATCAGAGTTTCAAATGCAGTAAGGTTTTAATCTTGTAGCAGTTCACTCATATAGTGCAATTATAATTCCATATTAAAACTAACCTTAAAGTAGAACAAATAAACAAACAAACAAAACCAAGAAAAAAAAACAAAGCAAAACAAAAACAAAGGGAAAAAAAAAAAAGGTGGGAGTGGGAGGAGGATCTGCTGTTTCAATAAAAGAGAAATATGTTCCAGGAAGAAAAATTATAGCTGGAAGATTCTACCTTACTATGAGAACCTCTGAACCTGTAATTTAAAATGCAGTTCATTCCACATTCAAAAAGACCAGGGTTAGCACTCCATACAGAACTTGTAGTGCTTTTGTACCTTTTTTTCTCAAAGGTTGGGACAAACAACATGTCTTAAAATATAAAATTTTACTGATTTCCCTTTGTGTGTCTTTTTTTTTTTTTTTTTTTTTTAAACTTACCTTAACAGAAACTTTTATTCTCCAGAGAGTAGCTTGGAACTCCCTTAAAAGTAATACATTCACCCTGGACTGGGAGAGACTGAGAAATTCTGTGCACATAAGCAGCATGAGCTGTGAGCACAGGAGAATGTGCTCCCCTGAAGATGGCACAGAAATCCTGGTTACAATATTTTATTGTATACTAATTGAAGGGAGACAGCTGGAAAAGCAGTGTATCAGCTAGAAAAATAAGCCTGTTACATATGAGTGAGAGATTCATTCCATCAGTTGGCTTATTAGCATCTCTAGAAAATATTCCTTTACTTTGTAGGCTGCTTTTTTTCAGTGGATTTCACCTTGAGTCGTTTTCATTAACTGGAGCTCCCCCTCAAGGAATACAATGGGAAACTAGTTTTGGAATATAAGAGACAGATTTCTCACTTTGACTATAAGAATACCTATAACCCAACCTACAAAATTTTAGAGAATTTCTTCAGCATATTCCCTTGCTTACTTCTGATATATAGTTTGCAAAGCAATTTCATGTAGAAGCAAGGCTGTTCTTAAATAAACATAGACCAGAAAAGATTAGAACATTGATCCCTGTGACTTTGGGGATTTAAACATGGTTTTACTCAAGTACAATTCTTGTACCATAAAATATCTGACACCCACGGTCTGCTGTAGTACAAAAAGCCTACATTTGTGCTCAGCCCTGTCCCTTACACTTCAACAAAATTTAAATGAGGCCTGCCAGATGGGTTACGGTATGGAGCTCTTAGCAGAGCACCTCTCCAGCAGCTCTACTGCCCACTGCTGGCCAACACAGTACACTCAAAATAGATGATGTGCCAGAAAATATCCGGTGTCAAAGAGGGAGGACACAGAAGGACAAGTTGCCCACACTCTGCCATGGAGGTCTACGCCATGATGTCCTGCTTAACCTGACACAGTATCTCTCACTTGGTTTTCTTTGTAATGGTGTACAGTAGACAGAGAGAAAAATGACACACACTATTGGCCCCAGTAATGTTACTCCAGCAACCCCCTTAAAAGGTAAAGTTTCCTGCTATTTTTCTTGCATACTATGGAAGTTTTGTATTTTGCAGACCCCCACAGTTTTGCAGTAGGCTCTACGCATACAGTCTTGCTGTGAGAGAGATAACCATGTTCTCTGCACTGATTGCTCAATCCCGGAACTTTGCAGTAGGGTACTGCCTCTTATTCCTCCTAAGTAGCCGAAGTAAATTCTCAGTCATTCAGGAGCCAGGTTGACAGAGATCTAATAGCTAATCTTTGTACAATATGCTTATTTATTCAACAGAAACGGCAGGGCAGACAAAGCCAGTGATACTGGAAGGTTCCATGGAACCTGCTGTACCTACCTTAAGTATGGTACAGCTGTAGAATCTGCTGAGACAGAAGAACTGCTTGTGCTCAGTTTAAAAGAAAAAATACAAGAGAGCAACTGTTTGAAAGTGAAATTAGCTACAGTTAAATGGACAGAAGGGATTTAATTGACTTAATTGTGTCAAATTTAGTTAATTATTGTTCAGCTGGTGCAAACAAAGCTACTGTTCAATGCTATACAACAAACTCTGTAGAACTTAAAGTAAATACTTTCATTAGCTACTCTCCCAAGAATTACCTTAATGTTAATATGACTCTCTATCAAAGTCAAGCCTGAGTCTACTTTCCAGCTGTAATGGTACCCCTTTTCTATAGTCACACAGAACTAAAACCTCTTCCCAGAAGCTCTTTTTTATTGTAGCAGTATGGACCTTCCGGTTCTTGGCTAAATTTCAAGTTTCAGATAAATGACTTTGAGGGGAAAGCAGAAGTTATACCACTCCACAGCTGATAGACCTTCCCTGCCCATCCACATTTACTGAGAAAAAACAAAACAAAACAAAACAGTGCTGCTTGTCTTTTCTCTATGCTCTGACCTCTGGGATATGACCTGAGAAGTCCAAATGTTTCAATCTACACATGGAGAGCTGGAAGAAAATGGTCAGCAGCCGTGCATGTCTCTACTCATGGCCACAGGAAGCCATAGTTTATACTTTGAAAGCAGTGCAATTGCAGTAGGATTTTTACTTTTAAATGTAAATTAAATCCCTCAAGTAAAGGAATACATGTCTGATCTTAAAACTGTCTGACCTCAAAACTATAGAAATACCCTATACCCAGCAACACTATATATACCCTCCTTTTTCTTAGAGAACTTTCGGTTTGATTCTTCTTACTGTCTGCCTGTTAGCTAACTAAACCCTTTCCTTCCTCACCTATAGCTTCATTTCCATGGACATGCAACATACAGATATTGCAAACAGTTAATTTACTCTTTCATTACATTTATACTGCCTCTCCTCATTACTGCTGGGCTCTCATTTGTCACAGACAACGTGCAACTAAGCAAATGCAAGCTTGTAACATCCAGGCTGCATCACAAATTTCTATTCATGCAAGAAGGAATAATTCTGTGCTCTGTGTCAGCTGGTTTCGTGGTTTGCAAAGGCTGTAGTATCACAGGGTGATTAAAGAGGGAAGGCAGAACCCAGCAAATGCAGTTGGTTTTACTACTGCTACCCTTGCCAAAGCAAGCACTTTTCATTTGTCTGTGTAAGAGGGAACCTTGCCAGTCTCAGGTACATTAATAAAGAATGTGTGCATGGGGGAGTCCCCACAGTGCAGTCACCCTAATGTTTTCAGGACTTTTCATATGGCTTCCACTGAGTCAGGTGTGTAAAGGAAGAACTAATCCTGCTGAATCAGGAAATGAGACGATGGGGATACTTCGTATGATTCCCAGTAACTTTATATTACAGTCTGCAAAGGCTACAGCTCTGCACATATGTTACTTGTCTAATTCCCACTGAAATCAATGGGCATTTGGTGTACAAGTTCAAATAAACTGCATGGGGAATGTAGAGGACCCTGGTGACCAGAAAAGGAACATTTTCTGTGCTATTCAGGTATTTAGAGTCTGCATCTCAGTGCTTTGAGTCTCATCTATAAAACAGGATTATTGAGGCTTCAGAATAAGACTGTGAAATAATTTACAGCCTTGTTCTCTAATATGCCTTAAGCTTCTGTCGGTGTACCATTAAAATTCAGAATCACCAGGAAAAAGTTCTATTATAGAGCAACAAAGTTCATTTTAACTGCAGACCATATGCTCAAATATCACCTATCTTTCCATATTATTAACCAAACTACTGGCATCCGCTTGATTTGTTGAATAAATAGATTAATTAATCTAAGAGAGGCATGGTACTCATCCCCATTATCTTCTATTCCCTGCACAAAAAAAGGAGCAATCATGATGTGCACTTATATTAAATTTTGTCAGTAAAATATGCTTGCTTGATATTGTAGGCATTTGCATTTTATATACTTCAGTTACCATCTGCTAATGGTAATTTAATCATTCAATAAATAACACTAAAGAGAGCAACATTAATGAAGATTGGAGAATTTTTTAATATAATGAATAATTTTTGGTTTATTTCTGCAAACTGCAACTGCAGCCAGCAATAAAGAGGATCATCCATTAAAACTAGAGCACAATAATGAAAGCTGTTGTTATGGTTCTGGCATAGTGGATGACCAAAGGGGATTGTAAATTCCCAGAGTGATGACTTTCTCTACCCTTTACTAAGGAATAATATGTGAATTATTATGCTACAGACAGATGGGACTACTCCAGCAAGGCTGAGATTGCATGCTAGCCTAGAAGAAGTTCAAGGAGGCATTCATAGCTTGGATAATCACAATGTCTCCGGCAGGGCAGGAAGAACCTGGGTATGACCAGACTCTGTTACAAAGTGAAGGCTTTAGATCCCATCTCTAGAAAGAATGCCTTTTAGAGAGGGCACTTCAGTCCTGCCGAACAGTCAGGTCAGTTTGACTACCACACAGGTTTAAATATAAGCATTTGATTACAGATTTTCTTAGTAAAAGCATGCTGATATATGATTATAGGTATTTATTTGCCATTTAAGATTTTCATTTGATTTTTTGCTCAACCCATCAAAGTATGAAAAATCTTTTTTAAAGTTTTAAACATACATTGACTTTGATTCTGTTTTCTGAGGTATAGCCCAGACTTTTTTCATAAGCGAGACTGAAAACTATTGTCTTAGATAAAAACTAGCTTAATTCAAAATAAAAAGCTCAGTTGTCCCACAGTAAATTCCAGTCTGCCAGAGCTCACATCTCCTGCACTGAACATCATTTGTAATTCAAATCCTGGATTCAGGAAATGTAACAGAGACACATAACAGCAGTAGTGTTGTGTACAAGCAAATAGTTAAATAAGAAGAATTAATGATAAAAAGATATGTCCTGTGGATCTGACCAACTGTTCATTTGCCAGCTATTTTCCTCTTGGTTATGTCAACAGGAGGTGCTAGTCAGGGTGACAATATGAGCATAGTGCTACCCAGCACTCTTAGTTCATCCCCAGCATTCATAATCATCAGGGATGTTGGAGGGTGCATCTGTGCCTGTTTCTTTACTATTTGTTTGTGGACATATTGTCAATGGATTTGTCTAGTCCCTGAATGAATTTCCTGATATGGTCCATATCCCTCCGTCCCCTTCAGAAACAAAATCCAGTAGTATGCAGGATCATAGATTACTGCAGGTTGGTCGAATCTCTAGAAGCTACCTCGGACAACAATCTGCATTTTAGGATTAACTTCAATGTTAGATCAGGTTGCTTGGGCCCTTGCCCACCTGAGCTTTGGAAATCTCCAAGGATGGAGATTCTGCAGCCTCTCTGGGCAACATGTTCCTATATTTAACCATGCTTCTTGTGAAAAACATTTTCCTAATTGAAATTTTTCTTGCTTCTCTTTCCTCAGTCCAGTTTGTCAACCTTTCTCTTATAGTTTTTTTATCCACTGTGTAAAAACTACTTCTTTTAGTTGTTTTAAAACAATCACCTCATAATTTCAGAGATTGCCCCCTATAGTATTGCCATGTGGTGAGTACTGTCATGGGGTTTTTTTACACTCAGAGTGAAATTTCCACAAAACTGAGAGGATTTTGATATGAATGTATGAATACCGAATGCAGTGAAGTGGTCTTTGCTTCTGTTGAGGTGGAGATTGGGACTGTATCTCAGCCTTTGGATTATCTATAATCAAAGATGAACTATGACAGGAAAAATTAAATATGTAACCAGTGGTTTATTCTTGATTAAATGTGACTGATTACTGCAAAATAATATATTCAAAATCAAGTTTGCAGACTGAACAGTGTCTGCAGGCATGGGAATATGTAACATTAGCGAACGCCTTATATGAATGTCCTTCTTTTGTACAAATCCTGAACAATCTGTGGTTGTAGCAACTACAGAACACTTAAAAGAGACTTTGGGTCTGGTCAGTATGGGGTACAGTACTTGATGGTAAGCTCTCTCAGAAAAGTGCAGCTATGCCCATGACAGCTGAGTCTAGATCAGCATCCTACCTATGCCAGTTACATCTGCTTTATTTTGCTTGAAGTGTTTACACGTGAATAAGCTTCCTCCTGGGAACAAATTGCCTATTATTTTTTCTCACTTACCCTGTAACTTTTTGTCTTTTAGTCAAAGACCTGCTAAGTAATTGCTCATCAATGAAGTGATTTTTTCCCACTGATTGATGCCATCCTAGTATAAACCCATAAAACAATCCTTCACCCATTCTGAAATCTTCAGAGGTAAACAACTTACTATGTCAACTACTGTGCTAAATAATCCTTGGTTTATGAGCTTCCAGCCCCTGTGGACTGAGGCACCATTTCTTCATTATAATTCCAAAATAAAATATAATAAAATATTTTATCATTGTCTTGAGTAAATGATGACCTCCCAGGCATGTGTTCCTAGGACACAGCAGGGGAAAGATTAAAAACAAACAATAAATACAGACAATTGTAAGTAGAGTGCAACAATAATGTAAAATTCTGTTGAAGAGAAACTTGTCGTTCTTTCCAGTGGCAAAAGGCAAAGGACAAATGAAAAAAATAAACATATATATGGAATAATGTGCTGTAGAAAGCGTGCCTAGATTTTTGTTCACATGTCAGACCAGAGGCGGACAAAGATGGAAAGAGAGTAATGGCAGTAATGGCCAAGAAATTCTGTCTGGGCGCATGTAGCACGAGCAGTTCCTGAAGACCCCCTGAACACCAAGGGCTACTCAGTATTGCTGTGTCTGTGGTGGGTGAAATGGGGGTGTTGAGTGAGGAACAGCTGCAGCAATTGCAGGGGCCATTGGTCAACTCCCCACTGCAGTCTGTGCAATGTCCAAATCCATTACAGATGGGGCTGGGCAGATGTGTGATGGCTGTGGTGACCCTGACTTCTCAAGGGTCATTGCTGTGGTATTCCTGCTCCTGCTCCCATGACCCTGCTGTAGCTGCAGCACCTGGCTTCTCTTTGACTTCAGGTGATGCTCAGTACATGACACCTGAAACCTCCTGCTTGAGTGTTTGGCCAGTTCAGAGGGTGCTGCTGTTGCTGTGGATCTCCAGCCTAGGGTTGCTGTCCCATCCCTTTGCACGTCTTAGCTCACAGTCCGGCTGTTGTGAATGTGGATTGGTCGCAATAATGTATATGGGATGAATACAGGCATCTGCTTCTAGTATATTTTGCCTCCTGTGCTAACATCTGGGTGAACCCAGAGGGCTGTCTTCAGGATATCCTGCATTTCTTTCTTCTGAATTGAGGCCAGAGACATTTTGGGGACAAAAAGATCTCCACTGGACACTGCCTCCCTCTAATTATTTCTTAACCTATATCCCAGTCCTTTAGCCCCCCACAGAACTGTTTTGACAGTGAATGGCCTCTGCAATTTTCACTAAACTAAAGGATTTAAACTTTTTCCAGTAGTCTGAAGGGAAGGTGGCTGTTGCCCTCAATCAACTAATTAGCCAGAACCCAGCTGAAAGATGAAGCCAGCTATTCAGGCACAGGTGAAAAGGAACAGAGCCACCCCCACTACTTTTTGTAGTTCCTTTTAGTGAATTTAGTTCCCATTGGAGACATGAAAGCAGATGACAGCAGCTATAGCCTGCTTTGTTCTGATTATATCTGGCTTGCTCTAAAAGTAATTTACTGTAGAATAACCTGTGTTAGAAGCTTTGGCTCTACAATTTTACACAAAGCAAGTATAGCGTGAGCATCCTTCCTACATTGTGCTGAGAAAGAGTCCTTGCCCATGTTGAGAGAGTGAATTGCTCCCAACGCTCCATCAGCACCCAGTCTGTCTGCTAAAACAGCCAATGAGGTTGCCACTGGTAACAGTGTTTTATTTTGGATACAGAATGGTATCTTTTTCTAAGTCTAAATGTCTGGCAAGACTATTAATTGTGCCTGTTTCAGCAAGAAGTTGAAGAGATGTAGTCGTAACATTTAACATCCAAATAGTCATTCATTAAAAAAATCAAACAACCAAACAACCAAACAAAACCAAAACCAACTTGAAATATCAGTTTCATGCTTAGCACTAAAATAGTCCTTACTTCTTTCAAGTCCATTAGATTGGAGTATTGTTAGACTGAGAAAATGCAATTTGGAGCTACACAGGCAGTTTCAAGGTAGGGTAAGTATTGAACAATTTGTCACTTCAGCATTATTTTACTAAAATCAAAGGGGCTGTGCCAGTTAAGGATGACTCAAGGATTTGCCTCATTGCTCTATTAGAACGCCAAGCCACAGATCAAGTAGGAAAGTATTGGTGCTGCTTGAGCTACTCAAATGGCCATGTGAAGGCTGAAGTCATGCAAAATAATCCAACAGTCTCCCTTAACCGTGTGTAACTGAACTCAGCCATCTCAAGCAGAATCCCAATGGTGCTAGAAGGATAATCTGTGCATAAGGTTAGCAAACCAAACCACTTAGCAGGAAGAGAAAATGAGATATTATATTGTACCTACTTCCAGAATTCATTTGGATGACAGAGAGTCGAGAGTGAACAACAAGCAAAAGTAAATGTACAACCCAAACAACCTAAGGGACTATGTATTTTAAATTCTGAGGATAAGATGCACACTGTTGGGTGGATCACTTCACTCTTTGAATTAAACTCTGAGACATTTAACAACCAGATGCATTCCTTTTGTTCCCAAGGGAGTCAGTGAACATTTATTCTTTATGCCCTCTTCATTGCAAACTGTTCAAACAATTGCAGCACAACACCCCACAGCCAGCTGAACGAAAATATCATAAAAAGCAATTTTTCTAAATATCCATTCAGAGGCCCAAGAGTTTCCCTGCTGGCAAAAATAGTGGTGTGTGGCATTTGGACTCAGCCAAGCTCATGCCCCATGAAAGACGACATGCAACAAACTTGGAGCTTATGAACAATGAGCAGATAAGGCAAGAAAATGGCATCCGCTGCCCTCCTCAAAGCCAGAGAGGACGTGTTGCCTTTACCGTTTTTTGCTGTCTACACTTTATGCTGCGGGAGTTTTTTGTTCCTTAGTAATATAAAGGCAGGTTTAGCCTATATTGGGAAAAATGTTAGGTTTGGGATTGCTGCCTCAGCCAGTGTGAGTCAAATACTTGTTTCATCTTTTGAGAATAAAGGAAAGCGTGTAGTGATAGGGAAGCTTTTAGGAGGCAAACACAGAAAGAAAAGCAGCAGCATTTATTATTATTACAAAAGGTATATAAGCAACTCATCAGCTCAGACTGAGCGTATTGTGTACACCTTGCATAGAAAGAAAACGATTAAAGTATGATCAAATTAGGTTTAATACAAAGTAGTGACATGTTTCTGCTGTGGAATTGGCTGGTTATGGATATTCAGTAATTTATCCTGTTGGTTCAAGGTTTACTTTTGACAAAACTCAGTTCTTATGACAGACAACATCATTCCACGTGGAATTAATACAAGCCATTTTATTTCTATTTTCATGGATGTACAAATGTCCATCTATATATTCAAGCATATCCATGCATTAAGGAACAGAGAATTCTTAAGTGGCCTGAGGTTCTCTTTTTGTTTGATTGGGAGGTGGTGCTTGAAGAAATTCATAGCAAAATCAGAGATAAGCAGAAAAACACGTCTCTGGGGAAGCATGTAAGTA
This sequence comes from Pseudotriccus pelzelni, assembly GCA_035584735.1. Classification (NCBI taxonomy): domain Eukaryota; kingdom Metazoa; phylum Chordata; class Aves; order Passeriformes; family Tyrannidae; genus Pseudotriccus; species Pseudotriccus pelzelni. The sequence continues at coordinate 67,894,983 of JAWMRA010000113.1, forward strand.
AATTGGAATGTTACCCCAGCTTCCTTCATAGAAAATCTGTTAAAATGCCATTTTATGTAATTATCCCAAATACTGCTGAATAGGACGGTCTTTGAACATCATTGCCTCTCAAACGGTAGGTGGTCTCCCTCCTAGGAGGACTGACATGGGCCTGCCTGTACACACCTGTTGTCCCAGTGAATAGCTGGGTGACAAAGAACACTGCGCCTGCTTTACCACTGCACAAAATCAGCTCATGAAGCTGAAAGGTATTACACTGGCAGATAACTGCAATGATGTAGGTTGCAGAAAATGTAGTAATCAGGACTACATCAAAACCCTCAGAATTAAGGATCATGCTTGAATCACAGAATCAGATAAAAATGCAGGTTGTAAAGGACCTTAAAGATCATCTAGTTCCAAGCTCCCTGCCATGGGCAGGGACATCTTCCACTAGGCCAGGTTGCTAAAAGCCCCATTCAGCCCGGCCCTGAACACTTTCAGGGATGGGGCATCCACAACTCTTCTGGGCAACCTGTTTTGGTGCTTCATTGTCCTTACAGTAAAAAATTTCTTTTTAATGTCTAATCTAAATGTATTTTCTTTCAGTTTAAATCCATTCCTCCCTTTCTTATCACTACATGCCCTTGTAAAAAGCTTCTTTACAGCTCTCTTGTAGGCCACCTTTAGGTACTGGAAGGATGTTGTAAGGTCTCCTTGGAGTTTTCTCCGGGCTGAATAACCCCAGCTCTCCCAGCCTACCTTCATAGAAGAGGTGCTCCAACCCTCTGATCATTTGCATGGCCCTTCTCTGAATACGCTCCAGCAGGTCCATATCCTTCTTGTGTAGGGGACTCCAGAGATGGATGCGGTACTCCAGGTGGGGTCTTAGGAGAGCAGAGGGGGAGAATCCCCTCTCTAGACCTACTGGCCACGTTTCTTTTGATGCAGCCTCAGATACAGTGGTTTTCTGAGCTGCAAAGGCACGTGGCCAGGTCATGTTGAGCTTTGCATTAACCACTCCTTTTCTTTTCACACGTTATTATGTATGAAAAGTGCTTAGTCTGAGCTGATGAATTACTTTTGCATATGCTAAGGCACTAGTAAATATATTTACATGTATATATATCAGTATCAGAAAACGTCAAAAGGTCACAGCCCACTTCCTTGGCCCCATTCCTCTCCCTATAGTTTTCACAGGGAAGAAGCCTGGACACCTAGACCTTCAATACCTGGGAATGCTTCTTGCTGCTGGAAGGGAAAATGTTCCAGCAGTCTGTGCCATTGACCCACTACTTAGATGAAATGCACACATAATGATCCCTCTGCTTCTGGTGTGCCTTCCTTTAATAAAAGCTTGAGCTATATCTATTTCTTACTGAAATAACTCTGATGAGGCTCACCTTTCATGAAAAAAATGTTTATGGGAATAAAGAATCCAATCTTGATGTTGTCAGTGAAATTGCTGCGGACTTACTTCAGTGTAAGTGGACCAGAAATTGAGGTATAATAATTTGAAAACATTTTGAGGGTGTCATTTTCCCCAGAACTTTTTTATCAGTGTCACTTGGTGTGTTATTTATTCACCACACATTATACCGCAGTTTCCTGACCAGACTGTGACATTTTCCAACATTCTTTCAGCATTAGTGTCAAAATTGTCTAAACTAAAAGCTAAAACTTTCAAAAAATCAATTTTGCCAGTTTGTTTTAGTCCTCTCTTTGCCTCTGGAATCTTTCCAAAATCTATAGCAGACTGAAATCAGTCCAAATTGCCTTCTCTGAATTTCAAAAGAAAGGGAGAAGAAAAGAAAAGAGGCTTTTGGAAGAAAGCTTAGCAAGTCAATTAAAAAAAAAGTACAGTCTAAAGAAATGGTTGCATGGCCTAGGAAAAAAAATCATTAGCAGAATCTTATGGAAGACATTCACTTTAAAGTCAGAATTGACATTAAGGACAACAAAGAGAATAAAAATAATAACAAAAAAGAAATAGTGTTCCTTCTTCCTAATGAGAGAGAAGGGGAAAGACCCTTAGTATTATCTCTTTAGAATGGCTTTTAAAAAAACAACCAAACAAAATACACCACTGTATGCCCCACTGGCATGAAACTTTTTGCTTAATTGTGTTGCCAAGTCAATTAAAAAATGTCACTTGTAATGGATGGGGTAGCAACGTAATAAACTCTTGGTGTTTTTTTCTGAAACAAAACTTGCAGAGATAGACTTTGTGCACAAGGATCTTTATTTAGGCTTGATTATGTTCAAATTAAGCACTAATGCTAGACATTGTGCATTGACACAGTAAGCCCTAAACACAATAAATTATTTTCCTATGTCTCTGCTAGTGAGTTCCTACAGCAAATACAAAAGTTTTGCTGTGTCGTCTCAGTAAGTTTACAGCACAGCTCAGAAGCTCAGAAAAGTTTCTGAAAACCAGAACTTTCAGTAAGTTCTGAATTGTGTGTGAGAGGAATAAGAATTTATATCAGGTTGTACAGCAAATATAGGCTGTATACAGGAAACCAGGTTGACGGAAAGCCACCTACAGCCAGCTAATAAAAAAGCTCAGAAGGAAATCTGGTAGGTGCTCTGGTTGGAACCCACAGCCTGCTCTGGATAGCTAGTGCTGACTGCAGTTTCTCCTGAACTTTTTCTCTAAGGCATCTCTGGAGCTGTCTTTCTTCCTCTGTATAATGGCTTACCAGATAAAATGCTTACAGCACAGCAAATTTCTGACAGCAATGGAAAGGTAAGCACCTCTTGTCCCTGATTATTTGCCTTACATGTTCCCTGTCAGAGTTAAGCTTTGTGTTTTCTTCTTTCACCCTAGAAATGGTGAAATTAAAACCAGATTCTGCACAGCCAGTCACAATTGGTGGTGAGGAGTTCCACAGGGAAAGCTATGATTCACTACATGTGGACAGGCAGAGAAGGCTCCAAAAAGTCACTGAGTTTTATGGCTTAAATCCCGCAACATAAAACTTTTCCTAAGCAAGACAGTTAATTCAGGTGTGTGACCAGTACCAAAATTAGCAACAGTGAGGGATCACTTGAGACACTGGAGACACTAATAAATGAAGACAGTAAAGCCACATTTCTGATGATCAGTATGGTCTTCTCACCCATAGTGACCTGTTTCATAGTTAGCACACTAAGAGCTGTTGTCACCAGGCCTCAAGACCTCTCCTCCTCTCCCTTCCTCTTTCCTCCTCCTCTATCTTCTGATCCCCTCAGTTACTCTGTTCTCCCCACACTACCTGACGACGCTCCTCTCCTCATTCCCAACCATGCCATGACCCTGTCTTTTTTGTTTATTCCCCTGCACGCAGGATTCTCCTATGAGTTAATTCAACTGATCTATCCAACACAAAATCACCTGTTGCCTTTGCAAGCTTACTTTTTTGCTTAGTATTTTGAATTAGCGCATGGAGAAAACCGGTGGCTTCAAGACAATCAGCATGTTGGGAGGCCCCAAGGAGGAGATGGAAGCTGCAGCCTTAGGTAGGGGTGATCTCCCTTTGGAACTGCACCTGTAGGAAGCAGAGGCTTCCCTCCTCTTCCTCAGATGCTATCACACATCTTCCCAGACACCAGAAGCCAGCTAAATTACAGACACAGGTCTGGAGGAGTGAAAAGCAACATTGTTCAAGTTTTTTATTGAGGCTTTGAAAAAAGGAACTCAGGATTTCTTGAAGCTGAAAGAGCAAGTATAAAGAGGAGCCCTATGCTGTGCCTATTCTTGTCTCTGTAGACTAATCTCCTTTTTGTAGATTTAATTTCTTGTTTTCTTGGTCTGCATACCTTGCCTTAAAGGAATTAAACACTGTACAGCTCTGAAGTAAGTGTTCCCTTCCCCAGGCTCTCCTTTAACATATGTCTATCCTCCTGACTCCTAACAGAACTTCTTGGAGACATTTATAACAGATTCCCTGATATGTGTCACTTAAATAACTGTATGCAAACATTGTGCTGGTTTTATTCCATTGGCTGCAATACAGAATTAATTCTATTGGGATTTATTGTGGTATCAATGTTACAAAAGTAAAAAGAGAGAACTTGTGCAGCCATTGAAAATTATTGCCTTGATAAATCAAAATCTTGAATCATAACTTAAAATTGTTTTAAATTATGATTCACGGTCCTAGAATAAGACCCTAATTCTGTATGTTCTAAGGATGTGATGATGAGAACAATGCTACTAATAGATATACAGAAATATTTCAAAGCTGGGAAAACTATTTGAACATACTAAACAAATATATGTATATAAACAGTTGAATTACTTCAACAAAATGAATAACAAAGCACATATAACATCTCTTGTTATAGATGACCTCTAACTATCCCATAATTGCAAGCAATATCATTAAGAAATGCTTCTTCCTACTTGGTCACTTACTGCTTGTTTCTTTTGATATTCTCTTTGTGAAACTGGCCATATAGACCATTTTGTCCCATATGTTTCTCACACAGGAGAAAAATATTTCCTTAGATTCTAGGTATCGCATTGTTTTTAGCACACACATTCATAGCTATTTACCCAAAGTGTATAAAAATGTCTTCTGCTTCACATGCATAAATATTAGCAGTTAGCATATGCACAGTTTAGGTTTGGCAAGTAAGCTGTAAAATATATTGGCATCTTTTAAATGTTATTTCTTTGTTCTCCAGACCGTAAAGACTTGGGAGGAGAGGGGAAATATGTGTGTTTGTTGCTGTTTACCTCAGAATGAAATCTCCAGCGAACCTGGTGGGAGACATGCACTCAAACACAGGAAGAGGATGTAACAGATGTAGTGGCATCTGCTTGCACTTTTGGAACCTTAACTAAAAATGTTCTGAGGAACAATTTCCTGCATCCTTCTCAGTGAGCATCAACGTAGCTACCCATTGATAACATTTTAAATGTCAACATCCTTCTATCACTGCTTATCAGAGACAGAAAAGGAATGACTGCAATATATCATAAAGTTTCCCCAATCCCCAGACTGAAAAAAACCTTAAAATACTTACCAATGATATTCTGCTTTTGCAAGATGAGGTTGAGTGAAGGACATCTAAAGGTCAGAAGCAGGACTGGGCTCAGGAACCCCAACATAATTTGGAGGGTGTGGTACATATTCACAAGATCACGCATATGTCATTGGTTATCTGATCATATGACACCACTGGAGAAATAATTTTTTATATTATAAATAACAAATATTATCAATTATTAATATAGCTGCTTCTCACATAAGGACAAATTCTCTCAAGCAGATTTGTGGAGGCAAATATTTAGCAACTATTGTTACAGAGGGAACAAGAAATACCAAAGTTGGTTTTACTTTATTTTTATTTTTTTTTAATTTGGGGGTATTCTCTACTTGTCATCATTTATTCTTCCTTCCTTCTCTCTCTCTTGAAGGAAGTAGGAATCCGTTAAATTTACAACCTCAGGACCTGTAAGAAACACAAAAGTCCTTTGTTTCTGTTCTACATAACTGTTAACAGGAAATGTACTGACAGAATTGTACTTCAAAGACTCTATTGCAATAGCGTCTTTCAGAGCTTTTCCCTCCTACTCCAAGGACATTATCTAAATCAAGAATCTGTGTTAGATAGGAGAGTTGTGGTGGTTAACCTAATGGTGAATAACACTCTGTGAAAGCTCGCTTATGATGGCTTCAAGACTAAATGCCTAACTTTTAGAAAAATATGTGGGAACATCAGATATCATATCGGTGTGCTTGCTAGACAATATTATAGCATTGAGATTGGGTGATGGCATTGTGCCATGAGAGGGTGGCCTTGAATAGAGGGGTGACTGTACATGCATGGTACAAGAAAAGAGAACTGAGGAAAGTCTTTACAGACACATCAATAGAGTTCCTCTCTCAGGATGCTCTGTATGCTAAGTTATCTACTCCTAAATGAAAAGTTTTGTGTCATCCTTTGGAGCTACAGCATGGATTTGAACACATCCCAGAAGCAATCTAGCAAAGCAATCCAAATTTTATTTGCCACGATGCTATAGTATTAAGTAAAATGAAACCAGGGCCCTGATCATTCCCCTGTAATCAGCCCTGGTAAGGCTACACCTTGAATCCTGTGTTTGGTTTTGGGCCTCTCACTACAGGGAAGATGTTGGTTTGCTGGAGCATGTCCAGAGAAGGGCAATGGAGCTGGTGAAGAGTCTGAAGCACAAAACATATGAGGAGCAGCTGAGGCAACTGGGGTTGTTTGGCCTGAAGAAAGGGGGGTGAGCCCTTATCACTCTCTACAACTGCCTGAAAGGAGGCTGTAGCAATACAGCTCTTCTCCCAGGTAACAAGTGACAGAACTAGAGGAACTGGCTTCAAGTTACTCTAGGGGAGATTTGGACTGGATATTAGAAAAAAATTTTTCTATGAAAGAGTAGTAAGGCATTGGAATAGGTTCCTCAGGGAAGTTCTGGAATCATCCCTGGAATCATAGAATCATTATGGTTGAAATGGATCTCTAAGATCACTGAGTACAACCTTAGTACAACCTTAGACCGAACACCACCATGTCAACTAAACCATAGCACTAAATGCCACATAGAATCATTTCTTCAACACTTCTAGGGATGGTGACTTCACCAGCTCCCTGGGCAGCCTGTTCCAGTGTTCTGTTTTTTTGGAAGATGACTCAGTTTGTTGTCTGTACTGCTTCAAGAGTCATCAGGGACAGAAGTACAGTGAGTTCTTCCTAAATGCACACTGAACACTGAAGACAGACCTCTAAATGGCTAAAAACACACAATAATTAAAACCCCAGCACTTCCCACTGATAAAGTTTCAGTTATATATAACCACTTCCTGTGAAATATAGTCCCCTGATAAAGTTAGTTCGAAGCTGAACTGACTTTAAGTAACACTTTAAAGTGATACTGGACTTGTCTTCAGATGCAATAGAATTAAATATTTTTCTTCTAAAAATGCACCAAGAAATGTGACTTGATTTGTTTCTTGTCTCTTGAAAAATGTCAGGTTTTGGCATAAGTCCTTATCAGTCTTTGGAAACTCCTTGAACTTTGGACAATGTGGAGAATCTGTCAGTTGCCCAAAATGCAGCCACTTCATTGGGTGGACTCTCCTAACTGGCAAATTTATTATCTCTTCTTTTCAAGTGCTGACTGTGAAAACATCTGTTTCCTTAGCTTTTTGCTAAAGAAATCTGTAGTTACTTGTTTCCATACCTAGAATAGAAAGTAGGCAGATGCAGCTTCATATGTTTATCTTATAGTTCAAAAATACAGTTCACAACATTGCAAATCCTGCATGCCAACATCTCAGTATATTTAATCATTGCCACCTAAAAATCTGAATCCAGAGACACTTCACAGGCAGTCTTAAGTCACGCTTTAATTCAGGATTCCATGCAGAATTAAGTAGTGGAGAATTAGGCCATCAGATATGACAGAGTAAGCTCAAGTTTTCATCTTGTCCAGGACATACTATTAAATACCTGAGTTGAAAAAAGATATGAGATTTAGTTCTGTTATTCGCTTTTCATGTTAGAGTTAGAGCCCTTGGTTTCTACTATATATTGCTCTTAAAGTCTTAGTTTCTTGGGAGACTAAATATATATTTGGAACTGTTAAAGCTTTTGACACAAATACAGTAGCAGAAATAACTACTCAGTGCTCTCAAAATAGGTTTGGCTATTTAAGTAAACTGCAGTGAAAGTAGGTAGTTTGGTGACCACTTAGAATGTAACTTGTCCAGACCTTCAGCTGGTATAATTAGCTTAGGTGCTAAACCAGCTGTTTGCATAGGCTTAAGTAAACCAAGTTTGAAGAGAAGGTAAAAAAAAGATGCTTGACAGAAGCTAGCTAAAGCTTAGAATTTAAGAATTCGTTCTCAGACCCTGAACCAGCTTTCTCCCTCTGCATCTCTTATGCACTCAATGCATTTTTTTTGACTTGCCTCATCTCTTCAGGCAGAAGTATCATGGAAAACCTAAAATATAGACACAACTGCCTACCAGGAGACTTTGGAATTTGTGATGCTGGGAAGAGTGAGAGACCACACTTGGGCTTGGAGATATGAAAGAATCAGGCTAGATTTAGAGTCTGGCTATATGTAAAATGCAACTATTCACAACTTCTCAGCTACAGTCTTGCTAAAGCGCACTGCTTCCTTCTCAGTCATAATCATTTTAGAGGGCAACACTTCTATTAGTCTGACATCATTACATTTACTGTTTCTCTTTTTCTTAGCTTTCAGCTTAATGGACACTGATTATTATTGTAATATCATATGAGTGCTCAGCAGATCTGACTCACCAGATTATTCTTCTCCTTGGAAACCACTGGTCCGAACAGTCTTCTCGCTGGTGAAGCAACCTGAGGCACTTCCCACACACCTGGCTATCTGATATTTGTCCATAGTGGCATTCTGGTGGATGTGTCAAGGGATACACAGACCTGCACAGAAACCAAGGAAGGGACTGAAGAGATGATAATGGTGCATAAAGTAGACACTTTTCTTGGCCCAGGTGACTGCTTTTGGGGTGTACAGCCAAATGTGGAAACCGGAAAGTGCTGTAGGGTTCAGTAAACAGATTGTGGCCATGCCAGCTGTCAGACAACCTTCCAAGACGTCTGTTTATTTAACCCTGATATTAAATATATCATGGGCTAAAAATTATTAAAAAGCAAATAAAATGGCATGGGAAATTTGATGGGAATAAAAACGTAACAGGAACTTTCTCTTCCTTTTTTTTTTTTGTTTTAGTTTGCTCCTTGATCAAAGCCAAGAAACATGCTTCATCCTTCCCCTCAAATGCTTTGCTCTCCCAGATACCACCTGCATGAATGTGATATTCTTGAAGAAATATGCTTATCAAGTGGAGTGAGGTGAGGAAACAGGAATATTAGCAGAAATGTGAGTGTACAGCCAGCACATCAGCTCTGATGGCTCCAGGAAAAATGATGGCAGAAAGCTGTAAAGAATTTGGTTCCTTTACTAAAGGCAGTGTTGCATGTAAAAGCACAAAATATGCACACTATATATGATGCAGTATTTTCACCTGGATACAATGTGACACATTCTTAGAGATGGCTACCAGTAAAGCACAGGTCCTAAAATGGGAAACTTATGTGGTTTCTAGAACGTAATATTGAATCAGTGGGATAGAACGAATATTTTGCTATTTGGGAGAGATAGTGATTTTTTTTCCACTGGGCTTCCTGGAAAAAAATAATAGATGCTTAAAAACTTCTAAATGATGACCTTTTTGGACTAGATTTAAGAGAAGTAGCAAGAAACCTTTGTTCACCTTTGTTTCTGTTCTTTGACACCCAGTTTTGCTGTGCTGCAAAGAAGTGTTGTGGTACATTGCACCTGTGATATATTCACTCTAACAACGGATGAGGAGAGAAGGAACATTCATGACCTTGCAATAACGAGATTGCTGATCCACAACCTCCTGGTAATTCACTCACAGTAGAAACAAAGTCCAATAGATATGCCAAGGATCTCATCTGCATGCTGACAACTGCACATCTGCTCAGACATATCCATCCTCAGATCACTCTTTCTTGTTTTAAAGCTTATACTGGTATGGCTAAAGGAGCGGTAAGCAGTCTTGTCCTCTGAGCAGTCTATAGACTCCAGAATTCCATTTATTTTGCCTGGTTTTGTTCATCAGCAATTGTTTTCATTGCCAAGACTCAATCAGATAGGAAATTCAAACTGGTAGGGACCATTTCTATGAGAAGTTTGCTCCTGTTTACCTTTAATTGTTTTCTAATTGATAAAAATAACTAGGTGGATGCTGCTTTACATCAGTCTCCAAAGATTAGAGTCAATTTATATTGAAGCTAACCTACCACTGTCAAATGGAAATAGTGTTTATATGTGCTTCACAACAGTATAAATTGGTTTTAAATTGGATTTAAAATAAATTGGCGCATTTTTCTTATGCAGATATATCTTTATTTGATAACACCTCATGTGGTACACCTAATATGGAAAAACTAGCACTGATGGGATGTTTGCAGAGATGGCCAGTGCTTGCTCATTTTTGCTTGCTTGAGATTTCAAGGGTTAACCAAGGAATCAGGAGGAAGAGTGTACCATGCACAGACCAGAATGTCTTATCAGCTGTGACCTGCTCAGCTCCTGAGATAGAGAAGAAATAAGGAAGTGATTTATAGGTTATATATAGGTTCAAGGCTCACTCTTCAGGATTTGCTGGAGAACTGTGATACTCTGCACAGTGCTCATCCATGTCCTCTGGGGATTTTCTAACAGCAGACTGTTTCCCACTAGCATGGCACAAGCGTCCCATTATTTACTGAAAGCAAAAACTTACCTGCATATGTCCATACCAATTTCTGCAAATTATACTGTTCTAAAAATAAACAAACCCCCCCAACAGTTTGTAAGCATAAAGAGCTATTAAAACATGATTTATTGGTGAGAACACAAATTTACACTCCATCCAACTTCAGTATTTAGCTCAGAAGTTGATAGGATAAAACAAAGTAAAGCACACACCAGCAAGTCACAAGTACTGTGCTTGATATGGAGGTATGGGGCTCTGGGAAATTGTGAGGGATAGTTACTTCTTTGATTTATATTTTTTTGACTGTCATAAATATCTGTCAGATTTTCTCTTAAAAAAAAAAAAAGTCTATATTTCTTCAGGCATTACCAGATGCAGAGAATATCATTCAGTCATCTCACTGAAAGTTAGTGTAATTTAAACTGATCTGTCTTTGCAAACAATGAGCATTGGAAAACCAGCCACTCTAGCAGTCACCAAGAAACAGTATTTAAACTGAAAAAGCTAGTGACAGACATTAAAGTTCTTGTAAAGGTGAATATATACCATTTTTTTTAGGTTTGTCAAAATTTTCAATACAAATAGGAAAGTTTATTTATAGTACTCTCATTATACTATACCTATAGTTGCAGTTTGCCTCTAATCCACCTTCCTACTCCTAACAACTCTTTAAATAGTAAGTTTTTAAAAGAAAGTTTTTGAATATTGATGCTTATATCCATTTTTTAAAGACAAGAATTATACCTATTTAATTATATTATGCCACTTTGAATGAAAATTGCATCTGCATTTATGTGCTGTGCACTGAAGACAGACTTTTCCTGGTTATTGGACTGCCAGGCACACAACTGCAGGAGCAAGGCAAGTTCCCTCAGCTCCCAGACTACTGTACAGTATTAAAACAATACCACTATTAGTATCAGCCCTTTCCAGCAATGGGTAAGAATATTCAGCAGCCTACCCTCTTGAAATTCAAAAGCAGTCAGTAGATTGCAATATTGCCAGTGCTTATTGCATAAATAAGCAAGGGAGAAAATTCGAGCCTCACAATTAATTTTCTGTTAAGTTACCCTTATTTGTTCTTTAATGACTTTGACATTTGCAGAAAGTGATTTCATTAGCAGGACACCTGCATGATGAAGCGTGTTTCCTTCTCAGGAAAGTGACCCCAAATCCATGTTTACTCTTAGGCTTTCTAGAACTCTTGGAAGGTCTATCAACAGACAATAGAAAAAGTCAATAATATTGTCTGTGACTTTACATCTATGTATGTGCAATTACAAGTTTGCAGCTGTGAATGCTGCTAATAGGTACTACCTGAAAATGCTTACTTTCACAGATAAAGAGGGGGAGTGTAGGGAAAGGAGTATGGTTAGGGATAAAAAGGAGGAGGGAACTGTGTTGTACTTAATGGTATAAGGGATGACTCTTCTCTGAGGAGGTGAATTAATCAGTATATTTTATATGTATTTTTAGGCCGATTTAGTTTGGGGTTTTGATTGTATGGTCTACAATGAGGTAGTTTCTGTCCTTTGCTGGTGAGGAGACTCATCAGTTTTTAGGTGAACAATTTCCTTCGCGTTTTAAGGGCTCTTTTTGGTTGATTTTTGTTGTTGCAGTTTGGTTTTGTTATGAATTTCATTTTTATGCTTGGAGTTTTTTGGTGTTTTGTTTTAGTTTTTTGGGGTTTTTTTTGGTGGGGGGTTTGGGTGTGTTTTGGTTGTTTGGGTTTTTCTGTTAACTTGGTTGGTTATTAAGTTCTGCTAAAGTGAACCGAGGTAGCTATACCTGCATAAGTGTGCATGGCATTGTACAGTTTGGGAAGTGATGAGCTAGGTGATGGCAAGCTTTCTAGCTGTATCTTTCTGCTTCTAGATTCTGCAGGGAGAGACAATGAAGGTGATTGGCACACGATTTCTATGCTATGTAATGTCACTTTTTTATAGCAGCTGCTAAGAGAAAAAAATAGGTGCTTATTGATCCTCTGTTTAAGCCCTCTGTTTTAATCATATCTTGTGGGGGTGGATTGATCTCCTGGATTTGAGAATTCTAGATTGCTTTTTGATAAGCAAATTAAAGGGATAAACCTCTACCTTCTCATTCACTATTTGCATGAGCATTTCCTGAGTTGTCACAGTAGATGTGACAAGAGAAATATATAAGGAGTAATGCTTTCTATTGCAATGCTGGCTGCATATGTTGAAGCTGAAAGTTACTCTTCTGTTTAAAAGATCCTTTTTGCTTTTTTTTCCCCCTAAGCAAATACTGTTTAAGGCTCAACACAAATTTTGTGTGAAATAATGATCTAATGTTAGTATAATGATGCAGAGACAGTGTTAAATAAATTCACTTATTTAACAGCAACAAGCAATTATAGGAATTAAAAATCTTCATTATCTTATAAAGTGTCTGTATGTTGCAACATAGTAAAATAGGATACTTTGTCATGTGGTCACTGCTGGTTTTGACCTGGTCTGGGACTCAAGCAGCTGATATGCATGCCTGTTTACCATGGGAACTGATGCTCCAGTTTCTTCCGTGTCATTAGCTCCTGTGTAGCATGCCTGCTATGCTGTTGCCTTAACAAGCAGGTTTGAATGCATTTGCAGAACTTGCACTTCTGGAAGTAAGACTAGGCAAGGAAGTCACCCTTGCATGGATATCTGTGAAACCTGATATTTAAGCATTGATAAGCTTTAAATTTAAAAGTGTCCTTGCTGTCATTCTCAATTAAGTGCAAATTCAGTGAATGAATTCTTCTCTTTGGCTAAAGGATAACTTTGTATGCTTATTGATCCTTGCTCAATTCAGGTAGGAGTTAGTATTCAAGGAGCTTCCCTAAATGAGAACTACACTTCCTTAAATTCAGGTATTAGAAGAACATGTGTAGTCATTTTTACCCCAAAGCAACACAGTTTCTCTTGATTTAGCCCATTTAAACGAAAGTAAACTATTCCTATATGAGGTTGAGTAGCTATCTGAAACCAATGGTATCACTCACTAATGAAATTATGAACTTCTTTTTTTCAGATGAAGTCCCTAATAAGAATTTGTCCAACATATCACTGCTCTCCTTGAATTCCCTATGTGATGCAATAAAGGTATTCTTGATGTTGAGCCAGCTGATGTGCTATTTTACTGTTGGAATAGAAATGTTTATCAGGCAAATACAAAATACTGAATAACTTCATAAACGCATTGAATTTCTATGGTCAAAGAAGCATAAAATACATTGCTTACCTAATATAAAATAATGTATGAAGCTTTTGAAGTCCAATCTAAGTGTGGTCATGTGGTGACAGCATTAAGCAGGCTGAGATTAAAAGGAATTTAGTGGTAAGTAAATAATATCACACCTGATATAGCTTATGTTAAGCAGGTATCTTGCTGCAAGAAGCAGACATCAGCAGTATGTTAAGCTATAGGAATCAATTTTGTATGTTATTTCTAAGAGAAATTTCCAAATGGAATAGGACAAAAGCTTTTTAAAAATACTACACCACCTGGCTGCGTGACATATAGTATCTGTTTGTTACTACAAGATCCGGGGAAGGAGGTGGGGGGGGGTGTGTGAAATCCAGAACTTTTTTCTTAGTGTGTCCCTAGGTTTATCCTCAGGCTGTTGTGTGCATACACGTGGTTAAAAAACTTATTTTACAGCTGGGTTTCTCTAACAATATAAAATGATTTTATTTTCATCTACAAGGACACAGATTCCTGTCAGGTATATCTAGGCCTGAAAAATGTCTAATTCTGGGAACAAAGATCTAGCTTGTGCTAGGCCGTGTACTGGTTTTGATGTGCGACATAGATTATACACATATGTGCTTGTTATCAATCAAAAAAGTACGTGGCAATAGCCAGGGCTTCTAGGTACTTCTAGAGACTCCTATGAATCAATAAAGGCTTGTTCAAGACTTCTATGAGTGCAAGTCCTTAAATGCAGCTGAAGAAATGGTAACCTTTAGTGTAACCGATGCGCATCCCCAGACATAGCAGACCTCAAGTTTTAAGAAGTGAGAACCCCTGTATAAACGTATATACACAAAAGCTGTAATTACTGGCAAAGTATAAATGTGATTGTGTTAACTTTCTGTATTTCTTCCTCCTGTGATTGCACCCGAGCTGAGGCAAGGAGAGAAGACTGCTGGTACATCTCAAACTGAAAGGGCTAAGATATTAAACCTTTCTTGCGGAGTTTGATTTTTTTTTTGAGAAATTGCCACGCGTTACTATGGAGTGTGCTTTAAACTCCTAGAATAGGGATATTGAGGAACAGTTGTCAATAGGGCCTGAGTACTGACTGTAAAGAACACTGGGGGGGGGATAAAATCCCAACCACTATCCAACAACAACAAAGAAAACCAGAAACTGCTTTTTGCTGTGGAAAACAGCAGTCTCGGCGAGTTCTCACTTGGGGAGGGGACACGACGTGACGCACCGGCGTATGGAGCATCTGCCCCCGCCCCGCCGAACGTGAGGTACCGGCCCCAGCGCGGCGGAAAGCGCTGCCCGGTTACGGACAAGGCAGCCCAGCGGCTGAGGGGACCCGCTGTGGCTCTGGGGCCGAGCAGGGCCGTGCCCGCCGCTCCCCGGGCGCGGAGGGGGGTCCCGGTTCCCGCTCCCGCCGCAGCCGCCATGTGGGACGGGGCGCCCGCTGCGCGCACGCGCCAGATGGCCCCGCTGGGGGGCGGGGAAACACCCCAAACGCCCGCGGGGGACCGTACCACTGAGCACCCTGGGGGTGGACGAGGAAAGAGCCGTCTCCAAGAATTTGCTTATGAGGAATCGCCGCTAGCTTCTTTCCTCGGCTGTGCGTGCGGGTCTACCTGAGGGCGGCACGGAGAAGGCGGCGGGAGCCCGTGCTCGCTCGCGTGCGTCCTCTTCGCATCCTTCTGTCCCTCGCCTACCCCCGTCGGCGGCGGATTGGGCGCGCCCCGCCCGCGGCCCCGCCCGCCGCCGCCGGCCCGGCCCGCTCCCGCTGCTGGCGGTCCTGGCGCCGCGAGTTCCCGCTCTCCCGCCCCCTCCCACCCTCCGAGCCGTCTCCGCGCTCTCCTCGGCCTCCCGCTCCCAGCCCTCGGCCCCGGCGCGGCAGCCCTATGGCGTACAGTCAGGGTGGCGGCAAGAAGAAAGTCTGCTACTATTACGACGGTGAGCAGGGCCGGCGCGGGAGCGCGTGTGTAGGAGCGGGGGGCGCCCCTCTAATGGCCGCCCGGGGCGGGCTCTGCCCCCGGGCCCCGCCGGCACGAGCGTCCCTTCCCCCGCGGGACGAGATGCCCCCGTCCCGGCACCGTGGCGGCTGGGGGTCCCCGCCGTGCCTCGCTGCCCAGCCCCGGGGCCGCCGGTCGCGGGGCGGCGGAGGGGGGGCTGCGGGTTTTGGAGCCGGGCGAGGTGCCGGTGGGGAGCTGCCGGGCCTGCGGGGCCCGGTGGTGAGTGCTGCGTCTATTGTTACACACCCCTCCACCTCCACCTCCACCCCACCCCCCTCAGGGGAAAAAAAAAAAAAAGGAAAAAAAAAAAAAAAGATTGTTTACAAACTTCCTGAAATAATCTCAATGCAGAACAGCTGTGGAGACACTTACCTGAAG
>JAWMRA010000113.1:67910958-68030253 GCA_035584735.1 Pseudotriccus pelzelni
ATGTGTAGCTCCGGCACCTGGTGATTGTTGGGCTGAGGCCTTTCCCTTCCTCTGGCTTTCGGACCGAGGGGTGGGGTGCGGAGGGGCAGGGGGACTTTGCCCCCACCGGTTCCCCAAACTGTGGTCGCATCGGAGCGGAGGTCTGGCTCCCACGAGCTTCCCTTCCTGCAAAACGCGAAAAGTTGCGTGCGTAGGTGTTTAATAATAGTGAAATTTTAGTTGCTTGTAGGCCTTCTGAGTTTGCACTCTTGTCTGGTGGGGACACAGGGGGATTGTGATCTGCGTTGCCAGAAACGGCGAAAAAGTACGTGAAGCCTGCGCTTGGTTTCAGATATTTGCAGCAACTTACTTGAGGTTTTCTCTGGCCAAAACAGCAAAGAACTTTTCGTTTGCTTCTTGAGCTTCAATTGGTTTATCCCTTTTTGTAAGCTCGTTGGTCTGTTTAGTTGTGATTTTTTTTTTTTTTAATTGCCTCCTATTGTAACAATCCTGTGCGATGGCATCTGAGACTGATCTTGATAGTAGCCAGGAAACAGAGGTTGAAGATGTTTGGCCATAGCGCTTTGGTGTTTTCACCATTTTGGAAATGAAGATGAGTGGCTAAACCCGCTAAGATATCAAAGATGTCTGTTGCTGTAGCAAATCTGCTATTCTTTAAAAATGGCAGTTCTTGTGGGGCCTGTCTTGGCTTTTTTTTTTTTTTTTTTTTTTTTTTAACCACACTAAAGGAGGCAGAGTGGTGGTTGCCGCCCCCTTCTCTTTGTTGCTAGCTCTGGTTCTTTGTTCCGCCTGAAGGGGAAAGGAGGCCCCTGTTAGGGATAATTTTGGTGAAGCTGGGATCTTACTTTTCCTAGGGAAGAGGAATCACTTTTCGCCTTGTTGAAAGAAAGACAGCAGTGACAGTTTAGAGGCTTTCTCTCTGCAAATGTTTGCTTTCTATTTTATAATAAGTTTGCCTTTCTTTTTTTTTTTAATTAAGTCAAGTGGCTATAGTTTACTAGATATTAATATTTTCAGTTTTCCTGTGATCCCTGAATTCTGATACCTGATGCTAAGATTAGATTCACATTAACAGCCAAAAAGCTAGGCTAATGAAGAGAGGGGCGAAACTGGAAGAGGAATAAGTTTGGAAGTGGCAGGATAATGGCGACTTAAGGCAGTTGAAGCTCATGTGTTGCTTGAATATGTAGACTAGGATAAAAGCAGTTAATGATGTAGAGAAAATAGGATCTGTTGTGAAAGTGACTTAAAATAAATGCTTTATATGTGACAGAAACAGCTTTGGAATATTTTTGATGTCTCGTTTTTATTGCCAAATCTAACAGTTATCTCATATATCTTTTGGAAATAGAGTTATTAGAGGAAGTTTTAGAGTTAATATATGCAGTAAATATTCCTGATGCTAGCGTGGGGTTCATCTGGCAATTTTGAATGTTTTGTAACTGTATTGTACCAGCAAAGTCATTGAATCATAGCAAAAGGGGTATTTGAAGCCTTAAATAACCCAAAACAAAAAAATGCAAAGGTACCTCAAGCACACAACTGAGATAGTGGTGTATCTCTAAAAGAATATGTCATAACTGAAGTAAAATACTATTTTTTGTCACAATTGGCCCTCCACATATACTTTTACTCTGTTTCTTGCAAAGTATACACTAAAAAGTGTTGAAAAGTTCTAGAAGCATATACCCTTATCTTCTAACATGCAATAAATTTCTCCATATTTTTTGTGAAACTCAATGTGGTTGTCATCTAAGGCTGCTTTTTTAAGTTAGCCTGTGTGTGCTAAGTTTAAAAAGTGCCAGATTTTCTAAGAGTGTATTGCTGGTAACGTTTTTTTTAATAATTAATACTTTTAACAGCCTTCATACTATACTCAGAACCAATAAACATTGAGTAGACAAAGCTTGATTTCATTACCCACAGTTTGCTTGTAATAGACAGCCAGCCACATCCAGTTGCCGGAATCTTCGTCGCTTGTAATTGTGTTCAGGTCAGGAATTTCATTTAAATTTGAGCCAGTATACTACAGGGAGAACTAAAAATCTACAAATTAAAATACTCTGGTGATCTTATTTGAAATATTTATAATACATGCTTCTAGTCTTAATATGTGTATGGCCTTAGCTTAGTGAAGTGTGTTCCTCACACTGCTTAGAACCGTGCTAGATACTGAAGGATATCACATCTTTTATTTTAGTCTCGTACCACGTATCTTCAGGTTGTTGTCATGGTCTTGTAATATTGTGGCACAGGGAGCTCAGCTCTTCCAAGATAGGTGTATATATTTTGAAGTTGCCCATAGAAGGGACCCAGATGGTCTTTCCAACTCTGTGCGCCTGTACAGCAAAGCACAGTTCTAGAGAATCGCACAGCAACTCACATGGTTACAGTGAGTGAATGTATTTATTCCATGCCGGTGCAAAAGCAGTATTGTTTAGATCTCTGCTTGTGCAGAATTTAGTGTGGGTGTTCAAAAGGCTCTACCTTCATGAAAAATTTGAGAGATCTGCATCAGAGTGTGGTTGGTTCCACCCATAAAGACAAGACTAAACCTGTTTTGGTTGGGCGGTATGCTATAATAGTTGGACATTGTTTAAGTAGCGTTTCTAGTTAAAGCTTACATCTGCAGATAAAATTAACTTAAACTGAAGTGTTTTCTGGAAATTCATCAGTACTTTGTGCAGTGGCTGCCAAACCGGGTGGTGATGTCCAGCCTCTTCTCAGGGCTTAAAAGTCAGAGCTTTACTAGTCTTCTGCTGTCTGCTTAATTTAAAAAATAGAACAAAATGCCCAGCCTTTCAGATACTAGTGCAGTAATTTTAGGCCTGTTTGAATAGCTGTTTGACTGGTCAGGCACTGATGGTCTTCTTTACATTCATCTTTACGTGAGTTTACCTCTTACTATCACTAAAATCAATTCAATGTAACTACTGCTATTAAGATATTTTCTCCACGTGGTTTCCATTTTTGCAATTAGGTTTCTGCTCATGGTGGAGTTCTGAAATACCTCATCATTCATGGCAACTAAAAATAAGCAGCAGTGTGGTTGTGTACATAACAGTTTATCTGTTCAAAGTTACAAAGTAATGTAACTTGCAAGTTGCAAAGTATAAAAAACAAGGATAAATGTCGTGTCTTGCCTCTATTCAGGCACTTAAGACTGGTTTGTAATGGGTAAATTTAGTGATGTTATTTTTCTGTATATCATAGTAACTGGAGAGACTAATAAACTCTTTGGGGCACATAGCAGCACGTAGTTTTCAGTTGTGTGTTTTCGGACACAATTGAAGTTTCTTTAGGACATGTAGCCTCTTGTATTTTTCTATGTGTTAGAATATTATGTGTAGGCCTTGCTAAAGTCTCAGATAGAGAAGCGAGTGCCTAAAACTTAGGCTTATCAAAGGAATCATAATTTATTTCTATTTGCTAGCGCTCTTCATTTTGGCATGTAACTTGTGTGAATTGAGAAACAATTTTTATATATATATATATATATTAACTCAGAGCATGACAGTGTATGTAACACTTTTCAGGTGGGTCTTCTGGTCACCTGTTTATCAGTTTTGCATCAGGTGCTGAACAGTGCAGGGCAGTAAACTCATACTAGCATTAAATGAGCCCTTGGTTTGTCTCTTTATTTAAGGACTATTTTTCAGAGATTGTGTGTTGCTACTTCTCAATGAGAGCCATTTAGGTGACATTTTTACTGGTATAAAACAGTAAATTTCAGCCTTTGAAGCCGTGTTGTGAAAGATTAATGGATTTGCAAACTTTCTACATATACTACTTTGCATTTTTTTCCTCCACTTCCTCATTCAGTTACGTTCTTTTCTTTTGCGCTTTCTGTGTGTGCCCACACTGGTAAGTGATATAAATATGCTCATAACACTGTGTGATTTTTTACCTTTGTATTAATAAGTTCAGGGTCAAGTACTCATACTGTCTGCAGTAATAGTCTTGTGTGCTTGGCCTCACCCTACCATTTCCCATATATAAGCATACCTCAGTCAGAGTTAGTCTGGCATGATGTGCAGAGCTTTTTAGCTCCATCAGTGAGGGTGGTGTCCCATCCTCACACACGCTAGCTCTTGGTGCACATTGCTTTTCTCCCCAGAGTGTTCCAATAAGGCTGTCGTATATGAAGAAGAGATACATAAATTTCAGGATCAGTGGATGAAGTGAGTGTACCAGGAAGCCAACTTCTTCTTCAGGGTAAAGGAGGAGAGACTTTTGACACCTTTGCCTTCATCACATGATGATGATTCCAAGATGGGTCCACTTTGTTATGTGATATTTGTTGAAAATCAAAGCGCTAATGAAGAAAAAGAAACTTCTTG
The DNA here is from genome assembly GCA_035584735.1 of Pseudotriccus pelzelni. Classification (NCBI taxonomy): domain Eukaryota; kingdom Metazoa; phylum Chordata; class Aves; order Passeriformes; family Tyrannidae; genus Pseudotriccus; species Pseudotriccus pelzelni. The sequence goes on from JAWMRA010000113.1 coordinate 67,915,299, forward strand.
TGTATCTTTTCCTTCCTTCCCCACCCCTGCTTACATAGACATCACCTACAGTCCCTTGAACCTTAATGGACTTCTTGTCCATATGTTTGAATTATTTTTTTAAGGAGGCTAATGCCAAAACCCTTTTTTGTTGGTGATGCCGAGACCTGAAAGATATAAATAGTATTGCATTGCCTGTTGCTAAAGTGTATGATATTGATGTCTATTGCTAGTCACTACTGCTGGCCTCTAATCTGGAAGGATCAATATGCTTCTGCCTGATACTCACCCACAGATCTTCTATTTGATTAAATAAACTCCCATTAAATTTAGTTGTGTGCCAATTATTTTAAAATTCTCTTTTCTCATGAAAAATAAAGTGATAGCTAAAAAGTATGCTTAATTTATTGATTTATTTATTTGTCTGCTGCAGTGTATGTATATGTCTGCATATAGAATATGCATAAGTTTGAATCTTTTTAGTTGAATAATTGCAGTATATTGAAGGATACGTTGCAAGTATATTTGGGAAACTTGTTAATTCTCTATTGCATATGGGAGAAGTAATGGATCCTGTGTTATATGTAAGATACAGAATAATTCTTAATTGTCTGCTTCCCTATCCATCAGCATTCTGAGTAAAATGTCAGTGAAGACTATATAAGCTGAAATAGTTAAAAATGAAGTGACTGGTAAAAACCCCCATTTCTTAAGCCACAAATGCATTTGGAATGAAATTTCCTCAAAAGCATCGTGTTATTTATAGTCGCTATTGTCTTAAAAATGTCAGTGTAAGCTCTTACTAGCTTGAATTTTTTTTTAAATCTAGAACTTAACAGTAACTTCAAATAACAAAGTAAAGCTAGTGAATTGTTAGTTTTCATCTTCTAGGTATTAGTTTCAAAGAGATGTGATAGATTTTTCCTAAACACCGAATATAAAAGGTATTCTTTCATAAAATGCTTGAAAATGGTTTTGGCAGAAGGAAGGAGTTTGTTGATATTCTTAATACCTTTTGCTCTTGACCTGTATATATGACCAAACCTGCAGGTTGCATTAAGTACCTGCAGACTTCAGGTTTTAGTAACTAACAGAAAGTGCTAACCTTTTACTTAAGTATCCAAGTTAGAAGGTCCAAACTCTTCAAAGTTCTTAATGCTGAAACCTGGTGTTTCTATTGTTATGGGATGACAAAGAGCTAGGTGTTGAGGGGTTGTTTTTCCAAATACCTTCTTGTTATGTTACATTAGGTTATATCTGTTTTCTTAAGTGTTCTTATTCTCCTTGTCACTTTGAAAACTGAAAGCTTGAAGGATTTTAGAATGCTTTGAGACTTATAATCTTACTGTAACACTTGTTTTTCTTGGTAGTTGATGATGGTACCTCAAGCTGACATTTACCCTTCCTGCACGAAGCTCATGTTGAAGAGGTGAAACTAAAGCTGTTTTGTAGTGGTGCTGCTTCTTGCCTCTGACTGACAAAATTTGTAAAATAGTATGACATTGTGAAAATAGTGTTTCTTTTGTTCCCAGTGGACAAGGCAGAGCATGTTGAAGGATGTGAAAGAAAAGTAAAAAGTTCAAGAAGGTAAAGTTCAGTAATCCTATTGGGAAATTTGGTCAAAAAGAAGAGAGGTGCTGTTGTGAAGAGCTGTTATGGAATTCTCCAGCTGAAAGTCATTGACAACTGGACATAATTTTTAGACTTGTTTACATTTCCAGAAACAGTTCTGTTTAAAATGGTTCATGTTTTGGGAATATCAGTGCTCAAAATGGGGTTGTCTGTGTTCTAACAGTACCCAAGCTTGGAAGAAAACTTACTACTAGCCCACGAAAGCAGACATTCTTTCTTGGAAATGAGTGTCAAATTTGTTTTAATTGTGTGTCTAGTTGCTCTTCAATTTGATAGAGCCAGGATAATCTGGACTACAGGGTCCTTGTTAAACTACTGTGGATCTCTAGCAGCAGGTGTCTGAGAAATGTTTGTGCATGTGGTTGCCACAATGGATCTGAAGCTAGCTTCTGCAATGTTAACTGCTAGTATTAGTAGTTAAGGACAGGCTGAGGATCTTAAAATCAGCTCCTGCAAAATGGTAGGTTTTACTATAGCCTCTGTTGTTGGCATTATGTGGCAATGTCATCAGCAGTTTCTACTTCCCTGTTAATTCCAGTTTTGTTTCACATTATTTATTCTTCAGTTCTGGCCCATTATTGGGCCGGAACGTCACTCTTGATTTGAAACCATGTCTTGCAGTTGTCTTTGGTCTCTCATTATTGTCTGCTTGTAGTAAAAGTGTTAGATTCAGCCTCTTTTTTGCCCTTTGTTTCTGACATACAACAGTTTGTTTTCCTTGTGGCCTTTTTGAAATAGACAGTGCTCCCTTTATGTTTTTTTTTTGTTGTTTTCTGGAATTGTACCTGTTTACTTATCTTCTGAGAATAATTCTTATAAGTGGCAATGAAAACTTGTTTTGTAATATGAATAGCTATTCTTTTGTGTAATATTGACAGGTGATATTGGAAACTACTACTATGGACAAGGGCATCCAATGAAACCTCACAGGATCCGAATGACCCATAACTTGCTGCTAAACTATGGCTTATACAGAAAAATGGAAATTTATGTAAGTATAAGCAACAGAATATCCATTGAAGTGGTTTTAGTTATTTTTAAAGGGCTTCAAGTATTGTCACACAAATAAATGGAGAGAGGTGAAAGTGGAAATAGAGAATACTTTGTGTATTCAGAGCTCTTTTACTTAAAAATGAAATAGTATTTAATGAAGTTGTATATTCACAACAGAGTGAATATACAACTTGCTTTATGTAAAACAGCACTCTATCACTTTAACTGTTTTCCTTTCAAACTAGGTGAGATTTCTTTCAAGTTGCCTGTTTTAGCCAATTGTTAGCTGATTTTTCACAGTGCTCTGATTATTTTTTAATTTGTTCTTGTTATCAGCGACCCCACAAAGCAACTGCTGAGGAAATGACCAAGTACCATAGTGATGAATATATCAAATTTCTCCGATCAATAAGGCCTGACAATATGTCTGAGTACAGCAAGCAAATGCAAAGATGTAAGTGTCAACATTAGGCTAAATCTGTGTGTATGTGCTTTGATAGTTAACATTGTTTAAAGCTCAATATTCACCAATACAGAGGTTAGAGAAATACTCTTAACAAAGAGTTAACATGTGCCCGCCTTTAGCTACACTATTTTGAAGTTTTCCATTCAAACCAGCCATCTTGAAAAAAACGTTCTTTAAGAATATGTAAGAATTTTTGTCTCTTCTTTCACAGGATTTATTCTAGATGTGAAATAGTACTACTACTACTATGGATTAAACTTTAGCTGTGAGCTGCTTGTGAAAAAAATCTTTAAAAAACCCTTAAAATATTTCTGGAAAAAAAATGGCCTTAAGAATAGTAGAGAAATAACAATTATTGTGTGAAAATGTGTTTAAGTCAAGAAAAGAAGTTATTCATTCCTCTTGGAAGGAAATAGTAAGAATTGTACATTTTTCACTGTTCACCCTTCCTGTTAATTTATTTTTCTAATTATAGGAATAGGCTCAAAGTGCTGTTAGGAATGCAGTTTGACAGCTATTATATCAATTCTAAAGGTGGTATTGTAACCTCTTTATGATGCCTTATTATCAGCAAATTATTTTTCTAAGTAATTGTGCATTTCTTAACATAACCTATGTTAATCAGCACTTCTTCAAAAATATAAATTATCGAACTTCTTGTTAATGAGTAAACAAATCTTCCCATAGGAACCAAAAAGAATTAAAAGAAAAAAGGAAAAAGAAGATAGTTTGAAGTCATACTATAGACTCTCCATTGCTTTCAGTGTTTGAAATTTAGCTTGACAAATGAAGTGGGGTGGGGGGTAAGTAGTTAAAATGCTGAATGAACTATGCATCTGTGTATCAATGCTGTTGGAATGGTGTTTTCAAAAAGGAATAAATTTCTTACACAGTTAATGTTGGAGAAGATTGTCCTGTATTTGATGGCCTGTTTGAGTTTTGTCAGCTGTCAACTGGAGGCTCTGTTGGTAAGTGTAGGATGTTTGCCAACTCTTTTGTAGCTTTAGTAGGTTTATGTCAGCAACTTAAAATTTTGATAGCATATTCAAATCTGAAGCAAGTATAAGGGTTTTTATATACTTATATATTATTTATATCAGTTACAGAGTGTAGAATATGAGATGTATTAAGTATCTCAGTGTTGACAAGAGATCAGTTCTAAGATCAATTTATTTAAAAAACAAAATACGATTTCATGTATCAGATTTAAAGGCCATCAGAAATTTCTGTCTCCATTCTCTTCATTCTTCTGTGTGTCTTTTTACAGCTGGGGCAGTAAAATTAAACAGACAACAAACAGACATGGCTGTCAATTGGGCTGGGGGACTTCACCACGCCAAGAAATCGGAGGCATCTGGTTTCTGTTATGTCAATGATATTGTGCTTGCCATCCTTGAGTTACTGAAGTAAGTTTGTGATGGGAACAAAGTGTCAAATTCAAGTATTTAAATGTTTGAAGATATGGATTGTAGTTATTATTTCAGTGAGTTTTCATAGCCCATGTTGAACTTCTGCAGTTTCAGTTAAGAAGGGTTCAATCTCTGCCTGTTTTGACTTCATCAAGAAGTTCAAACTAAAATACAGGCAAGCTGAAAAGATAACTAATACGAGATAGGTTTAAAACAGGTATTTAGAAAATAATTCTTTATGCATAGGATAGTGAACTTCTGGAACTTGTTGACACAGGAGGCTTAAGGAAGCAGGCAGTGACAAGAGGTTCAAAAGGGATTAAATGTAATCATGGACAAAAGATCTGCAAATGGATGTTAAAGATCCAAGCAACAGTGCACCGTGTAAAACACCATGTGCTGTAATTCTAGATGGTGGGGAAGTACTAGAGTAGCAGAATTGAGAAAGTGGATAGCCTTACTTGCTTTCTGTAAGTATTAATCTACTCAGGGGGACAGAATAGTGGGCTAGATGAATCGCTACCCTGACGCCTTAGGGCAGTCATTGTGCTCATAATCATACATCCATGTGGTTTCACAATATGCCTGCTTGTTTCCTATCATTTGAGTTGTTACTAAACCAAACAGAAATATTCAGGGTAGATCATGCACTGAGCTTTCCTGGATTATTACATGAATTGATGTGGCTGTTATGAATAAATAATGAAACAACAGCTGTGATTCTGTGACTGCAAAATAAAAAATGAGGAGTAATGAAAAAGTGATCATATAATTAACTTCAAGCAGTAATGTTTCACTAAAATTCCAAATCCTGAATGTTGCTTTTACTGCTTCAGAAGACAGTATCCCTTCTAATAACACAAGTCTCATTTATTAGAAGAAATATTCTAGGTATTTGCCTCTTATGAATGGAACAGCTGAGTTTGCTGGTAAGGAGTGGGAGAAGCAGCTGTAATCTGGAAGTTTAGAGATGGAAAAGGTTTCTATAAAGACACTAACAAATAGTTAATATTAACACATTAAGACATTCTTTTTAATGTGCAGCATGTATTCAGGGCTGTCCCTACAGTCTGTGTAGTGAAATGAAATGATATGATGTGATACGATTTTCTGTGGTCCTGAATTTTTTAGCTTAATGTGAATGTGAAGGAAGGAATCTTGCAAATAGTTACAGATTATGTAACGACAGGAAACTGTCCCCTTTATCCATCTCAAACTGACCTGAAATTTGCAGTATTTAGGGAAATACTAAACAGTAGTGTAATAAATTTATGCAAATAGAAAGTGTGATACACCTGAAAGTAAGAATGTCCCTATCTTTACAAGATGGAGAGGTGAGGAAGAAAAGTCAATGAAAAACAAATATTTAAATTTAATTTTTGCGGGCTTACAGAACACAAGACTTGGTAATTATTGAGAAGGCAGAAAGAAATGCCATGTGAAAGGGATGAATTCAGCAGATGTGAACAACAAAGTGCTTGTGAGCAGAAGCACAAGGTATAGCTTCTACAGAGTGAGATGAGTTGGGGTAAATACTAGATACATTACTTATTTTGATTAAGATACACTTATTAATGTTGCTGTTCAAACTGTCCTGAGAATTCTGAGCATGTATGGTTGCATCAACCAAAATCATCAAAATTATTGTAATCTTGGATTTTAGTGTCTGGTTGTGGGTTTTTTCACTAGTTTTTTGCTTGTTTGATATCAGTCTATTATGAATATAACAGATAATGATGATTTTTCATGTTATTTTTTTCCTAGGTATCACCAAAGAGTGTTGTATATTGATATTGATATCCATCATGGTGATGGTGTTGAAGAAGCATTTTATACCACAGATCGTGTTATGACAGTATCATTCCATAAGTATGGAGAATATTTTCCAGGCACAGGAGACCTTAGGGTAAGGATGAACATGAAATTTCATTAGGTGATAAATTCTCTCTTACTCTCTTCCTTGTAGATACTGTTGCAGCACTAGGCTATAATACCTGTGTTTAATAATGGTATATGGCAGTAAGTTTTCAGAAAATATGTTGGTCTGGAGTGATAGATCCTAGGAAAAATAATACAGGACAGTGGGGACTTGTAAGTGAAATCGACACCTTAATTTCTGGATAAATTGACTGAAATTTTTGTTCAAATATCATTAGTTTAATGCACTCAGATTTTGGAGATGTCTCTAAGAACACAGTATGGTATATTTATAATTATCTATACATTTCAGTTCTGAATCTACAGTGAAAAGTAGTTGTTTGGAGATTGCATGCCTTCAAAACTTATTTCAGATTTTAGAATAACACATGCCACATCTTTAATAGTCACAAAGCTTCAGTTGCAATTTAAATTTACTGTGCTCTATTTGCCTAGTAATATGAGTTGGCTCATTTCTGGAATATTTCTTATGTCATGAAGTTTGTTTTGAATTCTCGTGATGCTCACTACCTAAGAACTTTAGCATGCCCCACAGACAATTATGTACCGAGCAGTATAGCAGCCTAAGGGAGGGAACATTTGCCTGTGAAGAATTACCATTTGAGCTGTTGTGGAATCTCTGGCAAAGCTGAGAATGGAACCCCAATTTTCCTGGCCTTTCATATTATTTTTAAGTTAGGCATTTCTTGTGGTAGACTTTTGTCTGTTAGAAGAGGAAATTGTTCTACTTCACAACTTGAAAGAGTATTTCAAGTATTAGGATCATACATTCCAAGCTTCAAACTCATAAATTAAACCTGGTTTTATCAGAGGCATTCTCAGGATAAGTTGTGCCTCTGATGTTAGGAACTTTGCACATCAGTTTATACATAGAGTTAGAAACTTTTTTTAAAAACTGTAAACGCTTCTGAAAAGTTGGCCTACAGAAATGGTGCGCTGGAAACAATTGACTGTTTTTCTACTATCTTTAAATTGATTCATGGGATACAAATGTTTGTGTTTTGGCTAACGCTCCTGAAATGTGTGCTTTCCAGTGTGCTGACTGTACCCAGAGGACACAGGAGTCAGTGAAAGTTGAGCTTTAGCCCAGTGGGATGCTAAGCCTTCGTTTCAGTGTGGTTGTTGGAGCTGAATGTTATTATGGCTGTTAGATTCTGTTAAAGTGTGTTCTAAATTGATTTCAGTAGAAATCAGGTTAGAGTTTTTATCTGTGTGGTTTAACTTGACTGGCCACAAGGTGGTAGTGGTGCTTCAAACAAAAAGCAGCTCAGACCAGGATGTTTATCATGACAGGCTGTTGTTGCTGAATTTGGCTAGATTTTTTTTTTTTTTTTAAAGGCTAGATATGTTGGCTTTTTAGAAGCAGCACTTCCCGTTGACAGAGAAGTTTATGGACTCTTCACCTCACCACACCCAGAACAAAGAATTTAAAGATAACACAGTTGAAATAAATAGAAGAATATTGTATGTTATTGGGATTTTTTATTTTTTGGCACAGTGTCAGTGACAAACAGTACTCCAAGCCAGTATTTTGAAATTACTGTTTTCTGCATACGGTCTTTAGCAGTCTTTATTGCAATTATTATATCCCCACAGGAAAAAAATAGCTTTTCCCTATCTCCAGAGCTTGAAAAGCTAATAGAACTAAAGGGAGAACTAATTCTCTGAAAAGTCAGTATTCCTTCTGGAGGCCAGTATTATGCTGCTTGCTCTGCCTAACTTGATCTGCCATTGATGATTATTTTTATCAACCTTTACAGCCAAATCTTATCTTTCTTTTTGTTGGTGGCATGTATTCCAGCTTGTTTCTGTAATTATTTAGTTAGATGATGTAGTTTGCTGATGAGGTTACACTTATTTGATTCAGAACAAATAAGTTGCTTTGCAGAGAGGCCCAGGTTTGGTGAGGAAGCTTGATCTGTAGGTGAATGGGAAGCTACCAGAACGCTATATTGTTTCTTTAGTCTTTATATCCAGTGCAAGTATCAGTTACAGAAAACATTTGTTGAGTAGCTCAAGCAATTACTCTGTTTAGTGGGAAATAGTGTGACCATTTGACTTTGCTATGTTTCAGGATAAGATCAGTTTAATGATTTCTTTTTTTTTAATCTGTAAAGCAAGGCAAGGGGTTGACCTGCTGGAAAGCAGCTCTGTGGACCTGGGGTGGGCAAGTTAACCATCAGCCAGCAGTGTGTCCTTGTGGCCAAGAAGGCCAATGGTGTCCTGTAGTGCATTAGGAAGAGTGTGGCCCTGCAAGTCAAGGGAAGTGATCCTGCCCCTCTACTGAGCCCTATTGAGGCCACATCTGTAGTGCTGTGTCCAGTTCTGGGCTGTCCAGTACAAGAGAGACATGGAGCTCCTGGAGTGGGTCCAGTGTAGGTCAGCAAAGATGTTTAAGGGACTGGAGCATCTCTCTTATGAGTAAAGGTTGACAGAGTTGACCCTCTTTATCCTGGACAAAAGATAACCCTCATCAATGCTTACAAATACCTCAAGGACAGATGTCAAAGGGGTGGGACCTGACGCTTTTCAGTAATGCCCAGTGAATGAATAAGGGGCAGTGGGCACAAATAGAAATGCTTTGAGGGTGACAAGAGCACTGTAGTAATCCAACAAGGTTGTTGAGTCTCCTGGATATACTGGAAGCCCACCTGGGTATGATCCTGTGAAACCTGCATTGTCAGGGACTTGGGCTAGATGAGCTCCAGAGGTCCCTTTGTCTGACCCTGACCTTTCTGGGATTCTGTGATCACCTGAAAAAATTCAGCATATTCACTTTGGGAGATTGTGGATAATTTATGTTCAAATCATCCAGAGTTGAGTTCAGCAGGGCTCTTCAGTGTCACTAGTCTTTCAATACTGTATGAAATATGAATAGTGTTCTGGTGGCAAAGAAAGTCAATTGTTAGCATTGTGTTTATGCTTCATTGGGCCATTTGTTGCCCTCCCCATGTCCATCTGTTTCCCTTCACCCACTCCAGTTAAAAATATTTACTGAAAGTGACACTTTACTGATGCGTTTACTGCTAAGGAGGTATTGTTCAGGAAGAGGGAAAAAGTCCATGACTCTTTCAATAGGGAGTGTTGAGAAGTTTAGTATTTGTATTGCTGGGTTATGCTATGTGTGACTTGTAGTTTTTCAAGGATGTTGGACCTGCAATGCAGATCTTTCTGCAGAGCTGCTGTTTGATAATAGTTTACAGCCACACGGAACAGATTAATTCTCACTGTCTCCTCCACTACAGCTTTATTAGTGGCAGAAAACTGCGCTGTAGGCTAGAGCAGACTGGACATCTATCTGTCTTGGGAAGAAATGCAAATGTGGGTCAATCAGAGATCTTTGTGTGGATGAATTCAGGGTGTATTCACATGATTTTTTTTTTTTGCAAAGAACTTTTAATACATAGGTTATCTAGGAAAGCTGGTAGGATTAACTACTGAAGTTCCTGTCTTGACACCTGATGGAACTGAGAATAATCTACAAGTCCTTTTGTGTTTGTTTGTTTGTTTGTTTTAAAAGTCTCAGTTTCTTCAAGGACACCTGTAAGTGGCCTCAGTTTGATTTTTCTTTACTTCCTTATGCTGCAGCTGCTTCCTCACCTTATGTTTGGGGCAAATAATATAGTTGGAAAAACCACTTTAAGTCCAAATCTTCTGTACAACACTGAAAACATGCTTACTACGTTACTCTTCTTGGTTCTCATACTTGTTTTTGCTTAATTATTTTTACCAGAGTAAGTAGTTATGATTTGTCTTTTTGCCTTATATCTTTGAATTAAAAAATTTGAGTGTGTTTTTGCTATTTTAGTCTTGGTGTACAACTTCTGTACTCCAAAATGATTTTATGGGAGAACATGAACCAACTCTGCCTCTTATCCCTCACAGATATGTATAATGACACAGAATTGCTCAGCAGACTTGTGTAGACTTTTTCCATGATAGCATTCTGTGTTTGTATTAAAGTATTGTCATCTTTGCTTATAGGACATTGGTGCCGGAAAAGGCAAATACTATGCTGTCAACTTTCCAATGAGGGATGGTATAGATGATGAATCATATGGACAAATATTCAAACCAGTGAGTGCTTTTTTTTTGGTTTAATGTCTCTGCAGAGGTACTAGTTTAATTTTATTTTCATAATGTCAGTGAATGACTTGCTGTTCTATATTGATTGTAGATTATATCCAAAGTAATGGAGATGTACCAGCCCAGTGCTGTGGTGTTACAGTGTGGAGCAGATTCACTGTCTGGTGACAGGCTGGGATGCTTTAATCTTACTGTTAAAGGTAAACAGAGAAGTGTCTGTTTGTTGTCTGTAACTTTTTACTTATTAGAAACCTCTACCCCTCATACTGTTTTTCGAGACACTTGCATGATGAGGACTGGAGTCACAAAGATTTTATTCATTGCTATGATTAATCACCTCTTTCTTTGCTATACAGGGATGGCCAAAAGAAACCCAGAAGTTGCCTCTTTCTTTCTGTCCATCTAAAAAAGTTAAGAAGCTTGGTTTTCCATGTGCTTCCTAGCCACTCGAGATTCCCTTTCTTCTACGTACAGGCTTTCTGTAGCTTTAAAGCAGTGTCCTGGAATGACAGGACAACAGTTGTCTGCAGCACAGACAGTGATGGGCAAATAACAAAACTAGTTAGCAGTCCACTTAGACTACAGATGCTAAACATCAAACACCTTGTTGGTGTAAAATAGGTATTACTGAAATGAGAAGACTATGTGTGTTGTTAAATTTATAGTAGTGTTCGTTATACTGAGCCAAATGTTTACATTAATTTTTATTACTTTTCATAGAATTACTTTATTTTAGGATTACTTAAATTTTCATCCAAAATTGCGATTCTCAAAATTGAGATAAGATGTTAATTTAACAAATAGCATAAATGTTATTTATTATTATTTTATTATAATTTATTTAAGTGATAAAATGTTAAATGTATGTTGAACTTTTGCTTAGCCTTGAATCCAGCCTGTTGGAATCATTCATTTTTGGGGTTTTCTTGTTTTTATGGGGTTTCTTTAATGAAACAATTAGAGTTTTGTAGGCAACAAAATGCAGTATAGTATCTGTTGGGTCTGCAGTGTTTCAGGGTTCTTTTCTTGATTTGCACCAGGTGGCAAAGCTACTTCAGTTGCCCATACAGCTCAGATTTTTTTCCATCTTACATATCTTGGAAACCAAGAGAGCTGCTGCCTCCTGCAGATGCCTTTCAGTATGCTGTATCTCCCTGGAGTGTGTACTGTCTTGGCACCAGTTCACTCTGTAAGCAAGACTTAGCAACCTCTAATACAGGTTCAGATTTAGAAGTAGAAAGGACCGAGTATTGATTTGTTTTCCCTTCTTACCCCATTGCATTTGATTGAGAAATTGTCCCTAGAGTTGTCATTGTGTACGACATAAGTTATGAAAAGACAAAACACTAAACATTCTAAGATTGTTTCAGAGCAACAATAGACCATCATGCATCTCTGAAGACTGGGGTGGATGATGTTCCTTGTGTTTTGTACATTTCTCATCTGTAGATCTTGACTTCTTGTGAGGTTGTGCTTAGCTCTAGGAGGAGACAGTTCTGTTTTGAGTCAATTCAGTCCTTACTTGTTGAGTGTGACTGCATATGTCTGATTAAATAGTTCATTGTATACTTTTCTGTTCAATAGATATTTTGCATATATTGTCAACTCTCTTTTTGTTTGACAGGTCATGCTAAATGTGTGGAAGTTGTAAAGACTTTTAACTTGCCATTGCTGATGTTAGGAGGAGGAGGCTATACAATTCGTAATGTTGCTCGATGCTGGACATATGAAACTGCTGTTGCCTTAGATTGTGAAATTCCTAATGGTAAATACTCAAATTAATATTTTGTTAAGAAATAATCATGGGAGGTTTTAAATGAACAGATAGCAAATATGTCTATAGGTAGCTCTAATGCATCAGTTTAGAATAAACTACGTAGAAAGTTATTGTTAGGATTTAGCCAATAAATTTTCAGTATCTTATGCACTAAATAAAAGTAAGTACTTGGGGCTTTTTTTTATGCCTTAACAAGAGCTTTAAATGAGTGGATCATTTTTTGAAAATTCAAAACCTTACTTGTAAGTATGTCTAGTTTGAATGTCATCAGTATGGTAGAATATATACTGCTGCAACACAGGCGTGCTATTCATAAGAAATTAGCGAGTGTGCAAGTGTCCACTTTACGGAGTAAAACTGCTGTTTCTTCATTGTATCTGACTTACAAGTAGCTATGAAAGTATATGGACTTCCACTCTTCCATTTCACTCAATTTTGGCTATGCAAGCCATCTAAAAAAATTTAAAACTAGTAATTTCTCTGAGGAAGATCCCCAAAGATCCTGCACTCCCCTTACTTCTGGCCAAATATGCTCCTGGACATGTTTTTGGAATGCCTTTTGTATAAAATTGCTGTTTGGACTGGTTTGTTGCACATCAGTTACTGGCATTTTCCATGTTGGATTGCAACTTTTGCTGATAAACTTTACTATTCTTGTATCACTTGGTATATTCATTGTTTCTATCTGACTTGAGTGGAATGCTGCTGTCATTGAGAAAAGACTGTTTGGACTGTGCCTTTCAAGATGTATATTTTCCATTGTTCTTGTCAACATACACTCTTTGTCAGTCAAAGCTTTTGAAGAGATGGTAGTATTTCCCTATCTTGGATTTTTTTCCATTAACATGCCCCTTTCAATGAATAAAGGATGGGTGGTTCTTGTAATTGAAGTCACAACGGTGGTTTTTCAGGCCATAGGTCTTGGAGAAAGACTTTTGGGTCACAAAGTTGTCTTGTTTTTTTGGTTTATAGAGTTGCCATATAATGACTACTTTGAGTATTTCGGTCCAGACTTCAAGCTTCATATTAGTCCTTCAAATATGACTAATCAGAATACACCAGAATATATGGAGAAGATCAAGTAAGTGATGATTATCTTATCTATCAAGTAGGTCTTATGTATCATGTTTCTCTAGAAGTTTAATTGTTAGGCAGTTTTGAAAACTGAACGCCTTTCTCTGTTACACACTAAAAATAAGTACTGAATAGATTTGACATGTTTTTCATTTCTGTCAAAGGAGGGTTTTTTTTGGAAGTCTCTTCCTGCAACAGTATGTATGCTTGTGAAGTCCTGTGACCATAAATATGAAAATTTATGACCCAGCTTGGATTTTTACTTTTTCCAACAACTAAAAAGATGACTGTTTTACTTGGGTTCCCATTCTAATTTTTTAGGAAGTTTATCCTGCCAGGAAAGAAGTTGGTGTGCCATGATGATTAGGATTTGTAATTCTCAGCCCTGTATCTAAATGGGAACTGAGACTGTCATTCTTTGTAGCTATCAGCTGTAAAAATTAAAAGTCATATGTGAGCTTGAACATCCAAAACTGTGGAAAGACGACGATACGTGTGCAGGGAGTTAAATGACTGTGGTTTGACAAATCCACAAGCTTTGAGCAGTGCTCATTGCCAAGCTATGACGGGTATGTGTTTTTAACCAGTGCCACTTTTGATACTCATCACATCTTGAAGTTTTGATTGGAAACAAATATTTTACTTCAGGGATGGAGTAATGGATATGTACAATCGATTCTGTATTGAGCTGACAGAAGATAGTTGGTTAGCCTAAAGTACTCTTTGCTTACCATGGTTTGTCCTTGCTCTGGGTTTAAAAAAATAAACTGCCATCCCTGACCCAAGTTTTAACAGGCTGTTAACAGTTCGCAGGTATTCTTTTGGTTGCCAAAAATAGATGAATAAAGATGTGAAATTACCTGTTTAAGTTTGCCAGTACTACTATAACCTGTAAACTCTGAAATGGCAAAATTCACCAAGGCAGTTAAAATACTAATTTTTGAAGTGGTTGATGTATCGCCTGTGATGGACATTCATAGCACAAATACATAAATGTCAATCAAATAAAAGGGTTTAGTTTTTAATAACGTGCAAGGGAGGAAAAAAAAGCATACTTGTTTTTCACTAGTGTAATTGTAAAAAATGTCTCCGTGGTAATGTAGCACTCCAACTGGTGATCTGCCAGGCTGTTTGCTGTGTGTTTTACATTGTTGAGCTTTTGTGGTACGAGCAGACTGCATAACTTGCTGCTGCATCCCTGGGCACAGATTGTATCTCTGTCAATAGAAAACACACAGTCTCACATTCTTATACTAACACTCACAAGATCACTGACCTGTCATTTCAGAGGATCCTCCTTCAGTTCATTGTGTGCTTTCACAGAGACCTGGCTTTAGGGAGCTCCCTGGACTGGTGAAACTACTTTGCCACGTCATGTGATTTAAACAGAGGCAAAGACTGTAAAGATTCCAAAAAAGCATTAGTTGCCCCTTAGCTCTTCAAAGTGTGTAGAAGAATACTGACATAATTGTTACAAATGCTGATATTTGGTGCTTGCCAAACCTTGCTTTCTGCTTGTGCTTTGGAATGATAATTTTGAGTCCCAGGAGAACCCCAGTGTCTGTCCTGTTCCTGCATGTGGTGCTTTGGAATGTGACATCCATCACATCAAGTTGCTTAGACGGGACAGAACTTCTCTTTGTTTTCTCTGAATCAGCCAGTAAGGAATCTTATCCAAATGGGTTACTTTGACCCTGATGTCATGGCTGCACACAGCTGAGAAGTCATCATGCTTTAAGTGTCTGACTTTCTTTCTAAGAAACTAGAGGTAGTTTATTATCCAAGTTGGTACTCTAGCTGATTATAAACAGAGAAATACTGTTGCCAGTTCAGCACAAGTGGGTGGTACTTATGCTGACCCTGTGGGAAATTGAAGATTGAAGTTGATTGAAAGAAGTATTTGAAAAGTCCAAAGACAATGATGTTCAAGTACACTGAGGACACTAATGGTCTCACAGGGATGGAAAACTTTCTGAACTTGGCATGCTATTTTTTTTAAATTGAAAAGTTAAACTGACTCTAAAGCAAAGCAGGTTAAATTTGAATGCAGAGTTTCCAGACTTAATACAAGATTCAAGGAAATGTTGCTTCTGTGTAGTAATAACTTTTCTTATCTGTTACTTGCAGGCAACGCTTATTTGAGAATTTGCGTATGTTACCTCATGCACCTGGTGTACAGATGCAGGCCATTCCTGAAGATGCTGTTCATGAAGACAGTGGAGATGAGGATGGAGAAGATCCAGACAAACGCATTTCTAGTAAGAAATATCTTTTCATGAGAGAACATGTCAAAATATAGTCATTTTAGATTTAATTGTTCAGAACCTGAGGTGTAGCAATGTGCAGTATTGGAAGACTGGCAGTTTTGTTTCCTGCGTAAAAAATTTTGCCACTAGTCTGCCAGTCTTGCTGTTTTTAAGGTGGCATCTGTCTGCAAATCTGAACCTGCTAAAGTGTCTAATGAAGTAGTGGAAGAGTGTGGTTTTTTGCATCTTATGAAACAGCCTGGCCGTTTCAGATCTATAATAGATACTTCAGAAGTCTCAGTGAATTTTAACTAAAGGAATACAGTACTTTTTTAGTGAATACCAAAAGACAGAAGTTATGTTCCCCTTTGATGTAAAGTGAGATACAGTGTTTAAGGGAAAAAAAAGTCTTTTATTTCCTTTTTTGGTGTGAGACATTTTTCCACACTTGCAACACTACCCATCACTTTGTTACCATAACCCTTCTACGGACTTTGAGTTGTTCTTCAGCTAGAGCCAAGGGTTTCCTCCTACATTTAACCTGTTTTCATGGTGATTGGAATAATTCTATAACCTCTTATTGGTGCTTTGTCCATTTTCTAAAATTTAGAAATCACATTTCCTCCTTTAGTTTTCGTTATTTGAAGTTTATTTGATACATGTTAAAATATTTCCCACTCTCACCCTGTGTCTCTGTAAAGCTATTTTTTGGAGGACATTGTTGAGAGACCCAGAGTATCTTGAAAAGCAGTGTTTTAATCCATAGTATAGTTCGTCAGCATTAAATCGCTATAGTAAATTATTCATCTTTCTTACTTTGGTAGTTGGGTTTTTTTTTATTTGACGTG
Source organism: Pseudotriccus pelzelni (assembly GCA_035584735.1). Classification (NCBI taxonomy): domain Eukaryota; kingdom Metazoa; phylum Chordata; class Aves; order Passeriformes; family Tyrannidae; genus Pseudotriccus; species Pseudotriccus pelzelni. The sequence continues at coordinate 67,931,747 of JAWMRA010000113.1, forward strand.
TTGTAGATGTACTTTTTGATTAATTATTATCATAAATCTGAATCCTAGTTCGAGCATCTGATAAGCGCATAGCCTGTGATGAAGAATTTTCAGATTCTGAAGACGAAGGAGAAGGAGGACGACGAAATGTTGCAGATCATAAGAAAGGAGCAAAGAAAGCCAGGATAGAGGAAGACAAAAAAGAGACTGAGGACAAAAAAGCAGGTAGGACTCTGATGTGATTTCATCCTGTATTTTAGAACTGCAAATGTCAGCCCTGCCCAGAGACAGATGCTTTATCTGTTAACAGTTGATTAGCTCTTATGATACATTTTTTCCGTCGTACTTAAAGCCTCCATTTTAAATTGATCAGTTTCAAGATACAGCTATTCACACTAGAATAGTGTTTTCAGACAAGGGATATTGTTCCTTCCCCACAAGCTGGAAATCTTAGAGCCAGGGATCTGTATTGCTTAATAAAAATAGAGATAAGAACGGTTCTCACTTTAAATACATTGGACAAAGTGTTTATTTGTGTTTGTGGGGTGAGCCAACCAATTTTCTCTGAAACAGAAGCTGGATAGGGTTCTGGGGACAGTCTAATTCCAAGGACTCTTGCTTTTTCTAAGAACAGGATACATCTTAAAGTTACAAGATTACCACAAGTTGCTCATCGGAACTCCAGGTCTCATTACGGCATGCTGTCGTTATGGCCAGTCAGGAGAGACCTTTCTTTGAGGCATTTTGAGTCACTTGGCATTGTGCCCAGATCGCTCTTTTGGGTTTAACACTGTATGTTAATATGTAACTAGTGAGTTCTTTTAAAAGCTAGTTCCCTCTGGCTAGAATTATATACCAAAAAAAACCCCTTGGTCGTGTTGTTTACTTCTTAAGTATTTTAAGGCTTTCTTTCATCTTTTGGTATATTTAAAATCTCATGATTTTTCAGATGTTAAGGAGGAGGAGAAAGCCAAGGACAGCAGTGGTGAAAAGACAGACGCCAAAGGGTAAACACTAATTAATTAATGATGTCATCTTTTTGAAGAGTGTTTATTAAATCCATGCTTTGTAATATTTTAAATTCTGTAGAGATCACTTTAAGTTCCTTATAATACTAAATATTTTAGAATCACGACTACTAATTCAAAATTGCATTTCTAAAAAAGTAAAACAACCTAACAGTTTATTTTTGCTTTTGTACAGAGCAAAATCAGAACAGCTCAGCAACCCTTGAACAAAAGATAGCCTCTCATCAGTTGCAGAACATAATACCAGAGTTGGAGAATACCTAAAAGGAGAAAAGTTTTTGTATGGAGAGAGACTGCTGATTTCATTTTGTACTATTTGGCATGGACTGTATTTATTTTCAAATGGCTTTGTTCTGTTTTTTGGCAAGTTGTATTGTGAGTTTTCTAATTATGAGGCAGAAATTCCTTTCTTCACCATGCTTTATGTAATAGTATTTAAAAATGGATGTGAGTTATTATGTTAAATGTCTAAACTGATCTATTAAAGTAATTTGCCTTTCCTGAGCTGATTTTACCTTTTTTGTAATTTTATCTTTATTAAAAAAAAAAAAATTGTACTTGGTTGTCTTTTGTCCATCATTGAACTACAAGTCAAAAATCTACATAAATTAAGCAGAATTGTACTTATCTGTGAGTACCTAGTGAATATAAATGGACAGCTGGTGAACATGCAAGTTGAGCTGTGTTGCTTTCATTGGCTCCACATGTTTTGGTGGCTTCTGCAGGAGGTGTAAACACATTTGAGATTTGAACAAGCTGAGTAAATGGGTGAAGGGATGTTGGAATAATGTGGTTGCATGAACTCGGGTTTTAATGCAAATGTTTAGAACTGCAGTCACATGCCTTGTGCTTTACAAGAACCTTTCCCACCATCAGTCTCTATCTAAAAGACTGATTCATTTGCTGTTTCTGAAATCAGTAAGTGGTCGTGTGCCAAAGCTTCCAAGGTAGGAATTGAAAGTTTGGATTTAACTTGAAGCCCATTCCAATTTTTCTACAACTATGAGCGACGTAACACTTTGTCGCCATTAAAAAGAAAGGATTTTATTGCCTGTCCCCTTCATTGATTCATTAGTTAGTTCTGGTGCCTGAATTCAAACAGAGACCTGAGTGCACCCATTCTTTTTTTTTTTCTTTCTCAGTCTACAACAATTGTCTTACAGGTTGATATTTGATGAAATATATAAGCTTTGGTATCAAGATTTTACAACAGTGAGCACAGAAGTTAGCAGAACTGCAGTGCTACTTAACCTTTTTATTTTTCAAATAAAAATTATTCTTGCTACTTTTTTAACCTATTCTGTCTCTGTGGTTGTGGTATATGTCCCAATTGATTCATTCATGTTAAAATTCCAGTGCACAACTTGTAATTTCTGCATTTTTTGTGTCCAAAAGGAATACTCACTGAAGACTCTTCTGAAGGCATGTCATGTGTTGACAAATTAGACTTTTTTTCCAGTGAGAACAACTTCCACTAAAAGTAGGACTACTTGAATACTGTAGGAGGGGAACAGTTTCTTAATGCCTTTTTTAATATATGTTTTGAGGAGGATTTTTAATCTTTGATATTTCTGAACATTTTCATTGGGACTCTTGGATAAACTTAATAAGGCTTAGATTCTTAAACATGTAGGGAGAGATATACTGTGTTTTTTCATGGCACAAGTACGTGGGTGTTGTTCTTTCTTCCAGGAAAGTACCCGTAAGATTCCACTTAGGGCTTGTCTGACTCTGTATTAAAAAGTCAGACTTAAATTTTTTGCTGCAGTTTAGTTTAGCTGACAAGTGCTTCCCTGGTATTTGCATAATAATATTTTAATAGTAAATTTGCCAAGTGATGTAAGTATTATGCTGACTTATTCCTATATATGATTACAGAGAATTCTTACGAGTAATTCAGTTTTCCAAAAACATCTATGAACTCTTAATTGCCTTCTTCAAGTGTTAGTTACCTTTTTGACTGGGGATGGTGATTCTTTTGTTTAAAATGCTATTAGTTTTAAATATTTTGTGGATTAAGTGCTGGTTCTATTGGAAATTAAGTATAAGAGTAGAATTAGTGGACTGAAATACAGTATTTAGGGGGACAAAAGAGTGGGGGATTTTATAGGAATTGGACTGTTCCTGGCAGTGGACTCTTTGACATGTTTCTGCTTAGACTGAGAACCTCCTCACTCCAATAAAACCCATATAGTGAAGGGTTGCTTTTTTTGTTTTATTTGAGTAGAGATAGTTGAAGTACAAATGGTCTGTTAGCCTTAGTCTCCTGTTATCTCTCCCTGAATTGGATCAGCTTTTTCCTTAAAAAAAGGCAAACCACAAATGAAAAAAAGAGAACAAACAAAACACACAAGAATCCCCCAACAAACAAACAAAAGCCCCACCTCCACCCCTGAAAAAAAAAACCAACCAACCAGCTGACTTGTGGAAACAAACCCCGAAACTCACGAAGAGTTTTGAAGCAGGTGTGTTTATTCACGGTGCTGGGTGCATGGGGGATAATTCCTCCAATCATGCACACCCATGGCCTTTGTTCAGCTCCTTTTATGCAGTATAATGTTACATATGCATTAGTAGTATTACATGTACGTTAGTTGTGTTACATATGTATTAGCTGTGTCAGCAAATTCCAGAGAAGTGGGAGGGGAATTTATTAACATACACCACTCTATAACTCAAAACTGGTGTCTTCTTTAGGAGCTTCTCCTTATCAACTTTCAAGGTCTCTTTCTCATGAGCTTCAAAGCGCCTTATCTAAACTCTGAAGTTTTCTGTTCCTGCTAAAGTCTTCATTATAAAATTAGCAATATCCTGTCTGTGAGTTAGCATAAGCAAGCAAGGCCCTATCTTAATTCTATCTAAGGCTACAATCCTGTATTATTGCTTTATATTTTGATTACCCTTTATCACAACCAAACTAAACCAAAAACCCAACCTACTCCAAGAAAGCTGTTTCACTTAACGTTTTGAACATTCCTTCTGCAACCTTTGTGTGCTGTAAAAGGGTCATCACCTGACCTCTATGAGGATTGGGGAAAAGCGTTTGGTCAGGGGAATGGGAGGTTGCTTTGAAAATTGACTTATTTAATCTTTCAGCGAGTCATATATGCCCTCTTACAGCACCTGGAACTTTAGAGATGCTTTTTGTGACCTTAACAGTCTTGAGGAATTGCTGCTTTTTCCTTTTTGTAACTGAATGATGGATTTGGAGACAACATCTGGAAGCAGGCTTAGAATCTCCTATGTGAGTCTAATACCTGCCTACTCTAGCGCTAAGAGGATGAAGGCTGGATTTGGGGAAGAGGTAGAAAAGCTGTAAGATTGTACCAAGAGGCTGGGGAGAGGTCAGTGGCACCTGTTACTTGTAAGGAGTTTGGCACTAAATTCTGTTACAGAAGTTTTCACTTTACAGAACTCCAGGCAATACATATGTCTGTATTTGCAGTGTATATACAAGTTAGTTAATATTTATGGCTGAAGAGAAGTTTCTTTCTTTTTTTCTTGAAGAGCTGATCTGTGCAATTTCTTTTTAGTTTTGCATATCCAAGAAAAGATTTTTGTCTTAATACTGACAGTCACTATCCAATTTTTTAAAACCCCAAAGCTAAAAATAACATTTTTTAAAATGTTTATGCTGGCTATCAATGCTGAATGATTTTTTTTAGTCATTGTTTCTTGTATTTAATATACTACTACCATCTCCATTATTTTATGAAGGATTTTGTAAAAAATTTGATGTTGTCACTTCATAAGGAGTTTGTGAATTATTTGTCTTGGGGGGAGCTTAAGATACTCAAGATCATTTCCAAAATGCAGTGCTCAGATAATTTGCAGGCTGTTTTTTGGTGTAAACAGCTGCTTTCTGCTCATGGAGAAATATGAGATGTTGCTGTTTCATGAGCTGCAGTACCTGTACCAAGACAATATTTGAAACACTTAGTGTGGATCTGCATACAGATGGAAGCAGATTTTTGTATAGTTAACTTTTCTTTGTTCAGTAGGAATATAAATATAGATGAGTATCAACAGCTATTTCTTGGGGAGAAGAGAGAGATGGGTCAAGAATTTTTTCTTTTATTTTGATTTCCTTCTTCCATTCTTTTCCCTGAGTGGCTGTGACTGTCCCAAGACCAGCTTTGGCTGGTCTTTCAGGGAGTACAGAAGTAACCAGAGAGGAGAAGCCCTTTGCTTTTGGCAACTCTTCTTCAAAATTGACTTGGAATTGTGGCCAAAAAAAAATTGAATTTATAACATGGTTTACATGTATGTATTTGTAAGCCCCACTGAAAATACATCTCAGGTACTCACAGCTTGCTATTCTTTCAATGAGTTTAATTTTGGGAACATGAGTTTGTGTGTGGAGAGGAAAAAAAATCTAAAAGGGAATTCAGAGTTCAGAATTTCTTTTGCCCAAAGTATAGTATTGCCCACTTCTGTACATATATATGCTAGTGTTTGAAAATGGATGATGTGGCTGCTCTTAGCCAAGTTTTCAGTGTGGTTTAGAAATCTGTAAATTGAACCATATTAGAAAGGATTGTTATTTATGGTTAATAGATGTTGCAAACATAAAACTTGTAAGATAATATTCAGAACACAGCAGCAGAAATATTATGTATTACCAACAGAGTTACCACCACAGGTGGTTTTGTTATTTGTGCTTTTTTTTAAAAAAAAAAAACAACAACAACAAAAACAAAACAAACAAACAAAAAAACCCAAAAAACTAATGATTTGTAATAATTATCTATTTGTGAGGTGAAGACATAACACATGGAAACTAATGTGTGACCATTTTTGGTCATATTATAATTCATTCCAAATATTTGAAAGTTTACTTCAATAAATATAGTTGTAAATGCAAGTGTTCTTGGGTATGGTTGAAACACTGGCATGAATGATGTAATTGCAGAGAGAGGGGATTTAGTAAACTACAGCCATCACCCTTGTTTCCTCAGCACCACCAAATATGTTCTTTGTTCCCAGTCCCATGACAAGAGAGTAGCTGCAGTCTCATCCCCCTCAATGGCTGTGTCTCGATTTAACCAGCTTTCTGTTAGTATTTTTTTTTAATTGAGATAATTTTGGAGTTTTTAAAATGTTTCTTTAGCTCACTAAAACTAGGAATGGTTGCAGACATTTGAAAACATTGCCTTCTAAGTGACGGGTTCGCTACTTTTTGCTAGAAAAATGAATCCTTCAAAATCTTTCTCTCTTTATCTGGCTCACTTGTGTCAATTTGTTTAGTCTTATCACCTCTGCAAGAGTACACTCGGCTGAAACGGGGTATTATATGAGCTTATTTTAAAAAAAGGTATACCACACTCAGCACTAAATCTAGTGAAGTGTTCAATTCTTTTCAACTTACACCAGAGGATACTGTATCTTTGAAATGGCATTACTTGTAAACAGATGCAAAACCATCTAATGAAGCTGGAAACCAGCAGGCAGAAATAAAGAATAACTTCCTAGGTTAGAAACTTGTATTAATAACAGTCTAAGCCTAATGTCATGCTGCCAGAAGTAGAACCCAAAAAAAAAGAGGGGGGGGAAAAAGCTGTGGGCAAGCTTTAAGTAATTCCATGTTACATTTGCCAAACTAGCTCCACATGGGTAATGCATATGCTGAATTTCTCTTTGTTTTTTAAATCTATTTTTTAAACTTTCTTTATGTGATGGTCTTTTAACAATGTTTGATTCCATATAATGGCCCAGAGACTTATCTGGTGGAGGAAAAAAAGTCTATATCATTGCAGATTGTATTGTGCTGCTTTATTAAGCTTAGAACAAAATGGACTCAATATTTTAAAAGCAGTCTTTTCTTTTTCAGGCTAGTGAGCATTGAAGACAGACAAATTGACATTTGGACTTAATGTGGAGGGAAGATCAGAGTGAATGAGAAGGGTTATGAGTCAGAAAAGTGGTGTTTTGTGGCTGACTGAGACCTCATTTGGTCAGGAGGGTTTTCAAACACAATAGCAACATACTTTTAAAGTGTCTGCTTAGTACTTTTCTGTGGAGAATGAAATTATGAGGGGGATTTCTGACAGCTCAGGTTGGAAGAAAAATACTCAAACACCATGGATTTTAAAATGGAATAATTTTCTGTGCTAGCAGTTTTCACGTTAACCTTTTCATTATGTGAATGAAAGGGCTGTGCCTCCCTACTTATATCACTGTGCAGGATTTTTTGGTTGTTTCCCTTCCCTCCTTTTTTTTTTTATTCCCCTACTTTTGGCAGTGTTTTTTCGTTCCATGGTCAGTTAGTGGTAACACTACTTAAGGAATCCACTTCCTTTAGGGGAATAGGCAGTGCTTCTGTAACTGCAGATACATCTGTTACCAGTCTAAAAAATTGTGCTATGCACCTGAACGTAAAAAAAGTAGACATTCTCCTTTTTTCTTTTTTTTTTTTTTTCGCTCCTAAAGAAAAAAGCAGGGTATTTCTAGAATCGCCCTGCAGAATCTTACATGCTTCTCCTACCTAGAGGGACACATTAAAACCAATTAAATTGGCACATTCTCATCAGACCAAGTGTTGGCCTAAACCATTGACAACAAGGCAACAATACATAAATGCCTGATCTCTCTGCTCACAGCCAGGAGGAGCCCATGACACCGTGTATACACAGAGCACAAGAAAAACAGTCACAGTTTTCTGTTTTGCAGAAGTAAGGAGTTGTGCTGTACGTGTTTGACTTACGAGATGAGGAAGAAGCACCACTGCAAGGCTGTGCTACTCTGCAAACCCTAGTGAAGGTCTCCTGTATGTGATACCTTTAAAAGCACTTGCTCAGCTTTCAGCAGCAGTCCAAGGGGTCTGATGTGGGTCTCTATTCAGCCTAATTTAAACTCTCTCCTGTTTACCCTTCTCAAACAGGTGTTGCTTAGCCTGGACTGCATTTGCAGGACAGTTCTAAGGCTCACCTAAGCTCTGAAACTGATTTAGTTTGGAAACCGTCTTCATTCTTCATGCCTCTGCTTAAAGCTATGTCTGTTGTATCAGAGGAGAAGTAAGCTTGGAGGAAGAAAAAAATTCAACCCCCTGACACCTGTAAAGTCTGACAGAAGTGTTTTCTGTTCTGTTTACCTTAAAAGATATTTCCCGTCCCCAGATGGATGATGCCTTAAGTCTGAAAACAACGAGTTAAATTTGATATGAGCTATTTTGAGTGCCTAATCTGAAAGAGCCATTTGCAATTGATGTTGAGAGGAAGATAAGCAGCAGTTCTGCAAGTCAGTGCCTCCAAATGAAAGTTACTGTGGAGAGCCTGACATTTTATAGTTTCTAAATTGATGAACTGAAAATTTGGAACATGAGTTAAGCATTTATGTGACAGCAACAATGATTACTTACTGCATACATGCCTCTCGTGGTTCCTCTACACAATGACATGAAAAATTTCTTTACGAATTTCTATTTTTAACATTAAAAATATTTCCAGTACTTTACAAATCCACTTTGATATGAGTTCATTGTTTGTTTTCTTTTCTCAGATTGCTAAATTGCAGGCAAGGAGAATTGTAGCACAGGTCTTGGCACGTCCCTATCGGGTTCATTGTTAGTGTGTGGTAAACATGCCTGGGCACGCTACAAAGGAGCAGCAGTGCATGATACCATGACTGGTTTGGCTCTTTGAAGCCCAGAGTAATCCAAACCTTGATGAATGGTTGGGGCAGCTCCTGCAGGGACAAGCGTTGAGACAGACCGCAAATAAAGGCGCGTCTCTTCTAACACGCTGGCTTGAAACGACTTTGCTCAGCTTTCAGTAACAGTCTTGCCAGGAGAGAGTTCAGCTGGGGTTGGTTTAAAATTAGGTCTCAGGTAGGCTGAGCTTATGTATAAATGAAACAATGCTTTTGAGGTGCTGGCTGCATGCATTCCAGCAGCAGGGCGTTGAACTCCAGTGTTAAGACTGAAACTAAGATATGTGATAAAAAGGAAACAGATAGAAGGGGAATCTGTTGCTGTTGCTGGTCATATCAGAAGGTACAACAACAATGCGAGTTTCGCTTTTAGTCCTGGAGACCTTGCTTCACCAGAGCTGCCTCTTCTGTGCTTGTTTGCAAACAAGTAGGTCCTGCCTCTGCAGGCCCAACCGTGGTATTTCCTGGCTACCAGGAGTACTGAACCCTGCGAGAGGGGCCTTTGGGTAAAGTATTCACACAGTTTCAGTCACTGCAGGTTAGCGAGGGTGCACTCCTCTGTTCCCTTTCTTCTGGTGGATCACTTCTGTTTAGGGGGCACCATGTAGCTTAGTTCTACACGCACTTCTTGTGCTGTTTGAGCATGTGGAAACAACCAGTTTTCTGTGTCCCACCAGAACCTGGGAAGCACAAATCTGTGCCTCTGAGGGGCTGGGAGCCAGCAAAAGAGGAGTCGTGGGCTCCACCTCTTCCCTCCTCCCCGTGCAGGAAGTTATATGGGAGTTTGGTAGGCTGTCACCCTGGTGGGGACACTGCTCTCCAGGACAAACAGAGGAGGTATGACCTCAGTCGGCTCTGTCCTTTGCAATGAAATGCCGTAAACAAGGGCTGCCTGCATGTGATAGTTCTTTGTTAATCTAAACACAGCTAATATAAAAGATGTGCAAGGCCCTTGAGAAACTGTTCAGCAAAACAACAGAGCCAAAACCCTCATTACCAAGCACTTAACTAACATGCTTCGGATTTCTTTGAAAAGAAGCTCAGAAAACATCCAGTGAAATCCTGCAGCCTTTTTCCTGAACTCCTGAATGGTCATTAAAATCACTGTTGCCCTGTTTAAGGAATTTGAAGTGTGATTCTTAAGGCCAAAAATGTGTTTAGAGTATCCCCATCTCACCCTGCTGCAATAAGACCCCAATCCTAGAGACTGAGAGCACTGGATGAACTTTCGTCTCCATAGTGTCAGCTCAAGCATTGTTTTCTTTCTTTCTCCTTTTTCTCTTGCTCTCACACTTCCTCAGCCTGCGGCAGTAACCTAGTCAAAGGTGACATAACAGGCTACTTTGGGGAATTGTTCTGGGGTTCAGAATAACTGAGCAAAAAGGTTCTGTGCACTCATTCTCTTACATGCTGGCACCACTGTAGTGTTGAAGGTAGGTGGGAAGAGGCAGAGGTCACCTAATGTGGAACCAGTACTGAAAGAAAGCCTTATCAGTTTTTTTTCTGGTGTTCCTTCTCCTTTTAAAATATAGACCTCACTTTCCAGAGTACAAATTGCATCAGTTTAAAAGCAGTATTACTGAAGTATTCTATATTGAAGGTGACCAGACTTTTCAGTATTGATGTTCAAGCGGTGAGTAATTGAGTCCTTGCTTAACAAGAAAACTGGAGAGTATTACCTGATTTTTAGAGGGATTTTGTCCTTCCAATTTATCATTTCCAATTTAAGGCAACCTTGAGCATTTGGTGCTTAAATCCCTTTGAGTTCCTAGGCTGCTTCTCTAGCAAGGGCATCTTGTTACATCAGTGATAAAAAATTGACTAGTTTATCGCGGTAAATCCTTATGTACTTCATCAAAAAACAAAAGTAATCTATCCACAAAATAAACTGTCTTGTTTGATCTTTTCACTGTTTCAGCTTTTTTTCCTTCAGTCCACATTCTCCAGCCCCAGGTAGTAAGGCAGGAAATTGCTGGCACATGTTACCCATGGAGCACTGAAGAGCTGTTACAAACAGCTCTGTTTTAGTTCTACTACTTTGTGTAGTCCTGTTTGTTGTTTCACTTCTGCCTGAAGTTTTGTTATGGATGGAAGGTTTGTAAATTCCTTTGGAGTTTCTCTTGGGGAGTTCTATAGGGGTGAGGGTTCAGTATGTGATTGATAAAAATACTTGGATGCATCCTTCAAATATTTATTGCCTTAAGCTTCTTGTAGATGCTTTTATGTTTTGGGTTTTTTTTCTATTCCTACTTTTACTGCTGAGTTTTTTCTGATTCATCATAAAATCCCACTTTAATGGTCATGGAGACGGTGCAGAATTATTTTTGTACTAATATAAAGTCCTTTCTTACATTGCTTTATAAAACTTGTTGGGGTGGTCTGGCACTTTGTGTACTTCTGAATGAGCCCTAATGAACTGATTTCTATTGCTTCCTCTTATTGATAGGAGCAAGAAGGTAACAGTCAGCAAGTACTAACCCAGTGCAAGTTGAAAGCATTCTTTCACTGATTTTTTTCCTTCCATCCCATCTCTTACATTTTCATACCACCACTGAGTCTCCTTTTTATGGTCTGAACCAGATAACAGACAAAGGTCCAATGAAAATAGCTGCAAACATGACAGATGCCAGATATTGAAAGAGCATGCGTAGCACAGGGTAAAATATTAGCAACTCATACATTCATGCTGACCTTTCCCCTTTAATGCCAGAATGCTTGTGCTGCTTGAAAGCAGCATATTGAGAAATAAATCAGTTCTTATTAACCCCACCCTCACAAAATGAGTAAGGCAGTTGTAGCTCACTGTCACTGTCCTGAAACAGAAACACATTATACACATAGGTGGGAATGCATTTTGGAGATTTTAAAAGGCCTGGTTTAGGCAATCTGAACCCCTTTCCCCAAGCTCCAAAGTCTTCTAGAAAACTGATATTGAAATTATCCCACCAAATAACCTTAAGCAGAATGGTGATTGATTCATGTGGTTTGGATCTATCCTTTGGAATGCTGTAGTGAAATGATTCCCTATACAATTCTATTAAAATAATTTAGAAAGATTTTCCTTTTTTTATTTTGTAGATTTCTATCAGGTAAACTTTTCTTTTCTGCTCAGCAGCCAAGAAACTGTGCTCTGCATGGGGTAGCTGAAGGGTTACATGGGTAAACTGGATTTAAGTGTTGCGAATTTACGTACATGACTGTACGTAAATTTTGACTGCCCACAAGAATGCAGATTCTGAAATGTTGTACCTAAATCTTCTACGATGCAAGTGCGGCAATTCCACTGGAAGTCTACTGAAAAATAGCTTCTTAAAGGAGGCCTTAATAAAAGCTGATGTATGTTTTTAAACTACCTCTCAAGTATCCCTTAGGAGACACAGAAAGATGCTCCATTCCCTCCAATTTCTTCACTTTAGACCTCCTGAAAGTAGGTACGCAAGTCTCAAATTTTAAAAAAGCAAAAAATTTACTTACTTAATCTTTAGCATTGCATATAAAGCGAACATTCTGGCCATGATTGCATTTCAGAAAATAAATCTGCCTAGATGCGGAGAAGCAACAGGACATGGAAATTCTTGAAAGGTTTCTGGTTCAAGAAAAAATTTAAGGTATGTCAGCACCTCATCCCAGAGTGAGGATGGGGACGTTCCTTATTTGTCTTCAGAACTAGATACAGTATAATCGTATTTGTTAATGTTCCCCTGAATTAAGTTCTGCTGAAGGACAGAACTTGTTTGCTGCAGAACCATATAGGCATGGCTGACCTCTATTTAGCCGATAAAACAATCTCTGTGCAGTGCTGTAGATGTGCACCTCAGTTGGCATTCCACTGCACAGCTGATAGGATCTTTCAGTTCCTGTTTTAAGCCAGAAAAATAGGTCTTAACAGGCTTAAACAGAGACTTTAAAAAATCAGTTCATGAAAATCATTGTATTAGTTCTGGTGATAAAATCAATAATTCCCTCTTCTCATCCCAGGAATGGCCACGCTGAAGAAAAACACCTTAAGAAAAAAACTAAAAATTCTAAACCTCATGTAGTATCAAGATGGAGCAAACTATTAATTAAATTATCTGCACCAATCTGAGTCTCAGGTTGAATTCACCCTGTATTATTTCAGCATCCAGGATGTTCTGCATTAAGTGATCACAGTTGCCAAGTAACTCTCTATAAAAAAGGACAAATAATTCAAAATTAAGTATCTGTATAATACAGAGGCTACAGAAAAACATCTTTTAAAAGATCTAACAGAGAGGATGAGGAAGTGCCCCATTTGGGAAGGGGTGGTAAAAGTGCATTGTGGAAAATTCTCAGCTGATGCCTACAAACCCAGTCATACTGACAATAGTAGACCTGTTGAATCTGTTGTCTTCACAAAGCAAAAAAACATATTGACACGTTTGCTCCCTAAATGGTTGTTTACTACCTTCAAACACACAGGTGTTTGCCACTTTGATAGCAGAGTGCAGGTGCATTGTTTTCCATAGAAGACAGTGAAGCTGTATCGTTCAGAACTGAGAATAGACAGAGAATACTCTGCCACATATGTGTTTCAAAGTTGAGTTGAATGTTTTGGGGGTTTTTTCCATCCATGCATTATGCACTAATTCTGCTCCATCAGTAAGCAGGTGCATTTAATTCTAGGTATCAGTTCTGGTCTCTGTGTATTAGCTCAGTATTATTTTATTAAGACATTTTCTTCCACATGAGAATTGTGTGGGTGTCTGATACCACTTGATCTTGAATTCAGTGTGAATGTTTGGGCTTGCTGTAGGTTAGGATTTTAAAAGCCTGGGTAAAAGCTTTAAGCATTTTATCAATCCACCCTCAGTGGTCTGTTTTAGCAGAATGTACAATAACCTGCCTATTCTTCTGGAATCACTAAGACATCTTTTTTTTTTTCTTCTCTTTTTAAGACCATATGGACCATTACTGTTTTGAGGGGAAAAAAAAGGATTTTTCTTAATAGAAGACTATGTTTGGATGCAAACGTCTTTTGAGATGCTGCCATGGGACTGATGTTTCCTCCAGGAAACACTCAGTACCTGCAACAGCTTGTATGTACAGATAACATTTTGTTGTTGTACCAAGGCAAGGCTGTAAGAACGCAAACATATTGGTTGTGAAGAGTACCTCACACTTGTCTTTGTTCTGTTTTACACACAAGCTTGATCTAAGTAGGCACTGAAGAAATACTCCTTAGTTTAGAGAACAAGCATACTACATTTTGAGGAAGAATGATCCATGTTTGATTTTTTACTAGTGCTTCACTTAGAAATCACTGTAGCTGTGGACAACACAATTCTTTCCATCAGTGGTGCTGCTGGTGGGTTCCCTTCTTATTCCAGGAGTTTTGCAAATAACTTAAAGGTTTTCAAATGCCAAAGTCCTACTTCTAGCCTTTGTCTCAGTACAGAAAATGTGTTTATCCCTCTTCAAAACTATTTTACTTTAGTAAATCCCTGAGGTCCTGGCACAGTCCTGAAAAACATCACTTTTCTTTTTTTTTCTTTTCTTTTGCTGGCTGTTGTAATTTTTTAAACCTTTGGCATTTGGTGCTTTACCAATCTATCTAAGACTCTCTGTTGTTCCCTGCCAAAAATCCATAATATCCTTCTTTATAGCCTGGTGACTTAGCAGATGGTATATATTACCTTCTGCAGCCTTGCATGGGAAATGAAGATTTGTACATTTTTGGAAGGCATAAAGTTTTCTGTAAGTTCATATGGTTATATATACACACACAGACATGTCTGTTCTGATGGTGATGCTGTGCCACTACTAAAACAGTATATCCTTGATCAAGTTCATTTATTGGGCTTGGAACAAGGGAGTTAGTGGAGAAGCTACACAGTTCTCTACCAGTTAATCTGCATTAGCAAGAGGACGTTTGTCTCTATGAAATAAAATGACAGCTTTACTTTTTGGGCCAAATGTCTTCACAATTTTGCTTCTTTTTGATGTTACGGTGTTTGCTGTTGAAAGAAAAGGTATTAGTGCTGTGAAATGGTTTGGCATAGCAAAACCTGTAACCTGCATGTGCTCTTTATGTAATGTTTTCTGCTTGATATTTGATTATTTGCAGACCACACCACATACAGCAAATGCAGCTTTCCAATATCTGTGTTGATAATCTTCACCTAAGGAACAGATCCCAGAAAACTTTTCATTCTGCGCTGTGAAAAGTTTTCTGTTCTCTTTCATTTTTCTTTGTAAAATCAAAAATATTTTACAGTCCCTTCCTGCTTCGGAGCGAATTCTTTTCAGGCTTTCTGCAATCTCAGCAAACCTTCTACTTCCTATTTCAAGTAGACTGGTGAGACATGCAACAAGTTGCAGATTTCAGTCCTCATACACAGCTAGGCTGCTCCCCCTTTCTCACTGCAGATACCACGACATGCTGGACTTATCCACTCTCACAGTCCTCACTTAAGCTCTTAGACTTGTCAACTGTTTCCAGATTTTATTTTTTTTTAATCCTGGTTCCAGCTGTAAAGTAGGTCATTCAGAGTTAGAATAAGATTAAGTTTTTCAGATCTTATTCCCAAAATATGTCACTTAGTATTGACTGAAACCATTTTGAGAACTTCCAAAAGCTAGAACTATGCAGAATAGTCTAATAAAGAGAATAAAATATTTATTTTAAAAATATTTTCTTTTTTTATCTTCATTTTAACAAATAACTAACTCTAAATAAATGTTGAATCTTCAAGTAAACTTGAATTAGTGGTGAGTACTACCTTTATAACTTTCTATTGCCAAGAAAAAATAAAAACCCAAACAAAACCTACCCCAGCAAATGTTCACTTTGATTAGTCAGTAAAAAAGCAAACCCAGCAACCTTCAGCACAGCTCTGCTGCCACTTCTGGTGCTGGAGACTACACAGTTGTCTCTCCTTCCCCAGAGCGCAGGGGTCACTCCTTATTTTGCTCTCTTAGTCAGAATTTGGACACATTAGGCACATGAGGATCTATACAAGGGTAAATAGAAAGCAATATTATGTGCAAGATGTGAATATACAGGTAGTCACTGTATGGGAATATCTGTGCAGCTGCATCTCATTTCCAGGTTCCTGTCATTATTAACTGCACACAAATACACCAGCCCTCCAGATGTTGTTGAATTGACCTGCCTCTTGAGTGGAAGGCAGACATATGAATAAATATGACAGGATTTCTAGATGTTATGTAATCTCTTGATGTGAGAGCTGAAAATCTGGGCCAGTATCTGTAATAGGATCTTTCCTTGAAGAGGAAATGGAATGTTTTTATGGACAGGTACATACTTTTACAGTGACATTTGGAATTAGCCGCTTTGAAGAAATAGATATGAAACTCAGGGGAAGGCCAAACTCTTTTTAAATTAGGTCTCTGGGAGAATCCTGGATAGTCTTCTGAGATCTGCTTAAAGTGTGTTCATTTATCCTAATGGTAATTTATTGGATGGATTTAATATTTCTAAGTGCAATGAGACTTTGGGTTTTATAATGCTGAAACAGATCATACCATTTTTCTAGCTGAAGAAAGGGGAAGAGCCTGAATGTAAATCTGGTCCTCCTCTTGAACGTTAAAATATGGCTGGAAAACAGTAACTACCGAAGAAGTATTTTGTTCATTATCCCGCTTTTCATAGTAGTGTCATAGTAAAGTGATACTTCTGGAAATATCCTAACTTTTGGGGATGGAAGGGTAAGGGATATTTAGAGTAAAGGATGCTTCAGTAACACAAATATCCAATATAGTACAGGCAGCAAGCTGAACATCCATTCTTATTGAAACTACCAACAGAACACTATTCTACTGAGAAATCAAAATACTTTAACTGCTTCGAGGAAGTGGCAAGAAAGATGGATTTGAGCAGATGCCAGGAGATGTGTAAATAATAGCTATGATTACAGCAGTCTTCCTGCATAATTAAGGCCAAATGAAAAATATGCTTTAGCAATCTTTTCTGAGGATTTAACTCCTGAATGTGTAGGGTTGCAGCCCCAGCCATTCAGGCACCTATAAAGGGGTGAATATTCTAAAATGAGACATAAAAAAATAGATTAAAAGTTTGGCAGCATGGTCTTTTCTAGGTCCCTCCCATTACATTTTGTCTCCTTCCCCCAGGACAGAGTCTGGCACAGCGACTCTGAATGCCTGACAGTATGTTCTGCAGGAATACAGTTAATTACTTAGACATGAGTAGCCTCGTTTTTGAGGCTGAGCAGGGAACACTTTTGAGTCCACATATATTATTACTGCTGCACGTATTTCTGCAAGAGAGGACTCTGAGGTGAGCGTTTGTAAAAGATTGCTTCTTTATATTTAACCAATTGGTTTAAGTCTCTGAATTCTTAAATTTATTCCAGAAAAAGAATCCTAGCTGCCCCATTTCTGCTGAGACAAAATTGCCCAGCATTCAGCACCACTAAGTAGCTTAATGATAACTGTAAATCTGTGCCTTAGAAAAGCCATTGTCCTATCTGTCCTCCAGTCTAGGGGTGCTCAGAGTAAAGCTGTTCCCACATAAAGGACTGAGAAGTGAGTCGTATTGTGCTTGCGTCCTGCCAATATTTAGATGTTTCAAACCTTTAAATTGGGCATGTTGGATGTTGATTTCAACTCTTTTATTAGAACTGAAATATATTTATTTTCTCTTTTTGATGCTAGTCTACTAAACAGAGAGTACTAAGTAGTGGGGTGTTTTTGCATAAGACCGAAATCTAAGTTGCCCTGGTGAGTTCAGAAACCACCAGGATCTCACTGAGCTCTTGAAGTTAACCTATGCATGCGGCCACATGTGACTGTCTCATCTGCTGAACAGGGATTCTGATGTTCAACACATGCAATAACAAGGCTGGTCATTTAATATCTACATGTGTTGAATTTAAAAATAGGCTTTCACACTCATAAAGGCAGTGATCAAATTATCTGTAGAGATATTCAAGCATAAAGCAAGAGTATACACATGATAGTGAATGGAGAGCTACTGATAGATAAATCAGTATTAAAATTTATAAACCCCATCCACTTCTTATACAGATTAAAATCTAGAAAAACAGTTTTAAAGTCCAGTGTCTGCAATTTAACATTATAATGGGGAGGGCACATAACTGCAAGGAAACAACAATAACCGCTGACTGGCTTTCAAACTGACCAAAAGATGTGACAGAACTGATTAATTATTTTCTTTCCAAAACCATGAAATATAACAAATTATCACAGGGTCTCCCCTCAGGAATCAGAGTGCTGTCCTCAGTCTTTATGAAATAACACAGAGCTCAGAGAAAAGCTTACAACCTCAATAGGTCTTTACATCATCCCAGGAGTGTACAAAATTCATATTTTAAAGAGCTTGTCACAGTTCTCCTTATACTTATGCAAACAGAAAAAAATGCTTAAACTATAGGCACAAATTCTGTTGTATGCAGATTCCAACAGAGGATTTATTTTTATTGCTTCTTTAATTTTTTTTCTTCTACATAAAAGCTGTCTACATGTAGGTGACAAGAACATTCCCTATCTCTGCAAAGACATGAGAGGAGAATTTCAAAGATAGCAGTAACTATGAAGTTTTACTTTGGCATTTCAAACTGTGTGTGCCTCTGATTTAGCTGAAAATGAAGGAGTCTGAGGCAGACTGAAGTCTCTTCCATTAAAGAGTCCTCATTCTGTTTTTTGTGGTGGGATAGAGGAAGGCCACATTATCCTAAAATACATGCTTCTGGATAAAAGCCCAGTTTCTTTTGAGCCCCAGGAACTGCGTATTGCAGCTGACCAGCCTCTTAAGTGCCAAGGCTTTTTTCTTAATCCCAACCATGCCCACACAGTCAAAGCCTGCTCTATAAATTGAAGTTACTCACTTGGACAAGAATCACCATTAGTGTGAGAAGCTTGGAAAATGTCTTTTTGCTATGAAAAACTGCAGTTACATACATTGCAGCTCATTTTTATATCTTCATGCTTCTAATTTCATGAGGGAGAGAATATTACCTGTGGCAGTAACATTTGCAGAAGGTCCTGGTGCCACTTTTGTCCCACAGGTGTCCTCCAGCATGCCCCAATAGGGGAGCAATCCCTTCTGCAAAGCAACATGCATTTGTTGAGTTGGATTTCTCCCCAGCAGAATGCCAGAAGCCCAAAGAGGGAACTCAAGGTGCTCTCCTTACTAAAACAAACAAACAAAAAACCTAACAAAAGAGTATGTTTTTCTTTCACCCCAAGAGCTCTGCAGTTAGTAAGCCTTGTCCCCTATCAGGCAGCTGGGTAGTCAGGGTGCCTCAAAGCACACTGGCCTCAGTCCTGCTCACGCCCTCTCCCTTAGCTGCAGTGATGCCATAACCTGAATGTGGGTTTTTAAAGCATGCAGCAGAGTATTTTTACTTTTACCGGAGTATTTTGGGATGGTTTGCCCACACTAGTAGCTTCTGGTTCAGTTTAACAGAGTAGTGTGGAGAAGCAAACCATAAATGGGCTAAAAGCAAACAATCTGCCCCTCTATAACTTTTGTATTCTTCTGATTATCTCTAGTGCTTTACTTACAGGAGAAAAAGGCCACAAACACTGCAACCAGCCTTATGAGCTTGCAGCATTCCCATGATGGGATCCAAGTGTTTCCAAGGCTGTTACAGGAGCTTTTGCTCAGAGGTTGGTGCACTGTCACCACGTCTTGCATCACAGCACTCTGCAGTTGCCCAAGGCTGCTGCTTGTGCATCACCACACGTATGCCCTGTAGCCACAGGAACTGCTCTGTATTGTTTCCAACTTCAAGCTACTTTTTATTTGAGTTAATCAAGTTCACCAGGTGGGCAGCACTGGGGCACAAATACTCCAGTGAAGAAAATCTTCAATGGAAACAGTTACTATAGTAAATTTTGTGGATGAATCATTTTCCAAAGTGGTTCAGTTAATGAAATTCTCTTGGGTACCCACAGCTATTAGAATAAATTATGGTTTCTATACTGTGTAATGATCAGGCCTTGAGCTAACAAACATTGTGTATGAAATACATTTTTACTTAATTCAATTTTGCTAAGGGAGCATTTAGTGGCCTGGTGGACTTGTAAACACTAGAAACATTCTTTTAGTCTGAGGTCATACAGTTTCTTTGCAATGCATAAGCTGAAAGCCTCATAGTGATAGAGACCTAAATTATGAGCATGAGGAAACGCTTAGGAGAATCACAAATTAATGTACATACAAAAAATAAAAGTAATGATCATTCAACCGCAAGAGCTTGGGTTTCAGGGTAAAAATGCCCATGTCAGTTCTGGAGAAGGGATGGAAACCCAAGTATCTGAAGTAGACAGAGGAAGAAGAAATTAATTTAGGCAAACCTAGTTATGTGGGAAGGTAAAGTACTTCCCTCAGATGTTCATTCGCCTGAAAAACAAACCAGCTCAGCCTTCCAGAGCTTTAAATTTCTTCCACCCTGAGAGAAAGTGGTAGGTGTTTCACTCCTGAGGACAAATCACATTTGCAGGCAAGAGTGGAGAGACTGAAGGAAAACACCACATTGCTGCATTTACATTATTTAATAGTCTAGAGGGAGGCTGAGGGGTTTTCTTTATTCCCATCACAATAATAGTAAAACCAGGATTATGAATTAGATTTTAGTCTTCCATATAAGTGTGTGTGTGTGTGTGCACGTGTGTGCCTGTGTGTGCCTGTGTACACACACATGCTGCTCTCCCAACACAATCAAATTGAAAATAGTTTTTTCAGCCAGGACTGCATTGTTATAATAACCCCTTTAGATGGATGAGCTTAATTTCCTACAAGCCCAGCCAATGAATTGAGAAAGTATAAAACAGACAAAAGAAAACTGAAATGGAATAGACTTGTTGATATGGCTCTTCAGCAGCACCCAGATTGATGAGAAAATTGTTTACTGACTGACAGCCTAAGAGATTTGAACCTCTCCGACATTGTCAGCACTGGCATTTTATCCAGGTATATAGTAGTAATTACAAAAGTGAGACTGGAACTCTGGGAATGCAATATTACTTGCAAATGGTAAGAAAATGCTCTTTTCCATGATGTGAGGCTAATAAGTCTGTGTCACTAGAACTGGTATTTGTGTCTGCATTTACTATTTGAGTGAACAATATGGTTTTAATGTTTGTGAAATTACAGTTTCTGTTCTTCATCTAGGAGGTATTTGAAAGAAAACAATAGATATAAATCCGTGTTTTGCATCAGCATATCTGTGTTCTGCTTTCAACAGGCTGTGCTCAACACTAGTTACTTTGAGCTGCTTCAGTTTATTTCAGAAAGCGGCTGCTCCTCTCTATGGGTTTGCACATGAGCAACCAGCCCTTAGGCAGGCCAAGAACAGGATCACCCGCCCATCAAATTCCTGTACAGAAATCACAGCTGGAAGTAAAAACTTACAGCCCATTGTCCATCTGTGTTGAGTGAGGGAGTGAAAAGGAGCATGTGTTTCTCAGAGAGACATATTTCCCCTAGGAGTCAGGCTGAACACATCCCACATATTTCATGTAAGTTACTGAAGAACCCTCATGTAGATAACGGCTCCGAGTGGTTTGCCGGAGGGGTAGGATCTTACTGGCCTGAGTGTAGGAAGGCATCATACCCCATTCCTATCTCCCTGATCTGCCCTAGTCATCCCAACATTCCTTTTTTTTATGTGCCTGAAGCAGCATTTTAAACTGGATTCAGGGGAACCTGACTTCAGAGGGTAGCATAACAAGGCCAAAAGCCAAAAGAAGAGACTGGAAAATCTTCTAAACCTCCTTTCCAACCCAAAGAGCCTCCTCCAGGCCCACTAACAGCAACCTTCACAAAAACACAAACCCAGAACTAAACAATGATCACAAGTATGTTTTGTGCTTGAAAAAACAATTAGATAAGTGATACTTCTAAGAAAGTAAGCTTTTTCTATAAATGCTAGCTACAGATTTAAACACTTTCTGAAATACAGTAGCTTGCAGCTGGAGAAAGAAAATGCTACAACATTTATGTGTAATCATTAAGAATTATCTTAAACAGATTGATGGGGAGAAAGTGCAGTTCTCCTGAAGAAAAATTTCAAAAGAAAGAACTCACAGATTTTGGAAATAAGACCCAGTGTACCAGATGTCTTTGATAAGGCTAAGTAATTTCAAAACTTTCTTATTATTGTTACAACTTATTCAGCTTCACAGGATTCAGTAATAGTCAGCGCTTTTGCTCAGACAACTTTCACACAGTCCTTTCTACCTCCACTACAAGCTTGATCAAAAATCCACTGAAACAAAATAACCAAACCACTCCTCATTTTCCAGTGGGACTGAGTTGGATGGAACATTTTATGCAACTGGAAAAAATAGCTAAGAAAGAAGTAAAATATTATGGAGGATTTCTTAGGAACAAACTGCAAGACACCATCGAATCTTCACCATTAAGGATTGATTCTTCACCATTAAGGAGTCAGCATCTTTTAGAAATCCAGTATGTGGACTTTTTTAACCTGATATAACATCAGCTGCTTCAAGTTCTTGTATCCCTCTGATGCTATTACCCAACTCAGTCCTTGGAGTGATGCTATCAGAGTCCCTTTTAGCTTCATTTCCCTTGCAAGGGACAGAGGAAAGAGGACAGAGATAGCAACAGAGAGTAAATAACATTAAAGGATGATATTAGTAAATACATTTGTTTCCTGTCAATCTCAGTACAAACTGGAGCAGGGTGATAAGAGGAACTACCACTCCTGACTTCTGCCAGGGCCCTTTCTTCCAGCTGTGGCAGACCAAGGGAAAGAACAGATGCCTCCTTGGGAACAGCAGAGATGGGACAGCTGACAGTTGCTTCTTCTTATGATGCATTTAAATGAAAACAGAGGTTATTTTCTTTTGCAAAGCACATTGCCCTACATTTCTTTTCTAACATGGGAGCTTCCTGCTCAGCTTTGAGGTTTGTCACACTTCACTTTTCCCGGCTTGGTAGCTACGACCAGAGACGCTAGTCAGCAGAGGCTTAAGGCAGACTGATTACAGATCCTACAGATCCTGTTAGTGAATCCTATAAAGGATCAAAAAAATCTTCTTTTAACTGAGCCTGCTTGCTGACTGAAAGCACTATGTTCATTCTCCCTCTTCAGGAACTGACATAATGTTCTGTGGAAAAAAATATGGGACAGATGGACGTTTGGACAGATGTATCTGTCCCTATACCTTTAAGATGATTAAGTTTAGTCCTGGAACCGCCTGGTGTAAACTATCCTTTGGGGAAAGGGAAAGGAAAAAATTTTAAAAAAAAGGAAACCTCGGGAAAAAGGACCCCTGAAAAAGAAGTTATTCAACAAAATGATTTTATTCTTCATTTAGTACAGAGCAGAATCTGACATGCAGAAATCTGCTATTAAAACACTCAAATAAAGTATAATTTGGTCACGGCAAAAAATGAAGATGGGTTATGTACATATTTCAAATACATATTACGTGGCATATTCTTTCAAAGAAAAAAGACTGTCAGGCTATCATAGATCAGCTGCCTGAGAACTTCTGTTACCAAAATGTAGCAATGAAATAGTTAACAGGTCTGGCTTTTACATTGTCATAAGGAGACTTCATTGCTAGCATCCCACTGAGATGAATGAAGGCAGCTTATGTCTGGTGTTATTGTTTCCATGTGTTTGGCTCCAGACTCAAGCCAGCATTCCCCTCAGTTTATACTTGAAAGGTTATCTTCAGAACGAGAAGAGACAGAAACTTTCTGTAAATATATGTATGTGTAAAAGAGGGCAAATACAGGTTAACTCCACTTACTCAGTTACAGTTTTCCCAAATTAATGTTTTGATAGTTATGGCAAAAAGAATTTTGTTTACAGAAGCTTCTGATTATCTGAGTGGCAGAAATGTCCCTTACAGCACGTTTGCTATGTTTTAAATATACGGGGTGATCTGATCAATACTAACATAATTTTATCTCGTGGTTGATAATTTTTAGTCTTTTAGGCTTTGCAATGAAGTACCAGCTAACAAAGAGCACAGCAAAGTATGCAACAAGGAATTGCAAATGGAAGAAGGAAAAAAAGTCTGAGTGTAATTGTGAAAGGGAAAGGCAAACAATCTGCATTTTGGTAAATGAAAATATACTGCTTGTAACAATAGTGCTCCAGAAGGAAAATGTCTGTAAAGACTGGAGATATTTCAGTTGGCTTGAGTTTTGCCATGTGACTCTCTGTAAAGCCTGGGGTTTCTTTTTCCACTTTCTCCATCAGTAATCTAACACCGAAGTTTCTGCACAGAAGAGTACCATAATTGTTCATTACCTGTGCTTCCCTGGAGACAAGAAGGGAGCAGAAACAGCTCATGCAGACTGGTATTTTTACCCTACCTTGAAAATTATCCTTCTTCTCTGAATGACAGGATTCAGATAAAGCATAATTATAAAAGTACTTCTCTTTGGGAACACTAAAAGCGTTTCCAGAAATATCTATTTTTGGGTTTTTTTGCTGAATCCAGAGTTCTTCTGATACAGGGTCTCATAGGTATGCCCTAGCTATAACATTTTTTGTTTTGTGTAGTACTAGCTAATAGCTCGGGATTTTTCTTCTTTAGAACATGAGATTCTTATTTTACTTTGATCTAGGAGGATATCCTTCCTCAGACTATTTAATTAGACATCTGGCAAGAAAGGAAACCTTGATAAGGCTGATGCAGTGCCTAACTTCTAGATACCCCACCTTCTCTTAAGTCAGCAAGAGCCTCATACAGAGAGCCATCAGTGGCCTCAATTTCAGCCTTGTCCTGAGCCCACAGTTTCTTGCAAACAAGAAACTGAGAAATCAACACTACCACGAGAAAACACAGGTTTAGGTGGAATTTAGGATATCTGAATATGGTCCTTGGGAGCTCAGAGAATCAGACCCACAAAGCAAGCAAGTCTGCAGACCGGGATGCAGACCTGTAAACCAGCTGGAACTGGGAATTAGGGTTATTCCTTAAGTTTGGTCACTTTCAGAGGCAGATCCATAACAAGACTTTAATAATTCTATTCTGTGGGAGGTCCTTCTTTAGCCACCTTAGTCCAAAGTTGAAGACAAGATATCACTATTCGTGTGCCCAAAAGCAAAGGAATAGTCTCCCTGACGGGCTTTATAGTCCCCAAAAAAGTAATTACTCAGATAAGTTAGGACATTATAGATAATTTGAGAACTACAATTCTTGCTATAGGAACCAAATATTCACAGAAGAAGGAAGAAATCTCTTAAATATGTAAAATAAAATATAAAGACCCGATCATTAATTATGGGTGGTTTTCCCTGTAAAATTATCTTTTTTCATGGATTTCTAGTTTACACAATTTTCTAAACAAGGTAAATTTTTAAATGTACAGATGTTCTAATAAAGGAAGCCTTTGGCCACCTCAGTATTGAAAGCAGCAAGACCATTTCTCATTCAGCTTAAAGCAACACAAGGACTCCACTGACCTACATCACAATGCAAGAATCTGTCATACAAAGAGCTGCTCCTCTATTAACCGTGTCTGATGGGATTTTACTAGCCCTGACCAACAGAGCTACTCAGGTCCGTCAGCAGTGTCAGGCCTCTATTTCTCATATGACAAGCTTTAGCAATAGCTGCTCAGTGAAACTCAAAGCTGTTCATGACTCGTTCAAAACTCCACCAGTTTTTCATTACTAACAGATAAAATAAGGACATTTGCTGAGGTTTGAAAAGTCTTGCAGAAAGCCTACAAAGGTCTGAACAGAGGATGCAGATAAGGTGTTCCAGAGAAGATGAGCCAAAACCTATGAGGATAGGATGATCTGGAAAGGTCCATCATTTCAGTTGTTGTTATGGTGCCACATTGCTTGAGCAACTTTAATTGCCTCTTTATGAAGGTTTATTTTGATGGGGGGGAAAAAGGAGTGAACATGATTATTGATTTTTTTTTAAGAGATACTGAAAGAACAGGCTACAGTCAAAGTCTTATCATTAGTTAATGAGAACAGAACAGAAGTAATGAGGCTAAAGCAGCAACAGAGGAAAATTAGCCTTCATGGAGAATTCCTCATTTGCAGAGTTACACAGTAACTCTGTTACTGTTATAACAGTTGTCATAGTAAGTTGTGCAAAAATTGTAGTCAAAAATATAGAGGTTTAGACTAGATACATTTCTGATTAAGATGGTTCCCAGGATAACAAGTTTGAGATACAGGATGGACTAAATTCCCTCCTCCTTTCAGCTAGGTCTCTATCCATTCTTCTTTATGCACATCACCCTCTTGTCCTTGAATGACTCAAGAAAAAGTACAGAAATTCTTTGGGCTATTTTACGACCCAGCTTTTACTCTTTTGTTTCCATGACCATTCCTTCTCAATCCTCTGGGACCACAAACTGTCCCTCTTGAGTGCAGAAATTTAATAAGAATCAAATTTTGATCTTAGTTGCATCTATTCAGCTCCAGTCTAATAAACAGCATTATGTGAATGAAATGGCCATTAGATAACACAGCTGTGGTTAAGTGTGAAGGGAATTGTTCAGTCCCTCCCACACCCTTAGGGCTCAGGTTCTCCTTTATGGCTACATACCAAACAATGTTTTACTTCCAACAGAACAGGGAAGGCAGTAATCTTCTTTGGGATGCAGGGTTGGAGCTCTTTTGGCTGCTGGGTGGGGAATGCAGTGGCTTGGCAGCATGGAGCCAGTGCAGCAACAGTTTCAGCCTCATGACTTCCGTGAATATCAGCAAATTTATCCCTTCAGCTCCCAAACTTGAGAGAATCTGTTTCAGCAGAAACAAACTTACAATAGAAGTGCATGCAGAAATGAAAATAATGTTTGGAAGTAAGGGAAGATATTAGGAGCATGGAACATTGCGTGAACATGTGAGAGAGAGTTTCTATTATGCTTTTGCTTGTATTTGCATCTCATGTTGGCATTGAATATCATAATTATTTTGACCCAGTGCAGGGCTCACCCCAGAGGTGAGGGACAGTCACTGAAACCAAGGGAAATTAAAAGGCTCCTTAGCACTGCCTCCTAAGAGACATCACAGTGATGAAGTACACTGTAACAAAAACAAAAAATCAGGTTGCTCTGCCTCAGTGGAGTGAGGAAGGGTAGACTGACCATAGCTTTTTACAGAGACACAGGCTTTCCGTACGCACAGGACAACCTGAGAAGACGATCCATTCTGTCTTGAGGTGTTAGTTAGGCAGGAGAAACCAATGAAAATATTATTTTCATCGTATTAGCATTGCATAGCAAACACTGTTGAGGGCTCTTCTCACTTTCTTTGGCATTATGTTAAAGCCATCAGTGTGACAGCTGCAGGGGCTCACACCAAGGACAACCTCAAGCCATTGCTGCAAGCACATACTCAACCCAGCCAATAGTCTGCATGGATAAAGCTACCAGCAGGAAAACAGAACAGCAAACACTCCACCGTGGGGAAAGGAGACCACTTCCAGGGAGGGAGCAGCAGGCAACAGAGGTTTTGTCATACCTGCATGCAACAGTAGGCTCTACTTAAATGGCCCAAAACCAGTCCCAGATGCCCTTGAGGCTGAAAAATTTCTACAAGGCAGCTACATCTGTGTTTTCTTCTTTAGTCGTACAAATTTCATGGTATTACACTTCATCTTTAAAATCTCTCTCAGCTGCATCTCCATGTGAAGGCTTACCCAGGGACCACACACAATTTATCTTAACAGTATTACAGACTTAGAAGTTCTTATATTATGAATGAACACCCATATGGAACCTTATTTTTAAGGTCTTATTATTTCTTAAGAAGACTTTAAGCAGTTATCATAAAAGTCTAGTCTTCTTCCTCCTGAAAAGGCAGATTTAATTTGTGGCTGCTTCCCTTCAGTTTGAAGACAGTATCCTGTTGACAGCTGGGAAGAAATACTTAAAGACTTAATTACCTTCCCCTTCTCTGACCAAATGACTACTTAAAAACAGCTGCAGTCCTGTGATAGTGTGCTGCTTGGAAGAACCTTCAGGTCAAGAAGAACTGTGTAAACTAATAAAGAGAAAACAGGAAAAATCAGAATATTTTTTTATTTTCTGAAAAATCAGAAAATAGAAATATATGGTCCTTTTTCTGCTTGTCATTGAGCTCCTGATTTAGAATCTATAGCAGAACTGCATTATTTCCAGAGAGAAAAAAGAAAGTTTTTTAGGTACAACTTAGCCTCTTCCTTGTTTTGAGCCACTGAAAGCAAGTTCTGAGTGAGGCTGGCTGCTTTGAAGTGGCATTGCTGCGGTTCCTGCCTGCCTTCACCACGCTGGCTTTGAGAGGATACAGTACGGAAGGAGCAAGAGGAGTCCTCCCTGACCTGAGGATGGGCCTGCCGAAGACCAAGACAGCTTGATGCTGGACAGTGACAGAAATCTTCTATGATGCACAGTAACATCTGGCCCATGTCATCTTTTTCTGGTTCAGCTGATGCCTTTTATCACATGAAAATATTTAAAACGGATCCAAAGACTCCATAATTGAGGCTGTGGCAATTGTTTCTTTTTTTTTATTACTATTTGAAAAAACCTTTATAGCTTCCTTTAGATTTTGCCGCTCATGGAATATAAATCTGCTCTTCAAAGTAGAGGAATGCAGCTTTCTGGAGCTGGGAACTGTCACATCTCCTGTAGGAAGGTAGACAGCCTGACTGCTCCAAGCTCTGCAACAGCTAAAGAAAGAATTTGCTTTTTTTTAACTTTCTAGGTCACACAATATGAAGAGAGACAAGCTGTCTTTATATTGCCCCTCAAAAACGTATTTCCTGCTATCCTTTCTAGCTAATCCAATTTTTGTTGGCTGAACAGAGCAAGGGTAGGAGCAGCTCAGACCTTGCCTTGTTCGCTTTCTTTCCAGCAGAGCACTTCACATATGTTGCCTCCAGAGCTACTTGTAATGATGTTAATGTGTGTCTACAACCACTTTCTCCAGGCCCCTTGGAAGGCCAGGTTAAGTGGGAAGACTGTGACCTTGGTATCCAGTATCACAGCGAGCAAGGAGGGGGCTGGTAACAGGGGTATTTTGAGGGTAGAGTGCCATAACTTTGGTACAAGGAGGGATCATCCTGCTGGATACTCCCAGCATGTCCCCTTTGCAGCTGGTAAATGGCTGCAGTGGTGGGAATGATTGTAGTGCTGCAGTCACTGGTAAGAGGGTGCAGATTCCCAAATGCTGGCAGTGTGTGCCTCTGTCCTGAGGGAGATGAATCAGTCGGTCTAGGGAGCAAAGGAGCTCATGGCTATGGAGGTCAAGAGAAGGGTGCTAGAGGATCTAGCTGTGGCATGTAAAGTTCTCTTCCTGGACTTTTTGCTTTCACCTCCAGGGGCAGAGTGCCCTGTCTGTGTTATTATAGCCTGTCACAGTAGATGCTTTTTAAGGAATGCATGGATAGACAGCCTATTGTCTGGGTTTGTGCCTCAGAACTGCATGGTAGGAAGGGCTATTGGCAATTGCCTTTGTTTACTCTGTTTCTAAGGATGTGTGGTCATTAGAAGGATGGAGACCTTTCTGTCTTTCAGGTGTTTTTATGAGCTAGACCAGAATATAGCCTGTTTATGTTACCTTTGCTTTTCTCAGAGTAACCCAACTCATGCCATGGCCTAAGAAGGACTTCTACATTCATTTCATCTGAACAGATTCTGAGGATATCCAAATGGTCCCAATAAACAAGAGTGGCCTATCTGAAAATATTTTCTGGTTGTGAACATTGCACTGTAGGCTGAGACTAGTTAGAAAGCCTGGCTTGTGTATACATATTTTCTCTTCTTTTAGTGTCCCAGTGGGGCAGAGAGTCCCTGAAAGCTATGAGGCTTGGACTAACTTTCAGAGCTAACTCCTTGCCAGCAGCTTCTCTGTGTGAGGCAAATAAAATTTGTTTGCACTTGACAACAATGGAGTATTTTTGAGCTTCACAGTGTGTCTCCTCGGGAGTAACTGCTGTTTGGAAAGGTCCTTAGGTCTATCCCTCCCCTTTATACCATACAGGATGAAGACATCACCCTTTCATGCCCTGTCTCTGGAACATGGTTACTACTTTACACATTAAGGGAGGCTTCAGGCTGGGTGGAGAGGAGTTGCTTCCAAGCACTGACTTAGGAGAGGCCGAAGTAGGGGTAAAACCTGGGGAAGTAGAAATTGTCTCTGCAGTCAATAACTTGTGGGTGAAGGGTGTTCTTTGAGGAACCATAGATATGTGGTAGGAATGGGAGACAGCTAGCTGTTCTTCCTGCAGTGCTAGGGGCAGATCATCTGATGCAATCACCTTGTGTCCACTGCTTTTCCCACCAAGCCTGTTAGCCACACCAAGAGGCCAAAATAAGAAGGTTGATTACTTACCAGGGAGGAAGGGCGTAGGGGAACTTCCAAGAGGATGTGAAGGCCAATTCAGAGTACAGCTACATCCATGTTCCATCTCACCTGATAAATGATGCGTGAGAAATTGGTCTTTTGAGTGGCGGAGTGGGAATATGATGTTTCCCCATGCAGCATGAGTACTTCTCTTCTACTCCCCTCCCTGCCAGAGAATTTTTTAGAAAATTGGCAAGCAGAGGGCAAGTGTTTTCGGTTTGGCCAGTGGTCCCTCTTTGAAACACACTAGTTTCAAAGACATGTGGGACATAAGCATACAACTAGGGTGCATCACAGCATGGAGCTGCACTGTGGTGATCAAAGAGGCATTTGAGCACACCATGCAGCCCTGCTGGGTCAGAAAGCAGTGCTCTGTTCTGCAGGGCTGGAGTTCACTTTGGCACTGCATCATGGAGAGGTCTTTTAGGTTTTGAAATGGTCAGCCCCAGTGTTGGAGGGCACTGTGGTCCCAGGAGCAGTGCTAACCCTGAGTGCTCAGGAGGCTGGGTCAGTAAAGCAAGAGCAAAGGGTTTTTCACCTGTCCAGTGTAAATAACACTGAGAGGGATCAGTCACTAAGCATTGCAAAAGTTTTTTCTCTCCCTTTTTGTGGCCATCAGAGAAACTTTGGGGTCCTTCTCCTTTCTTTCCAGCCTTATGAGATAAGCACGGATGCTAAAAAAGTCAGGAGAGCAGGTCAGGGGTTATGCATGGGACTGATAGCCTACAGCAAATACAAAGAGGTTGAGCCTTTCTAAAAAATGCTGTAATGAGCTGGGGGGGACAGATGTTTTCCTAGGGCAACCCAAATGCTGTGCAGGAGGCTCTTGCCCATGGCAGTCAAGATGTCTGATGAATTCATGAGAAAAGCTCCTTCACTGAGATGTGACACCCTTGCTGGCACAGCAATCCATGGAGCAGCTGGCAGACCCCACCGTGAGGGGGAGACAAGCCTTACACCAGCCTGGGATTGCCAACCTAACAGTTTGCTGACTGTAGCTCTTCTTTCTTCAGCGTCATTGAAAAGTCAGTCCACGCCTTTTGTTGTGCTAAGCGTATCAGTTCTAAAGCCCTTATGAAATAATATACTGGTCCTGAGAAGGATAAATTATTACAGGTCTTATGATCCAGAAAAAAATTTCTATTAACTTGGATCTGTATTGCTTAAATTATTTGGAAAGAAAATGACAGCATCTCTATTTCAAAAACAGTCAGAGAGCGTTATATTAAATAACAGTCGTCTAAAATACTGCACAGTATACTTTACTACTGTGCAATAAAAAACAAATAATCTGAGAGTTATATCTTCCCCAAGCTTAGCAGCTGGATCTTTTTTTTTAAATCCTAGGAGCTTGATTTGCCCAGTTCTTGTAAGGGACAATTAAATTTAATGATCTACACTTCAAAAAGTGACCTGTGATTCTGAGAATTTTAATTTAATGGTTTCCCTACTTGAAATATGTCTGAAGTGCTTTATTGTTTAAAATAATCATGTTTGATGGTTCTTGAAAGTCAAAATGGAAACATCTCAAGCAGACAGAGCCAGCTTTTCCCATATAAAGGGTTGATATACCATACTAGGGCAAAGCTATTCTTACGGTCATTTGCCTTTTCGTCTGAACACATACAGCTAGTTGCAAAAGCTGCTTTGTTGAGTTTTTAAACAAGAGAACATAAATTTTGGAGATTAAATTAGAATTTTAGTTAGAAGGGAACTAAAATCAGTTTCTGATGATGCTTCCTAATTTGTATAATGGCATGACATGACATTTACATTGCAGCTCTTTCACTTCCATGCTAGACAGTTTATATGACCAGTTTGGTAAAACTTAAAATCTTTAATGAAGTTTTCTGGATCATTTATAATCTGATGGAGTTTTTTTAAGGTTTAAAACTGCTGACAGCATAGCAAACCTGAAAGGGTAAAAGAGAAAAAGAAGGAGAAACCATCTTATGTCTTGTGGTTTCCATTGCACAGACATATTTCATGGCAGTTCATATACTTATTTAGTTTTGGAAAGGAATACTTATTTGAAAGGGATACAGAACAGCTTTAGCTGTCTGTTACTGATAAATCAACTTTTCTGGACCCTCACTGAGACTCCTTTGGAGCTTTGAAATATGTTTTATTAGATGAACAAGATAATGAAACCAACCAGTCTGGCCATTAATTATATCATTAGTTGTATTTCAATCAGCATTTACCACACCACAGTGCTGTAGATGAGAGTTAGCTCTTGATCCTGTCATATGCAGGGGCTCCATATACTGTCACAGAAGTCAGTTACATGGGTCCCATGAAGCAAACACATAGAACTGGGTTTTTGACAGGGTGCAAAACTGAAGCCTTGCTGCTTATTTCATGCCGTGATAGCAAAAGCTGAATAAAGCACAGCAAGACAAAATCAATTAGCACACAAAATATTTTTATGCTAGCAATCTAGTGTAATGCTGTTTGTATAAAAATCATGATTCGTTCCATTCTTTAATGCACTTAAACAATGGGTGTTCCTTAACAAGGGACATCCTTATGCATGCTATTTTATGCAGCTTGGTAAGTACAGGCAGCGTTCACTCGACAGCTATAGATCAAATTACAAGCAAGTCACAGAGAAATATGTTTCTGCAGAGGAAGCCCTTAGTCCCCTACTGGGGTTCTGTGAAAGAGGTGGCCAAAATCCAGCTAACTTTGCTCCCCAACTGCAAGAAGCCAGACTGCATTACATTGCTGGCAGCACTCAGCATCCCTGAGGAGGTTTTTCTGAGCAGAGTCCAAGTGCAGACACCACCCAGGATTGCACAGTCTGGTCCACAGCTGGAGGAAGCTTGTACTATAACTTGTGGCTGGGGTGGTGGCCAGGAGAAGACTCCTCCAGAGCTGCTGAAGCCTCACCTCTTCCAGTCACCAATGCCTCTCCTGCAGGACATGTTGGTGTTAGCATGCGTGCCACCACATCCATGCCTGTCTGCTCAGGATTGTCCCCATGGGCTGGGGGAACATTTGATACAAGTGCTGCCTAGAGTGTTATCTTCATGGTTACACCAGGTCAGAGGCACTGCTCTGCTCAGGGTGCAAGACCCTGGGCACTTCTTTCCCCCTTCACGCCTTCCTGGAAGTATCCGGACTGACAACACAGAATATGCAAAGTTGGAAGGGACTCACAAGGATCACTGAGTCCAACTCCTGGCTCTGCACAGGACCATCCCCAACAGTTGCACCATGTGCCTGAGAGTATCATCCAAACACTTCTTGAACTCTGTCGGTCTTGATGCTGTGACTACTTCCCTAGGGAGCCTGTTCCAGTGCCCAACCACCCTCTGGATGAAGACCCTTTTTCCAATCCAAACCTCTCCTGACAGCTTCAGGACACTCCCTTGGGTCCTGTCACTGGTCACCACAGAGAAGAGATCAGTGCCTGCCCCTCCTCTTCCCCTCACAAGGAAGTTGCAACTTCAATGAGGTCTCCCCTCAGTCTTCTCTTCTCCAGGCTGAACAGACCAGGTGATGTCAGCCACTCCTCATACGGCTTCCTCTCAAGGCCTTTCATCATATTCATTACCCTCCTTTGGATGCTCTCTAATAGCTTAATATCTTCCCTATACTGTGGTGACCAAAACTGCACACAATATTCAAGGTGAGGCTGCAAATGGGACTTTTCTGGGTTGCAGAAAGGTCCCCTTCCGTGGCACTGCTTTCCAGCATCTCATTCCCCGATCTGTATGTACGTCTGTATGTTTGCCCCATCCCAGGTGCAGAATCCATCACTTTCCCTTGTTAAACTTCATGTGGTTGGTGATTGTCCAGTCCTCTAATTTGTCAAGGTCTCTCTGCAGGGCCTCCTTGCCTGCAAGGGAGTCAACAACTCCTCCCAATCTTTTAGTCTCTGCAAACTTGATTAGTATTCCTTCCAGTCCTGTGTCCAAGTAATTTATGAAGACGTTGAAGAGCACAGGGCCTAACATGGAGCTCTGGGGAACCTCACTAGTGACAGGTCACCAGTCTGATGTTACCCTATTCACTATTACCCTCTGTGCTCGACCCATGAGCCAACTGATCACCCACCACATGATGTGTTTATACAGGCTTTCCTTGATTAGCTAGGTGGATTACCTTGTCATAAAAGGAAATCAGGTTTGATAAGATGGACTTTCCTCCCATGAAGCTGTGCTGGCTGTGACCAATGACTGCATTGCCTTTCAGGTATTTTTCAGTATCTCCCAGAATAATCTTCTCCATAACTTTACCAGGCACTGAAGTGAGATTGACAGGCCTGTAGTTTCCGGGGTCCTCCTTCTTGCCCTTCTTGAAAATCAGGCTAATGTTCACCTGTTTCCAGTCAGCTGGGACCCCTTCTGATTCCCAAGACTGTTAAAAAATCATAGAGAGAGATTTTGCAATGACATCAAACAGCTCTTTAAGGATTTTTGGATTAGTCCCATCAGGCCCCATAGATTGTAGGGATCGGCTGGAACAGCAGATCCTGCACAGTTTCAGGGTTGACTGGGAGTTGATCATTCTTACAGCCATGGCCCTCTAGCTCAGGGCACTGAGACCCCCTTAGTCCATCATCCATGTTGCAGACAAAAGCAAAGAAAGAGTTAATCACCTCTGCCTTGGCTCTGTCCCTGTTTGTGAGGTGACCATCCCCATCCTGTAATGGGCCACATGCCCACCTGACGTTCTTCCATAGAGGGGAAAAATTTGCTTGACACAGGTACAGTTGTGCTCTTACCATGATCTGTATAAACTCACATGGTAAAACTGGCAACCTAGTGATGCAGGATACAGAGCAAATATATAAATACAACCTTTATTGTGTACAAATGATGAGAAGATTGTAGTATTATATAAGGCCATGATTTCAATAGGGATGGTGGTGGGGGGGATGCCTTTACCAATTTCTGTTCTGACAGTTACCATTTACAATTACCATTGCTCACCAAAATGTTTACAGCCATGCTTAATATTGGTTTTCAAAATTGTGGTTGATGTTCATTTGTGCTGTATGCCAGTACTCATCTCCTGCAAGACATATGGGGTTTTATATATGTAATAAAAGTGGTATTTCTTTAAAAGCCTGGTGAAACACCTTAAATTTTAGTAACAGGTTTGGTAAGGCTGCCCTTTAAAAGATTCATGAGTGACAAGGGAGGATTTTTCGGGGGGGGGGAGGTGTTTTCTCTTTCTTGATAAAGCGCCCAAGATGGTTGCAGATCTAGTAAAACTCCATCTTAATGACTGTTTTGTTAAAATTCAGTGCCAACTTTCATTTTAGCTTCAACTTAGCACCTCTTATTAATTTCTCACATTCTTCTGGGACTAGGGATTTCCATATTTGGTTTTACTTTTGGATTAGGTCACACAAGTTTGAAGAAAATCACTTCAGCTAAATGAATGTGAAAAAAATAATATCTTCCATATGTTGTTATCAAAATCTTCTGTAGCTGTTTAAGTGAAAAATGGCTGCCCAGAAATCTTTATGTTGGCTTGTGATATAGTCTCTTCAAGAGAACATTCAAGTTGAAGAAAATCGCTTAAGTAGTTTTAAATCAACTTGTCATTTTTCTGCATACTATGTAGACCTCTTTAATTTTCCCCTCTCCTTTTTTCTTAATTTAGTTTTTAAACCCTTGTTTAAAATGAGTTTGCCAGGGATTCATTTACTAAGAATATCTTTAATGACATCCCAGTTATAGATATATTTGACAAGAACCCCAGCTGTGAAGACCAATTGATGAAAAAGTCAAAGGGGAGGCCATTGCTTCAGTATATAAGGGATGAAAAGGTTTAGAGAGTCTATTGTCAGCTTTCTTTCCCAGCTGATCTTACTTGGGTCAGTACTATGACAATTCTGCATGTATGCAGTCAGGCTGTTTCTTGCTCTTTTAACCTAAAAATAGAAATAACATACAAAACCAAGGCTAAAAAGAGAAGTTGATAATTACCCACTTAAAAATCAGAGAGACTGAGGTTGCTACAACAATGCTAAGACCTCATGCCCTCTTTATGTTCTTGTAAAGCTTACAACCCACTTTGACAAAAGCCCGTGTTTAGAAAAAGAATAAGTCTTTAAAGTCAAGTATTTAATTACAGGAAAAAGTAAGATTAAGGTAGCTCATTCTCTGGTCCCCTGAGCATCCAATAGTTTGGAACCCAATGAGATGACCTCACTGAGAGTGATATTAAACTCTGCCTTTCCTATGCCTTCCCTCCTTCAAGTGTGAATACAGTGGAGAGAGGGGTGAGGACTTCTTTGTGAGATGGGTATTCAAATCTCTTCAGCCAGGCACAGAAGCCTGCCAGCAGTTCCCGGGAGCATGCTAACACTCAGCTATTGTAAAAATAAGTACATAAAAACATATGTCAAAAGTACCTCATGTTCTTCCTTTCCCCCCTTTGCTGCATTTCCCCCAGGCTAAACAGGACAGCTGGGAGCAGGGCACTGGAAATGTCTTTCCCAGGCAGCTTTCTACAGACAGTATAAAGGGACCCTAGACATCAAATCCATGTGTGAAGTCAAGGACTCCCCCTAATACAGAGAGAACTACACTGCAGAGTGATTAAAACCAAAATCTCTAAATGGTCTGCTACAGCATGTCTCATTCTCATGTAAAAAACCTGACATACCAAAGGACTGACCATTTGGTTAGGTTAGAGTGGTAAATACTCACTGAATCTGGAAAAAAAAAAAGCTCACAGAAAACTTCTAAAATATCGGACTAATCATTTGGCCAGGGTTGTATGGGAAACCAGAGGCAGAGACAGCAGTAGAGAACATTTCCCTAGGACTCCAGTTCAGTGCTTTGAGCACAGAACAGTCCTGTCTCTTCTGCATTTCTACTTTGTTACCTGAATTATGTGGATACAAGATGTAAGAGACGTCAACCTCATTCTGTTCAGTTCTGAGGAACACTGAATTACTGTTTGCTTTGCTGATCCACTTCATAAATAACCATGTCTCAGACGGTTATAAGCACATGAGAGGTAGGTACTACTGAAACTCCTGTGCCGGCTGCTGCAGGTACATTGACAAAGAGACCTTAGTGTTTAGAATGACATTATGAAAGTTTCCATGAAAACTGTGTTTGTTAAAAGAACTCAAGTAAAGTTTTCACATGTAACTTTATTTTTGACAGTTTCTCAACCTGAGCTTTGTACTTTGTATTTCCTTGTTTTAAGAAGAAACTGGGCTGTAGTGGGTTTCTGTGTCTAGGTTTCGGGAGTGGGGGGTGCTACAGGGGTGGCTGCTGTTAGAAGCTGCCAGAAGCTTCCCCTGCCTGGTAAAGCCAATGCCAGCCGCCTCCAGGATGGACTTCCTGCTGCTGGTCAAGGCCAAGCCAATCAGGAGTGATAGTAACACCTCTGTGGTAACATGTTTAAGAACAGAAGGTTGTTGCACAGAAAGAATTCCAGCCAGGGAAGAGCAGAGTGAGAACATGTGAACAACAATGCAGACACCAAGGTCAGTGCAGAAGAAGGGGCAGGAGGTGCTCCAGGCACTGGAGCTGAGGCTCGGGCAGCCCATGGTGGGGCAGCTGTGCCCCTGCAGCCCATGGAGGACCATCGGGGTGCAGAGACCCACCTGCAGCCCATGGAGAAGCCCATAATGGAGCAGCTGGATGAATGAAGGTGTCTGTGACCCTGTGGGAGGCCCAGGATGCAGCAGGGTCCTGCCAAAGAACTGCAGTCCCTGGAGAGGGAAGCCCACGCTGGTGTAGGTTTTTGCTGTGTAGGACTTGTGGCCTCTGTGGGGGACCCACACTGGTACAGCTCATTCACGAAGGACTGCACTCCAGGGAGGAGTGACCCACAGGACAGCAGTTTGGGAAGAACTGCTTCCTGAGGGTTGGACTCATGCTGGAGAGGTCCATCAAGGACTGTCCCCTGTCGGAGGGACCCCACAGGAGCAGGGGAAGGACTCTTCTCCCTAAGCAGTGGCAGAAAGAACAACTGACCACAACTCCCACTCCCCATTCCCCTGGACCACGGGTGGGGAGGAGGGAGAACACGGAAGGAGGGGTAGGGGGGGAAGATGTTTTTAAGACTGTTTTATTTCTCACTCTTTGGCTCCTATCCTGTTGGTAATAAATTTCAGTACTATCCCCACTCTGAGTCTGTTTTTGCCCGTGAAGGTAATCAGTAAGTGACCTCTCCCAGCTGTTATCTCAACTCATGAATCCTTAGCTGTTTTGATTTTTATCTCTCTCCTCTGTCCAGTTGCAGAGGGAGAGTGAGACAGTGGCTGTAGTGGGTACCTGGCATCTGGCCAGGGTGAATCCACTACACAAACTAAAAATTTAAAATATCACAGTACCTGTGACCCGTGATCCTTCTGGCCTTCTCCAAAAATATTATAGAATTTCATTTAGTCAAAGCTCTTGGCTGAAATCACATCTTCACTCTCTCCAGAACCCACGAAAGGCAGTAGAGATTGGTGAGTCATTAATGCTTTAAAGACATTCACATGTATAGGCTTACCAGTTTTCATGTCTTTGACATTTCCATGTCTTTTCCACCTGAGTTGAAGCTTCATCTTCAGGAAGGCCAACAGAAGTAGAGTTTATAGGAATTCAAGGATACACTTGAAACCCATTTGGATGCAGGAAGCTGATGCACTAAAGCTACCACTATCATAGCGTAGGAACTCCACAGTTACACACTATAGCACAAAGCCCAGTGAGAATGTACTGGGTATGGTTCCAACACAGGAAAAGAACCAGAATATCATTTAACACTCAAATGAAATAATAGCTTTAAGACTTACAGAAAGCAACAGTAAAAGAAGAAAACCCATTGGACCGGTTTTCAAAGTTTTAAACAAATTTAATTAAATTAAAAGTTTACAACTTATCCAGATGATGATACGGCAAATAACCCATGTGAAATATCTTACCTCTTCTCCTGAAAGATAGTAAGCTGAAAGTAGTCCACCGACGAAACGAATGTTCACTTCAAATACAGAAATTTCAGCATTCTGTTGAAATAAACAAACATTTATTTCTATACAGGCTTGGTTGTTTGGGTTTGCCCTTTTTTTTTAAAATATTTATACATGCAGATATTAAGCCACAACAGCTGTGCATAGCAAACCACAGAGGACAAAGGGAAGGTTAGGGACTAAAAAAAGGTTCTTCACCCAGAGGGTGGTTGGGCACTGGAACAGGCTCCCCAGGGGAATGGTCACAGCACCAAGCCTGACAGAGTTCAAGAAGTGTTTGGATGATACCCTCAGGCACATGGTGTGACTCCTGGAGATGGCCCCTGTGCAGGGCTAAGAGTTGGACTCGATCCTTCTAAGTCCCTTCCAAGATAGCATATTCTGTGATTCTATGAAGCACTTTATAGCATTTCTTTCTCTTCCTCTCCATTTTCCTTATCCTGTTTAACTTTTTCATCTCTTCCATTTGGACAAAAGGCATTCTCTAAATCTACGTATCTAAATACTTCTTTGCAGATTATTCATCACTTGCCCAAAAAGTGCTCTCAGATCATGTGTCCTACACTACCTCATCTCATACCATATCTTCTCAGACACTGTATGAGAAGCTCTTGATCAGAATGTCATATCAAGGGTTTTCCTACTTCATTCTAAATGCAGGTTATTGTAAAAAAGGAGGTAACGTTAGAATGAGTTAATTACATGATCATGATAAAAATGTAATCATTATGTGTATTCACAAGAAAGCAGATGATCTTTCGCTATTACAGTGACAGCCCTTCCCAAGCTGGCCTGGTCTTTACCAAGGAAACGGACTAGGTCTGTGGTAATGAGCGGTATAGCCATTATTTATCTCAAAACTCAAAGCATGTTCTTCCTTGTCTTTTAATATTCAAACATAAATGAAGAATCTGAGTCTCATGATCACTACATGTTCTTGTTCTTCACCAAGTCAATTCCAATTATACCCTAACACATGACATTCAATCCACTCAAGGGATTCAGTTGAAAAGTTGATCTAGTGAAGTTTCTTAAGTTTTGCATTTTTTTCTGTATTATGACTTCTTACATTTTTGTATTTCTGTAGAAAAATGGTATCCAGCAGTCAATGTTCTAAAATTTTTTGGCATGTAAATAAGGTGTTTGACTTTCATTTGTTCTGAGTTGCTGTTGCTTCTATTGAGTTACTTTTCCATTTTCTATTTGCTGACACACACTACAGCTATATTTAATATAAATCAATGCATGGTAGAGCTGTGCGATTTTCCTCTGAAGGGCTTACAGGCTTTTTTCATTCAGCTAGATTTTGTGCTTTTCCAGTTTAAACATTTACATGTCAGTCTAAGTAGGAAGGACGAAGTTCCTCCCTGTTTTCTATGGATTTTGTAGTAAACTGCCTCTGCAGGAAAAATGAAAAAAAGGAAAAAAACTGAGCACTAGGCTACTTACTAGAAATATTACTTCATGCCTTTCAGTTTGCAAGGTGCTCTGATTAAGAAAAGGTATCTAGACGCATAGCAGAGTTGTTCAGTGTTTTGTAAGTTGTAAAGGTACAGATTTCAAAACACACAGAATTGCTACAATACTAGCCACTTTACACTCAGGCACTTACTTTTTCTCCTCTAAAAATCTGTTCTGCACCTCTCCCTTTAAAAACTGAGGGTATAATTTCATTCACAGAATTACTCTGACTAATATATAATTCATATAGTATATATGTGTCTGTCTGTACAGTTTTTTAATACACATGAGGCAAAATTCAAAGGGGCAGACAAACTAAAGCCATCCCATACATCTACCTATTGAAAACTCAGCTGGCATCATGTGTTAAAATTGCAAACTGAAAAAGTTATCTTGTTGTATTGCAGTGTTAAGAACATAACATTTTTTCAAGTTTATTTTGAGTGTACTGAAACTCTGTAGTTTCTCCTCTGTCACTGCTCTTCCAATACAGGTCTACTCTTATTCTTTCTGGAAAAAAAGTACAAAGGAAAAAAGTAGCTTAATTTCTGTTTCTAACATTTCTGCTTTTTCAAAATCTAGTATTTCTGCTTCCAAGTGTTCAGTCATTGTCTCATTGAATTCAGCAAGAAGACGAAATAAGTGGAAACAGGTATTTGCTTCAACTTTAACATTTCTGTGTATGGCTTTTTATTATACCATAATACATGTTAAACCTGGGGAGATGGATATAAAAACATTTAAATCCTCTAGAAATCTGAACTAACTAGACAATATATCTGTTCACCTCCTAAGCAGGCTACCTGTGTAAGAACTCTACATTATATATAAATTAAATACAGAAGGCTGCCTTAACTAAATCCAACACCTCAGACAGCTAGAAAAGAACTGGTTTGACTTAAGAAAGGCTGATCTGACCTAATCCGATTGAAGAAAGGGTGATTAAATGAGTGACAGGGGCCATTTCTCTCCCCTGGAGTTTGAGCTAGCTGAAACTCCTATGAAGAATATTTTATGAGAACCTTCTTCAGAGCTTCAGGTTCTTTACATTTCAATCCTAAGCCTCAGCATATGTCAAGAACTTTTCTTTGATGGGAAAGTTGAAGCTGTAAAGAGGTAGGTATTAGATGAGGAAATGAGTTAATCAGATATCCCAGACACTTGTGTTTCCTTTGAGGACTGAATTAAATTACTTTTTGATTTTCAATTGCCTGAAGTAAATTGAGTGATGTATGACCTGAATATTTTGTCTCCAGAACGTTACGTTTTGCCCTTCTGGATTTAATCTAACCACTTAATTCACAAAGCCATAGCTGTCTTTCAAGGAAGGCAAAGGCCCTTTAAAAAAAGCTCACTATGTATGCATTGACATATTTTTCTGGAAATCAGTTACAGACAAAAAGATGACCTGGAAGTAATGTGAATAAAGGTTTTACTGTTGAGTCACAAAGCTTAATTGGACGGTAATCTTGAATATTTGTTGAAGGGGTGATCTTTCAGGACATTCTTGAAGGTAGCCATTGTTTTAATGTTATCAAATTTCCAATATGTCACTTGAACACATCTCTGACCCTTGTTCAAAATCCTTGTTTCTCACTAAAATTTTTATACAAGCCACTGAAGCAAATGCAATTAATGAAATGGACAAACATTTCATTAATGTAGACTTGAAAGCTGTACGCTTAATAACTATGTATTACAGTTATTCTTAAACTCACTATACCAGGTTAGTATATTCTCAGCAGAGAAATTACAGCAATTTTCAAAACAAAGTTTTATAATTTCATGTCAAAGATACATTCATCTCTACATGGAAAGCTCACGTGAAGAAAAGTGAACTTGTCCTAAAAGTAGCAGATTTCTGCTACACCAACTTTACCCTTTTTCCTGGTTTGATTTTTAAAATTTTTTGTATGGCACATTGAAGATGCAACACCCTGATCATTACCTTCTTTTCATATTTTTAATCATCCACATACAGTTTGAACAAATAAGTCCATATATTCCTGTTCAGCAGTCAAATCCTAAGTAAGTAATACTATTTTTTATTTTGCTCTCAGATCCAGATACACTTAACTACCTTACGAGCCATTTAACAGTGCCAAAATATAATAGAAAAAACTTCCATCTGAATTTCCCTAAATTTCTACTTCATCATCTAGAAAGGCAAGCATGATTTTACTTTTTCTTTGAAATTTAGCCTTCTTTTTCAAACCATCATTGTACCATTACATAGCAGGTCTGAGAAGTGGTTGAATTAATTCCACTACATCTAATGGAAATTCTGTAAGGAGAAGTGATTTGGCATGCTTATTTCAACATGACTATATTGGTCCTCTTTTAAGATCCCAAGTGTATAAGATGGTGCTGACTAACTGGATAGATACAACTTCTAGTTTTATGGTCCCTTCATTAGTACCCCAATCAGACTGCATGGCCACGTGCTGTGTATGAGAATATCTGAAACAACTTTGTGAGTCAACAACTGTGATAAGATCTTATTGTTTCTATGAAATATCAGCTTACTCTGATATTTGGAAGCCTACATTTTGTCCTGACAAGCGGAAATGCTAAAATAGGGGCGGGGAGAGAGGTGGTGTTTAAGCAAAGGAACTGTAGTTCCAGAAACACTCAAGGAGCTGCAGAACATTACCTGCAGAACATTTCACTGGTAAACGTATTAAATTAATTTCTTTTCAAGAAAGGGAGGGTGACAATACCTTAGGAAATCCCACCTTCAAAAAGCAACAAATATAACCAAACGGGGGGGGGGGGGGTGCGGGGGAGAAATAAAGTGCCAAGAACATCGGCTAACTTGTGTTACTCTCACATTTCTATTTTATTTGCAAACCTATGACACGGCCAATCTCATTTTAGCTGCATCTCTCACCATTTGACTTCTCTTACCCTTCTGTAAACTGGAGGATTAAGTCTACAACTGATAAACTACTGAAACGTCAATCAGCTGTGATTGAATTTAATATCAGAAGCACTGTTCAGACAACAAACGACTGTCAGCTGGGCTCTCCTGAAGCCCTTTGCCTATAGGACTCCCTCAGCTTCCCAAAAATCCTTAAAGTCTTCCTCTCCACAATGCATAGACCAAGATATGAAAAATTTCCATCTATATTTTCTCATGGGAAGTCATCCTCATTTATGAACACAACATTTGAAATACAACTTGATTTTATTTATCCAGTGTGAGCTTCCACATGGCACTCACCAGCACTGGTTACTTGTTCAGCCATTCATAATTCAATTGGAGAAAATACTGTCTGCTCTTTACATAGATGAATATACTCCCAATAATCAGGCCACCTTAATTTATATTCGATAAAGAGCTTACTCTCTAAATTTTCATAAAGATAATAAAAATCTTACCAAATAATTTCAGTCTTATTTAGTGCACAGATTCTTTCCAAAACTTTCTTTCCTTCAGTTCTCCTGTTCTTGTACCACCAAGAGCGCATAGAACTTCAGCCACCTCATCTGCATTTCCACCTACTGCTCCTGCACACAAGGAATATAGCGACTCTCCCCAAGCACACACACCATAGTGTACCATGGCAAGCAGCCCATATCCTGCAGTTTAACAAGCTGTGCAAGAGAACACCAGGGATGCTACACTCAGCAATGCTGAATAATGGATATAATTCTAGACTAAAAAGTGGACACAAAGGGCCCACATTTCCTGCAAAATGAGATGAACTTGTAATTATTATTACTATTAAATAATAGTATTCCCCCGTTGAAGCACAAAGGTTAGGAACAGCAACAAATCTTAGCATTTTCAAGCAGTCCAGGAAGTATGATGGAGCCATGGAGAGTACTACAATAGCTCACTTTCAGCTACCGTAATTAAACAAGATTTTAATTACTGCAATTGTGGGGGAAAAAGTTTCATCATATTCCACAAATGAAATTTACTGGCAGCTTGCTAAAATATTCAGTTCCCA
Organism: Pseudotriccus pelzelni; assembly: GCA_035584735.1. NCBI lineage: Eukaryota > Metazoa > Chordata > Aves > Passeriformes > Tyrannidae > Pseudotriccus > Pseudotriccus pelzelni. Next base: position 67,976,064 of record JAWMRA010000113.1, read on the forward strand.
AAGACATGGGAAACAATTTTAGCAACCTTTTTATTGCAAGTGTCAAAGCCTGGTTATTGCATAACATGGTATTTAACCTTGCTCTAGTCTCTGTATGGCAAACTGCAAGATCTTCAACAGGCACAAAAATAAACTGCTACTGAAGGCATTAACGAACTCTAGCAGCAAAAGAAATGCATTTAGCAACAAATTTGCAGGATCTCCTTTTAGCCCATCAAAATAAGTTCTCACACAGAAGCAAAACAAAACCAAATGACACTGAAGTCTGTCATTTAGTGTACTAGCAAGTTATGCTGCAAACTAGTAATCAAATAGTCCCAAAAACTAAAGAACTATGTTCAAGTGCTAGCTTTAAGATACCTCACAGACCCATTACACATGTAGTTGAAGTTCATTTACTCACACCTCCCACACAATTTTTTTTTTTTAAATAGGAAAGCTATTCTGTTCCAAATCATTGTATTAGGAAACGTTCTGATTTACTCACTTGAAGAGAAAAACCCATCAAGAATAAAACGCCAAAAAACCTACTGCCTCCAAGTCAGAACATTAGGTTGTGGACTGTTAAATATAATTACAAGTCAACCATAATACTTACAGTTTGAAAATAGCATGATTTTGATTTGTAAATGAAGTTTGAAATACACAAACTGAGTTCTAAAAGACTGCCCTGTTACTGATTGCCACATCACAGATAGATATGAGCCAATGATAAATGCTGGAACATTAATAATAAGATGCAAATAATATTTGCTATTCTGAGATCTTAGAAAAGAAATATGTTGTCCTATATATGACAGTAGAGAAAACCCCATAACTTCAAGTTTCTAGTTTTTTGCCAGTTTTTTCCAGCTCCCAAAATAGCAGACATATCACTCACAAAACTTCCATGTTGCATGAAGCTGCTGACAAAACTTCCTTAGTAGATACTCAAATTTTCAGAACTAAGCACAAGGACAAAAATCAGAACTGTAAAGTCAGCCTTCAAGCTTTGAAGTGGCTTCACAGTGACTGACCCCTGCAAACAGCTTTCCTTAAGATGTTTGGCAGGACACAATACTGAAGGCATCCCCACCTTTTTATTCATTCCCTTCTCTTTATGCAGTTCTTCAATTCATTATCATCTTTCTTCGAGAGGAAATAATGAAATGCTCTTCATACTTTCCCCATTTTCCTCTTATCCCAACAAGAACGTGGCTTTCTGCTCCACACTTTGTTCCCATTCTGGTCCTGTCCGGCTACACTAACATCACACAGCTGATCAGCAGGTCAGGGCACGAATTCAAGCCCTGTCCCATGTATCATTTGATTGTTAGCACCCTCTGGTCTGATGTGGGCCTCTTGTTACAGCCAATGTCCAGATATTTTAGAACACCATGTAAGCCAAGGACTGCTCCTAGTACGAAGTATGGGCAAGACTGCCATTTTGCATTAAGCAGGGCTGAAGAAGAGGGGGACAGATCACTTAGTCACTCATCCTAAAGATGCTGTGGTGCATCTGGGTGTACAAATGAAGCATCATCAATTCCAATACTTAACAACTCCCAACCCTTCACTGCTGTGCCATGTGGCTCAGTTCCTGTACCACTCCCCCTGACACCCGACCTCTTCATTTGCCTCATTAAGATCCCTCTTCCTATCTCTATTCCCAAAGCATGGATTCAGTGAGGTTCAGCCCTTGAGTTGCAGAGACCGATAGCTTTTTCCTTCCCAGTGTGAAGTACAAGTTGGGCGGTGGTACAAAAACTCTTTCAGAAAGCTATGAATGCTCTGTGTGTGTGTGCAGGTTCTGAAGCAAATGATAAAAAATAAGGGCAGAGAAGCACGTAGCAGTGTGTAGCTGTAGCTAGGAAACAGCCAAGCTCCCCAGGGATCCCACGAAAGACTGGCTCCTTTTTCCTCCCTTCTAATGTGCTGATACACAACCCAGCCCGGTGAAGCCTTGGGCTGTGTGTGAGCACTGCAAAAGGGCATGTGGGCAGCAGCATGCATGGGGAGGTCAGAACAAATCCTTAGCTATATTAATTAGAAGAGCAAAGATAAATCCCCCAGGGAGATGAAGTGATTTAACAGAAAACAGAGCACATATCTATGGTGCAAGGAGCATGGATTTAGCCACTGTAAAGGCCACCTCTTTTCAAAGGTATGTCTAAATCTCTTAAAACATTGACAGAATCAGAAAATGCAACAATGCCTGGAGGAATGGCTCAGTTTGGCTGAAACTTCAGCAAGGCGTCAAATACCAAAAAATTCAGCAGTTTGAACAGAAAAACAGCTCCAAGCATTGCAACATGGATATCTCAGTTGTAAAATCAGGGCTACCAGCTATAGATATAATGACAATAGCCTAAGCATGTTACACTCCAAAAGGGGATGCTTCCAAACACATCCACTCACAAGCTTACTAAAATGCATAAGTTTGATGAGAAAGGTGTCATTTACTTTTTTAGAATTTTCCTTCAAGATCAAAACCTATTTTCAGAAAAGGTAACCCTGACATCTAATTCATTGAATTGTGGGACTGAAATCTAACACATAAAGAAATGACGACATTTCCCATTAAGTCACCTTTATTCCATAAACGCTTTCATGTGGATGAACTAGTGCCTACTTCACAAAGTGACATTAGGAAACTTTTATGATCAAGTGATGAGAATGATCTGAGTGGTGGCCAAATAACTCTGTGCAATGAGTATCTTACAGAGTTTGAAACAGTTTCCTTTATCCAGCTGCATTGACATGGAACACAGAGAAAAGATTCTGCTACAGACTAGAGTCACAAGTATTTTTGTAAAGAACATATTAAAGAAAATTTAACATGAAAAATACATAGTTCTAAGAATAAATGGAGAGAAAACCTAATCCTATTCATGCAAATAAAGCCCAAATATGCCTCCCCAAAACCTGATTAAGCAGTCACTGCCCAGGAAATAACCAGAAACATTCAACACAAGTTTATACTACTCATAAGAAATAACCCTTAAGGATATGTTAGTGTGTCAGTTTTTAAAAACAAATCACTTTCATGAGATTTCTAAAACAGCAGCATGCAAGAGTATACAAAACATTAATGCAGAAAATGTTGAGCAATGCCTGATACATAATGAATGCTTAAACACAAAACAGAGGGCCCTCCTGTTCTTTAAACTGTAAGATACAAATATGAAACAGTATTTAAAACTAGAACTTATATTTAAAGTGGAAAATTAAAGAACAGTGAAAGTTGAGCAGCTTCCAACAATCCAGCCACTAAACAAATGCACAACCTTTATTAAAGTTGGTGTTGCAGTTATTTATTTTCGTTTCCTTTTTCCAGTTTGGGAAAATTAATCTACTCACTGCTGATGCCAATGTAAAATGCAATCCTACATGAAGTATTATGAGAATAATTTTGTGAGGTGTCAGACTCAAGACAGCTATTTACAGGGCTATCAGGAACAAGATACTATTACTGATGCATATCAGTGTTATCTATGAAGTAGCTTTGGTAAATCTGCTTGATGCTGCATTGATCAAATAATGCAACACAGGATTTCAGACATTTTGAAAGACTTCACGGCTTATAAGCATTACCAGGAAAAAATAAGTGCATTAACAAGAGGAGCTGAAATTGTAGGCAATACCATCCATAAGGTTCCAGTATGACATCTAGCAAGATTTATGTTCCCACAAAGATTTTCGAGGTAATAACGTAAATCACTCTACAACACTACAATATTTCTCCAAGTAGAGCTCAGCTCACCCTTTAAAATGGAGTTGACTATTTTCTATGTTGTTTTGTTCTTAGATTTTTAAACATCTTAATAATGCCAGGCTAATAAAACAGGAATGTAGTATTATAAAAATTCTTTAGAAAAAATAATCTTATGCACAAAATAAAGTTAGCATATCATTCAGGCTTCTTATACTACTCAGAAGCACTGTTCAATACCCTGTATTTACATTACACATGTAAATATAAATGCACACTAAATTACTGCTTATATAAACTATGTAATATTCACCCCTATTAACTCCTTCTTAAAATGATAATTAATTCTGAAGCATGTAAGAGAAGCTAATTAATCCCGGCTTTTGCACTACCTATTAGAAAGAGTACTTTGTTTTCAGAAAGTGTTTCTAACATTACACACGTCAACTACAAGAGCTTTTAAGTGCTCTGTGTACTGTGCCTACAATGCCTTCCTACTTTACTACGCTGATCAACAGAGGTACTCTATCAGCTCTCTACACCCAGCAATTACAATAAATCCTCTGGCCCACTAAAAAAAGAAAAAAAAAAAGAAAGAAAGACCAAACCCAGGACTTCACAATTTAATTGACATTTTTTAGAGGTTCTTGCCTGTTCAGGGCCTTTCTAGAATAAATGCTTCAATAAGGAACTTTGCTCTCAGCTGCATATTTGCCAGTTAATAGAGTGATTTGTACTGGCAGTTGTAAAGACCTGGTGACCTTCACATGACTAAGGCAGCTCAGTTGTGCCAACAGTTCAGCCTAACTCATGGGATTCAACTTTACTGGAAGGAAATCTAAGGAGTATGTATAATGTGCAGCTTTCTCTAAATACAAGTCAAATTTGTGGAAGATTTCACAAAGTGAAAATGAGTTTACATAACAAAAAAATTAATGCTTGAAGTGTCTGGATTCTTTTATCCAAAAAAGCTGAAAAGGCTGTTGTTTACTTTACAGTGGCAAATACTCTATTTCCTTTTTCCTTCCTTCAGTCCAGCTTGTTGCCTTCCATCTACCTAAATCTCTTAGACTGAAAAACAGCATATAAGCAGAACAGTACAGTTTCTTACGTTCCAGCTTTTTGCCTTGTCTTGTCTGTCAACGATCTAAATTCTGTAGCCTTGCATCATGCTTTTAATGTTAGAAGCCAGTCCTCAATTGACTCCTGAAGATTAAACAGAGCATTAAACGTTCATCAGAACACTACTTACCACATTGAAATCCAAGTTTTTTTCAACCCATTCCTTGGCTTCCTTGAATTCCTCTTTCATTTCCATGATGTATAGTGTATCAAGGGCATCCACTATTGTTGCTCCTTGTATGTTACCTGAAATACATGAAGAGCCAGTGATTAATTACTTTCCAACAGAAGATTTTCAGTTAGATCTAATTAATTTAAATTCATTATAATTTCAAAATCCAAGTTTAATTAATCCAACTAAAAATTTGGTGTATAAGCATTCAAGTGGTAACTAGTAAATCACAGCTTTAACTTTGATTCCCATGCCACAACACAACATCAAAATATTTAAGTATTTTTTCCACTAATGAAGTTTTCAAGAGCAGTTCTGATGCACTGCATTTTCAGCCACAATTCTGCATTTTTAAACACTGATGGAACAGTTCAATCTAAAGTAAAATTAAAAAAATAACTTAATAAATCTCAATAATGGAGAAATTACCGATTTTCCAGTTTGGAGTGAAAAAAAAAAAGCAGTTAAATTTTTTTTTGTTTTGTACTCAGTAATATACATAAATCATTAAGAAGCTAGTAAGTACTGATCACATTTCAGTTAAAAAAGCCCTTTAAGAAGTATCCTCTCTGAAAAACAATTTTTCTGATACCGTGCACCACCATGTAACCTACACAATATAGCACTGGGGGAGGCAAAGGGCAAACTTGCACGCATGGATTTCCCAGCTGAGGAGAGCCTGCAAGACACTGGTTTTCAGAGCAAGTTCCAATGGTTTGCATAAGTGGCATCCTTCTAACTCTGTTATGGAGATGGCCAAGAACTAGCCTTCACCTAACACTGAAAGGTGAAACATCATCAGTATGTTTGCTCTGGGATGGATTAAATGTTCATGATCTTGTACTGAAAGGCTAATGTGGAGGGTGGGGGAGAAAATACAATCACTCAAACTACTTTCCCACTGCTTCCTTCAAATTTATGATGACCATTTCAAATCACCACTTTTGTCTCAGCAGAGTTTCAGTTCCTGTTTATTGAATAGTGTCAAAAATTCAATTTAACCACTCTACTAAAATTTGTATTTACAAACTTGGCTCCCGCAGTTTTCATTATGAATGGAAACCACTGTTTCGATATCCCTTAGAGAAGACTCTGATACAGGAGTAAACATTTAGAATTACAAAATAATTTAGGTTGCAAGCAACAGAGAAAATAATTAGGTCCAATTCCTCTCCTCCACAGTAGGGCTAATGAATCAGGTGAGTAGCTGACTACTTATTCGGGCATTGATTGTACAGGAGGAATAACAAGACAATAGCTACCATTAACTTTAAAGAACTTGATTATCATCTTGTCTCTGAAACACTGGATGAAAAAATAAACTTAATTTTGTAAACTTATCAAATATCATAATTCAATTTTTCATATTTAAGAAAGTAATCTACTATTTCAGTCAATTTCTGTGTTTATTGCCATCATGAGTTTCTGCTTCCGCATGAAACAATGAGGTGATTGGAGAGCTCCATATAGCAAGACCGACATCACTTATTTTAACTTAAGCTTCCAGGTAGAAAATAATTTTCCACTTCTACTGCCTTAAACAAAATAATACTTAAGATTATAACACTTGCTCACTACATTTAACAGAATCAGATGATTTCTCTATTTTAGCAGCTGCTTATACCACCCTCTTTGGAATATCACTTTCCTACTTTGAAGGAATTGATCTATATGTTTTCCTCCAGATATTCCACTAATAAAACTGCAGCATACTTTGGTGAGAACATCACCATATCTTCGCAGAGCTCATTTGGAGCTTGGCTGCCCTTCTCTCGTAATAAATGAAAAGTATTCCTTTAAACTTGGCTAAGCAACTTTTTATTTTTCCTGAGTTAATGAGAAAGTGAGAGTGACTGTGAAAAACTGCTGGAGGACATCTGCTCCCCAACACTACTGCAAAGGGACTGGAGATGCCTAGTAACTCCATGCCACAATACCAGCTCCTAGTAAACTTTTACATCTGAGCTCTACGTATGCAAAAATAATCTATAACCTGATTTGCTTGAGAGGGTTGCGATAGGTGCGCCGTGCAATGACATTCGTTGTGTTAATCCTCTTGTAATACAGCTAACACCACCAATAAACAGTTGAGCTTTCAATTTTGAGGATTAGTACTTGAGCTGCAATTCACTACCGAGTCAGAAAAAAAGGAGGAGAAAATAAGGAGAAAGCTTATTGAGCTTATGGAGTTACCCCTTACTATGATTTATTTTTTTCCCCCTGAATCCGGCCTATATGGCCTGCCTAGAGCACAGACCTCTCCTTGCAGGCAGGCAGACAGATAATGCTAGAATCTCAAGCAGATCTTACTTTATTTAAAATAACTTTTGCTATTATTCTGAAAGCTCCAGAAAACAGAAAAAAAAAAATTAATGTGATACTTAGTTAAGTTTGTCTCGAAAAGCTGGACTTCAAAATTCTTGATAAAAGACAAAAAAACACATGAATTTTTAAAGTGTCGGTTTAGAGGCCAGAATTATAACTTGTGAACATCTGTAGTTTACACTAAGTCAGCCAACAGGATAATCTAAACATAAGAATATTATGGAACTTGTGATGCTGAACAGTTCATTAATAACCAGTCTGACAAATGGGTGAGGGGGAAAGGAAGGCAAAGAAGTTACATGAACATTTCTTATTACATGATAAGATCAAATACTTCACAAGCCTACATATGTGATGCTTCTCAAAGCACAGCACACAAATTATTAAATATAATTATCATTCTTATTAGCTCCTATACAACATTCCAAAGGAATTACATGGCAGTCATGGTCTACAAGAGGCAAGTTTATTGCTAGGCGATTAGAGTACACACTCATATGACGTCCGAATATTTGGACAGGAGGACTGGTTTGCTATACACCTACAGTACTGGCTATAAATTTGACTAATGGTGAGCACTGCATTACAGAAAGTGCCAACAAAGTTGCAGTCACCATGGTGGAGATTCATAGTTGCCCTAGGCAGGAGGAAGATATCACAAACAAGACCTGGAGCAAATTCATACACCTCAGGTAAATACAGATGTCTTGCAGATAATAAAAAAAAAGTGTACTCAAGGTAGAGAAAATGAACTTGAAACTCATAAAACATAAGCTCAAAGTGAGTAATTTAAGATGATAAAGGAGATAAACAGACGTACAAGCCTACCTAAGCGAAAAATTTATAGTCTCTACCAAAAGCTCCAAATCAAGTACTCATATATGCTCCATTTTACTTCCTTTGTTAAACCTTTGCTTTGCTCTCTCCTCATTACTAACAGTATCATTTGCTCCATGGGTGTGATTAATAGAGAACACATAAAATAGCCTACAACCTAGTTAACTGAAGACAATGCAAAAAAAAAGATCAGTCAAAATGAAACTTCCAGTGGACTATCTAGAAACACCTACAGAGATTCTTTTCCAGTTTAACATTTAAAATCTTAAGCAATGATCTAGAAGAAAATAGAAATAACATATTGCTAACAAGATTTGTGGACTATTAAGCAAGATGGCTTATCACCCAGCATTTTAGAATAGTGTGATATAAAGCACTGAGCAGTCTAGATCTCCTTTAGTAATGTAGAGTTGGTCCATTTAAATAGCATGCTTTTTAATATCTAACAATGCAAAGGTGTGTGCATGCAAATAAAAAAAGAGATTGCATTAGAGAATGGAGTAGCATCTCAGGGGTGGGCAGGAATAGCAGAATAAATAAAAAAAAAAAAGATCAGAGGATGAATAACTTTGTATGAGTTTCCAGGGTGACATTGCAGAGAGAACTGCTGTGGATGTGAATGACAACCTTATTAGCACAGCTCTGCATCTGAGCTTATGTGGCCATATGGTTTAAAAACCACAGCTGGCTTACAGCCAAACATTTCGGAGAGTCTGACAAAAATAAGTTTTTATTTGTCTAGCCCAGGCTTTTAGACATGGCTTATATTTTGGCCAGAAGAGTCCAAAACAGAATACTGCCAGGATGTCAGAATCAATGCATATTGCTGCACTTAATAGTTTGTTTACAATTTTCCTCCTATCCCTTTTATACCAAGTTTGATTGTCCAGAACATGCACATTCCTCTTCAGTAAATAAATTTTGAGAAACATATATATACATACATATACACACACACACACACATGCATATATATATATATATATATGAAACAGATGCATATATATGTATGTTTGAAACAGATGAAGATTTGTGATCTGCAAGGATATCATACAGACTATGACATGGAGGAAAGTTTCAGACGTTCTAATTCACTGTGTGTAAGAGGATGGAAGCCACGCCCCTTATTCTTCTCAAGTTCTACTGACTTTCTTTTGCTGTCTCTGTGTCATATTCTGAATGGAAAAAAACTGTGGCAAAACACATGACAAAAATGGAAGATAAGGAAAGATGAACTATGAAGTGGCCTGAGGTCATGCTATACATCAGGTCCATGACCTACAATAGTTCACCTTCCAACACGCATCATAAGCTAGGACTTTTTATTCTTGCTTAACTGTAGAAGACAAATAGAAAAGACAAGTAGAATGCTAATTTTTATTTCAGAAAAACAGTGACCGTTCTGATATGAAAATTAATATAGGACATTAATATTTGTAATTTTTTAATGTGAAAAATTCAAGCAAATGCAAAAAAAAAAATCAGATATCTCTTCATATAAAGTGAAAATGTTCCAAGAGGTTTACTCTATTATTGTCAGAGGAACTGCTCTTTAGGGCTATTTTGTACTTGTGTGGAAAAGAAAATTTTATACACAGCTGTACTTGAATTGCACTCGGCCGCATCCTGTTCTTATACTTTCCACTATTTTCAGCCAGTGAGGTAAACTTTTTTTGTCACCTTCCAGCTGTTCTCAGTTGGAGATGCTCAGTCAAAGCAGATGTATACTATACAACCTCTTTCCAGTCTGCCATTTCAGATTCAAAATTCCAGCCAAAACCCCTGAAATTAGCTGTTACAACTTTTTTCTTAATCTGGCCAGTAATAACACTTTTGAGCTTTTTAACATATAAGACCAGATACTTTGTAACATTAAACATGCAAATTAGAAAAATCAAGTACGCATTCAATTCTTTTTCAGCTCTATATGCATATACATTGTACATTACCAAATCTGAACTACATTATTCTCAACATATTCAAGAATGCATATAGGTTTGACTAAAGTAACATTTTGTTTCGAGCTTTTGTTTGCATTTTGTTTGGAGCACTGTTTCAAAAGCTGACTCAGATCTTAAAACAGTGTTTTCCTTTACTTAAAGTTCACTGAAAAGGTTCCTATCCAATATCATTAGCAATTTAAAGTGTCAAGAGTGATTAATTATTAAAGTGTGCTATGCCAAAACATGAAACTCTTACTCAAGTACTGGTGTACCCTCAGCAACACTAACATTTCTTATTTCAGTGACTATTACCAGCTGGTAAGAGGGGGAAAAGAAACAGTAAGTTCCATTTTTGACAGATCTAGATTTCCATGTGTAACATGAAACAATACTGTGATATTTCTAGAACACTCTTCTAATCTCCAGTATTTTATCCATCTCTGCATTTTAGAGCCAGCTCTAATATCTTTGTATTTGATAGAGCTTGATTAATTTTCCCTTCATTGCTAATGTCTCCATTTTCTGTGGAAGCTTTTGGCATCCACCAAACTTCTGGCACCCATGCAGCTCAACCACATTTTGCTATAAACTACTTTCTTTTGTTTGAACATGCCTCCCAGTGATTTGGTATTTCCACCCCTTACAAAGGGTATCATACCCCACAAGGAACAATAAATCCTTGTTCATCCCATCTATGCCACTTTTTATGGACCTCCATATATTGTTCTGGAAAGTTTTCAACCTTTAGCACTTACTGAGTTCAAGTGTGCCACTTCCATGTATTAACTTAGAATTATATCTCCCATTTCACTAAGTGCCGGTTTAAATTAGGAACGTTAGTTCTCATTTGCAATTTCTAAGTGCAGTTATCATCTGTTGGGGAATCCTTCTGGGTTTGTACAACTGCTTGCAGTTTGCCATTGTTGAAGCTACTTCAAGTAACTTATCTGCACTGTCAAATTTCACATTGGTCATTTGATTTTTCAGTACTGTGAAATTAAATTAGTTAAATTTGAGAATGTGGCCTCAGCAGCAACAGATCCCTGTGAGAGGCTAGTAATAAGTCTGGCAAATGCCTTTTGGATATCTAAGAAGACAATACTCTCATCTTTGGTGTGCAACATGATCTCCTCTCACAAATGCTGTGTTGAGTCTTTTATCCACATATCTGCTAATGTTATTCTTTACACAAGTTTCTATTAATTTAGTTGAGATAGATGGCAGGTTTACTTCCAAAATTAAGACCACATATCAAAATACAAAATTTCAAGGAATCCAGTAGCAACAGTGAAGATAAAGAAGATTAGGGCAGGGGGAAGATGTTGAAGCCTTTCAGTTCAAATTAATATACTTTTTAAATACATGCACAACTAATTGTCTAGGGCTATATTAATAAACTTACAGTCTAAAGATGCACACTGTTATACACTGCAAGACAGTTTTGAATATAACTTTTGTCAAGCTTTAAAAATCTTCATACACCTCAATGCTCCATAAAAGAAATTACAAAAAAACCTGCTTCAAACTGGGAGGAGCAGGATCTTACTAAATTATAGGACTTTGGCTTTGTAGATTGTATTTATTAAATGCCTCCCTTTTCCCCTCCAGAAAAGGTCCTTTTTCCCTTGCAAAGACTAATTATACTATGCCCACAAGTTACAATATTATTAAATACTGCACATGAAACACAGTTCTAGACAATTAAAAAAGCCCTTTAGTAACAGTCACTTAAGTTCAGAAAACGCTTTTAGAAAGAGCTCTTTGCTAGTGAACTCATTAGTTTTAAAATTAGTACAGAAGGCTTGGAGAGGAATAGCTCCTGGGCTAGGGGGTTGGTGGTAGAGTGCTGTGAAAAAAATTGGCAAAACTGTGATTTTGCCACTTCTACACTAGGAAGGTAGATTAATAAATCTCTACTTCAGCAAACATTGTTAACAGTAACCTGAAACTTTAAAGGTTAAAGTATTAAAAATTAACAGCACTTACTCAGGGCCTATTTTCTACTGGGTATATTCAGAGAATGATTAGTACTCAAGCAGAAGTCATACCAGCACAGGAGACATGCCCTGTTTTGCTGATGCATAGGTATGGTGCAAGGAGGTGCTAAGCTATTTCAATTTATTTGATTAACCCAGAAATAGTTGTATGCTTCACAGAATTAACTAATAAGAATGACACAGGGACAACAACTAATGACTTTTTGTTTCTGCTTTTTCAAATGGTTGTTACAACAAGGTAAGAGCTAATTTGGCAAATAAAAAGGAAATAAAACCAGTACATGGATGTGCTGAAAAGACACTGTGATGGTCAGAGACATGTATGTGGCTTTGGCTTCAAGAAGAAATGTTTCACTTTACACATGTTTCAGTGTTTCTCCAAAGGTGTATTATTCTTAGTGTGAACACAAAGCAATTTCTGCTCATAACATGAATATATCTACACTCTACCAGTTCAAAGACTCTTTCAACTTATCAAATACACCCTCCACAGACACTGCTTGCAGAATACCAGCAAGATCAAGCGAGGTCCTTGTCTTCAAAAGTTGTTTTCAGGGGCAGGGATTAGGACAAATAAAATGTCATTTCCAGGTTCAACAAGAAGTCCTCAGCTACAGAATAGCTCTGCTACTATTAATTTGTATGAAGTGCTAAAGAAGGGTTGTTTTCCTCTCCCTGAGGTCAGAACAACCAGTTGTCCCTATCCTTTGTCCCATCAGCATCCCATTGGCCATTTTCCCCTTTTGCTAGCCAAAATACAGTGTTAGTACAGTGGCCAAATTCATGACAGTAAGTAAGTAAGTAATGGCCAGTCTTCGCGAACGAAGATCCGGGGAAGGTCTTTACACCTTCCAGCCCGCGCACTGGATTTTTTAGGTGAGACACAGTGTGCGTGGAACTGAACCCACCCTTTAATCCTAAGGTTCATCTGCCGGGGCCAAGCAAGCTTGGACGGTGGCAGCGAGGTCCTCAGGATGTAGATGGATTGCCTTACAGGGCTAACGAGCTCCACCTGCCCAGGGAGTGTCCCTGGCTGGGAATCGAACCCTGGCCTCGGCAGTGAAGGTGCCGCAATCGAACCACTAGGCCACCAGCGGCTCCCAGGTATGTAGGTATGTGTGTATAAATTATACCACAACTCTAACACGTTTTAAGCCTGGCATCACCAGGTTGGCCTGAGTGTCCAAGCTGTAGGAGAAGAGGTTATAGAAAAACAAGTACAAATAGAAAAGCCCAAGTAGGTCTGATAACTGGGAGTTGCAGGATACCCTTTCTCCCCTTGAGTCACCCAGAGAGTTTCTCACTACATGTTCTGCCTTCTGTCTGAGGCAGGGGCTTCCATCAAAAATAGCTTTGCTTTTTAAGCATCACTGATTCTTGAAAACTGGATGCCAGCCTCACCTCACCTGGTCAAGTGAAGAAAGCTGGGGAAAACAGGCTGAGATTCATATGGGACTCAAGGAACAGCCTTGGCTTTTTTATAGCTGGCATGGCAACTCTAACCCCAGGACCAGTGTTAGCTGCTTCTCATGGAATTGGAAAGGAGAAAAATAAGGCTTTCAGACAGGAGAGATAGAAGAGAGCACGAGCTTCAGCCAACCTCACTTACGAGCAAAATCTGCCTAAGAACCAGAGACAAGGTTTGAGTCCTGCTACCTCAGAGCAAGGATGATGAGGAGATGCTGTCTTTTGCCTCCTGGTTCTTAAAAACCTCAGACAAGACCATGAGCAGTGGTCCCAACCCACATGTTACTTCAGCCTAAGCCTGGTTTGGCACGTACATAAAATACATGATACAAAGCAGCAGCATGGTTCCACATGAAGATTAAGGCATGCACAGAAGTCATTTGTGGGAAGAGACACCACTGCTGAATCAAAGTGAGACTCTTTAGTTGGAGAAACAACTGGGGGAACATAGGAAACAGCCTAACTTTCAAGACCCAAGCTCTCTTTCAGGGTATGAAGAGGAAGGTCATTCCCTGGCAATGGGCTTAGTCACTTGCAAGACTGTATCCCTTATTAGAATCGTAGAAGTGCTTAGGCTGGAAAAGACCTCTAAAATCATCCAATTCAACCACTAATCCAGCACTGCCAAGGCCACGAAGAGGCTGTCACTAAGTGCCAAATCTACATGTCTTTTAAATACCTCCAGGGATGGTGACTCAACCACTTTCCTGTACTGCCTGTTCCAAAGCCTGACAACCCTATCAGTGAAGACATTCTTTCCTAATATCCAGTCTATTAGACCAAATGACTAAAAAAGGCACTCCAACAATCCTGATGCCTGAATTTTAAATTGGTATTCACTACCTTGATCTCTGATTCCTTCTTCATGAACTCCTCCTCTGATGTCAATTCACAGCTACTAAAAAGCCACCACTGTAAAGCTTTCAAAGGAACTGCATTCCCTTGTGGGTGGAAATCATGCTGAAAACCAAGACCTCTCTACAGAGAGCTGTGGCCAGCTGGGGCTATAAAGGATGTTCACAGAGCTGACTCACTGCTTAGAGCCCCTGGAGGGTTTTTTTTAAACCTCTGAGAACATTTTGAGATGAGAACATGTCAGATTTTATGCCTTAAGATGCTTACTAATTCAGGGATTTGTTTTAACATCAAATTCTGTTTCAATCAAATGTTTAAGATGGTATTTAACTAAGCATCACAGTCCCCAGAAGACAACAGTAAATCTGCATGGTTGCACTAACCTGAGGCTTGAGCTCTGATGTGACAGAAGCCTGTTTTCTCTTCCCTCTTTCCAGTTTACCAGGTCCTATAATTGTGTATGGTTTTCACTCCTTTTCCAATAAATTCAGTCTCAACTCAAACACAGATGCCACAGGCAGTGTCACTGTATTCCCAAAAAAATCTCCTTTGGTCCAGACTTCACTGTTAGGTTAAGTTTTCTGCTGATTTGGATAAATGCTTAGTTCTAGGACAACTTTACTTCTCTGCCATGCAAATCCCACACTCTTATGAGTGACTCTTCTTAATTGTTGGATCTACCTCTCATCTCAACCATCCACCTTACTTGTTGACGCACTGGCCAATCAAAACTGAAAGCAACAACATAGTCACCAGTGAGCTTTGTGCAAATAACAATTCTTTTTTCATTTCACAGGAAAATTCATCTGCTCTGGAGCTCCTGCCCATAAGTGGGGAGAATGGACTCATTCAGCACTGAACTATCCATAATATAACTCAGCTGTTTGAACTCCTTGCTATGTTTATAGATATATAGAGATACCTACAATGCAAATGCTTACAGTAATTTAGCATACCCTTTATGAAATAAATATCACAAATAAATTCTAATACTCAAAAATAATAGTATACAGTGTTAGGAACCAATTTACATTTATAAATGCACAAGCATTAATACTATCTATTCAGCTTAATTTCTTAGTATGCAAGTTTCAGCAATTGCTAGCTACACTTCATAATAAATGCTGGTCATGCCAAAATCTAAGAAGAAACAAACCCACAAAAGTTCTACACCATCCCTCCAAATTTATACAATTTTTTGCCAGACACTGTAATAATACAGCAGTTTCATGGAATTCATTAACAGTGTCCAATATTAAATACCAAGTCTGGAACACAGGTCTCTATGTTCTAAACAAAATCAGAGCAGGAGCATGTTTGCCAGCACTGTGTCCATACATAGCAAAAGCAGAGACAGCAAGAGTCTGTACGCAGACCAGAGCTGCAATTACCAGAATAAAGAGAGAACAGGGGCAGCTTTACTGGCAAAAGGGAGGAGAGAGAGAGAAGAGGGACTGAACACAGCTCTAGTTATAACTATTGTTGAAGAGTGGTTTGAAGAAATAGCCTGAACGCTGTAGCCTGGTCTTGCCAGCTCAGTCCTCAAAAATGGCCCCTGTCCCACAAGCCCGTAATGACACGTAGGAGCTCTGCTAGCAAGAACAGGTTAGAGATTGTGCCTGCATGGGACAGAAAGTTCTCTGTGCCTAAGGCACACAGGGCAGTTCATTCTCTTTATCCTAATATCAGTACTTCTACCAAAAAATTCTCATGGAGGAAGTGGGTGATTCACAAGTACATTTCTTTTCAGGAAAAAAAAGATCTCACACCCTCAATACCCTGACTCAACTTTAGCTTACCCTACTGAATAATAAAATCTAGATCCTGCCCTAGAAATCTGCTTACAGTTTAGATCATGCCACTTTTCTCATCTTGCAAAGAGGATCGTGAAGAGGATCTTCCTAGCAACAGCTCCTTCTCATGGATCAGGCTATCTAGCAGGTCCTCCTGTCTGTAGTTGTGATAAACCTTCAGGAAAGCCAGAATGGTAATTGCCAGCCAAGTCAGCCAGGCAGCCCAGAGACCAAACTAGGGAAGAGAAGAAAAGAAACCATAAAGAGGTCAGTTCTGTATTCTGAAAATAAAGTCAACTCTCCAGATGAATATCAAAACCTCAACTGGACCAAAACCCATGGAGTCACGCCAAGTTGAACTCAGTGAAGTCCTGGGTTCTTCATATAAAGGAGTCACTTTTATGGCATATTTCTGTCCTAAATGCAGATATGCCTGAGCCCTGGGCATCTAGATGCCAGTGCTGGCAATGAAGACACAAAACAAGCTTGTGTCCAAGAGGCATTGCTACCTTCAGGGAGTGCCCCAGGCAGACTAGTGCCTCTTTCCATGTGGGAAAACATAAGAAGTCTGTGCAAGGGATGGGACTATTGTCCCTGCAGAATTATTCCATGCACAAGTGCTCAGGTCCCAGTGTTGACTGACTTTATAATTGACTTAGAGCTAGAATAGTCAACAGAAAGGACTGCCAGCCTTAGAGATCTAATTCTCGTGGACTCATCAGAAAACAGCCCTATTTACATTACATTAATCTTTCATTATTTTCAATGGTCTGATATTTACATAGCTCAGATGATGAGACAAACTCATGGAAGGCAAAATTAGTAGCCTCATAGAATCATGATCTGGTGCAGGTCAGATATTCTGAACAGCAATGAAGAGCTCCAGGACACCAGAATGTTGCAACTTTTGCAGACATCCTTTGGACAAACAATGAATTCTCCATCATGACCACAAGATCAGTAGTAGGGTAAGGTTTGACATGTCTGCATTGAAAACTATCTATTTTGAATTTACAAAGCAAATGTGCAAATCACTGTCATCCTGATTCAGCACTTACTAAAGTCAGTGGAAACTGACTTCAAATTCCCATTGATTTCTGAGGAATGGTAGTTCAGCTCCAGCAATACCAGATCAATAAGCAAATGGCAAATGAACTGAAATAGAATCATGGCCTAGTCTGACCTACCTGTGCAATAGCAAACTGGTCATAGAAAGCAGAGTTTTCCAAGTTCAGTTCAAGATCTATATCCTGCAATTCTTCACAGCTACCCAGAAAGGCATTTGGAAGGAAAAAGGAAGAAAATTATTTCAGAGATTGCAAGTAAACTAAATATAAAATGAAGCAACATCCTAAATGTATTTTGAACAGTCATAACGGCATGTTTTAGAAAAAGATATTTAAGTTACTGCAATTACCAGGTTGCTTTCCAATCTTCTTTAAAACTAAGCTGGAAAAAGGCGTGTAATTACTTTCTTTAAAAAAAAAAAAAAGCATAATTATGTAAGTGATACCACCAATCTTCCATAAGTGGAATTGCAATAGTTAACATGAAAACAGTGTCCTTCAACCCCTCTTTCCCCCTGCCATCTCGCCTCCCACAGATATGCCTCCGACATCACCCCAGGCTGGTTGCTTCACCCCTCAATGAAACAAAGCGTATGAGCCTCTGTTACCTTTTGACTTCATCAGGAAAAGCCTCAGAAGAAGGAATTGTGTTTTTGTTTCGGATGCTCCAGCAAGGAGACGATACTCTGATGGTAAGATAGAGGCTGCCTACAGATTTTACAAATAACTTGGTCTTTATTGGTGTGAAAAAAATCCCAGGATATTGAGGTTGTCATTCTATCTCTTGGTTGATTTCTGCAGCCTCTTCTTTCTCCTTTTCAGTGCTGTCGGTCATCTTGGGTTCTTACCCGAATATTCGATTAGATGTTTTTTGTAATCGAATTTTTAACCGAATATTCGAATAATTCGATTAATCGTTGCAGCCCTAAACAGAACATTTACTATGGCATTTTACAACATATGACAATGTGCAACATAAATGTATGCTTTAAGTAGTACATTTATTCAATATCATATGACATAAAATGTCACCTTTTCCTCTCTCTTCGTTGTTATTTGTGTGATAGGAAAAAATCTTCCTCAGCTTATCATGTTTCCAATAAGGAGCATAAACACCGTGGGATACAGTAGACCATTTTAGGAGCTGTACATTTTGTCACTGCAAGAAAGCATCAGCCATCTGTACTTTGCACTTACAAAGTACTCTCCATTCTGTGGCTCTCAGGGCATCCACAGCACCGTTACAAGGCCAGGATCTCTACCCCAAATATTTTGGTAGGTGGTGCATTGTGACACAGGCATGATGAGTGACTTGCCCACTGTCACACAGAGCCAGGACAGAGAACCAAGTGTCCTGACCCTCAGTCCCCTGCCTTCCTCACAAGACCACACTCCCTCCTTCAGAAATAAATATTTTTAAAAAAATGAATTCCTTTTGCATATGATCATGGCTCAAAGAGACCATGAAACACCATGGAAACACACTTCTCTCTGTGGGCTTCAAAACAAACAAACAAACAAACAAAAAAGTTTGATTGGCTTTTTTTGTTCCAGATGAAAAAAAACCTGGATTTTCACATTATAGATGCCTTCTCCGCCTTGCTCATCTTGCATGTAATAACTACACTTTGTAACACCACTGTTCAATTGTGCATATATGAAAAATAAAAAGAGGGAAGAAAATGTATTCTTCAATACTAACCTATTTGGCATGCTTCCTTTCTCGGTAATTGCATCACACCACATGTTAAATCCTACACTCACTATAGTGCTAGCAATAAATGTGATGAACACCACAAAGGCGCTGATCAGCAGATTCAGGAAGGCGTAAAAGAAAGAGCTGTAATAAAAAGGGAAGAAAAATGTAACTCATAAACAGCTGAAACACAACATCAGCAGTCTCCGTAAGCAGCATACACTGGGCACAAAGATATCACTTTGCATTTGAAATACATCTGCTTTAATTAAGAACACCTAATACATTGAAACACTATGGATTATGATTTTGAGTCATATTATCTTCATCTGTAAGTGCTTTTGCTTTTGGTCTTTTTTTTTTTTTCACCATAAGAGGATGAGGTTTTAAATATAAGTACTGAGGGGTGACTGTTCATACACTGCATGGCTTTCATTAGCTGTAATGATGAAAATCACCATTGTTAAAATAAATGTCATTAACTCACATTATGTAGTAACTGGAGCTAAAATTATTTCATGACTAAAGTGATAATTGGGACAAAAATTGCTTAGGAGAGGGAAACTAAAAATAAAAACATGGTACTGATAGCTATAATCATTTTAAGCAATGTAACACAAGCTACTGCCACCATAGGACACAAATATCAGTTTTATGGACAATTTGCAGAGCAGGCCAGCTTCTCCTGAGACGTCTCTGGCTTTGGTGTCAGTATGTTGTTTTGCCTGCTGAATATCAATCTACTTTAGTCCCATTAAGGCTACCCAACCCAGGCCAGCCATTGGCACATGCTGTGTTAGGAGTGGGATGGGATGGGATGCCTGCAGTGGTCCCATAAGGCCATGGAATCATTCACTCGTTTTCCAGCCTCACCGTTTAACTCCTCCCCTTAATTCTAGCTACTGAAAAGTTTCTAATCCTGTTCTCATTCATCTGACCAAGCCCTTCGCTACTTGAAACTGCTCTAGGTGGCTGTTTGGAATAGGACATCTTGTAATGTCACATTATCTAAAAACTGGATGTTTACTTTAGGTTGTAGAAAGACTGACAACTCCAGGAAGCAGATCATCCTATTCAGGTTGTGTAAATAAGTAATGGCCAGTCTTCGCGAACGAAGATCTGGGGAAGGTCTTTACGCCTTCGAGCCTGCGCATTGGATTTTTTAGGTGAGACACAGTGTGCGCGGAACTGAGCCCACCCTTTAATCCTAAGGTTCATCTGCCGGGGCCAAGCAAGCTTGGACGGTGGCAGCGAGGTCCTTAGGACGTAGATGGATTGCCTTACAGGGCTAACGAGCTCCACCTGATAAATACATAAGGAAACATCAGTGGTGTGGTTTAGATGCTTGATTACAAATATCCCTTCTCTTTTTGCCCATGTTTCAGTTTTACAATAGTGACACAAATGAAATAATTGAAAACCACATTCACTTGCAGAAACATAGGAAAAAATTCTCCAGTGAAACTCTTTTAACATTTGCCTTTTACCATTTAAATTCCTTTTAAGCAAAAGACTTTAACAAATTCTGAATCAGAAATTACTCTACCAAAAGAATCTGCAAAGAAGACATTAAAAAAAATAGAGTAAAAGAAAAAGACTCCTAACAGAAAGTAAACCTTGTTACAATTTTCTGAATTAAAACAGCACTGAAGATGAGTCATAAGAAGGGAAGCAAAAATAACCTGCAAGTAAGCATTCATTCATTACTGTCAGTGTAGCACCTCTACCCCCTTGTGTTCAGGAGCTTCAGAGGCTGAAGGCCAACGCAAGTCAGCAAAGCTGCAGTGCACTCACAGTGTACAATTGGAGAAATAGGTAAAATGATTGGTCTGATGAGACTGCTTTGTTCAGCCCACATAGTTTGGATATTTATATATACAGTCATGATGTCTTTTGAACTTATTCGGAACTTAAGCACTAATGCTGGTAAGATCAGGCAAGCAACACGTTTAATCTTACTTCTTAGTCTTCTAAGTTTAAGAATGAATAATTATAGGGCATGTGAATTGATTGTCTCATATCTGTTAGACAGCTTACATGGGTGCTGTGTGTTCATGCAACTGTCTCTCAGCCTTTTTCCTTTGCTCATGAGTCAACTAGGGTATAGCAATAAAAGCCAGGTTTCCTCTCTGTTCAAGGACTCCAACCAAAATTTCTTCAGAGACTGCAGTGCTTTGTGGCTGAGGAATGTTATTTCCAAACTAAATTTAAAATACTGTGACGTGGTGGTTTTGATTTCTTGGGTATTCCTATGAATATTTAGTAAAATATTTGGAAAAATCAAAACATAAGGAGCAGGACATTCGATGAGCATTTAAGGGACCTGTGTCTATTTCAATCTTCATGGCTTGGCATCTGCAGAAAGTCCTTTGCTGCCCATCTCCCAATATCTGTCTAGTGCCTTTCCATGTATATAAGTATCGTTCATTCTATATAGAAGTGCTGTTCTGTTGTCTTATTTACTATTATCTAAACATGTTTTGGAGTACAGGTGAATAATAACAATAGAGAAAATAAATAATATATATGTGAATACATATGTCAATAATATATATGTGAAGTATGTATACATCACATACAAAATTTAAGTTTAGAAAAAACAAAACTAGCAGGTTGCAACCAGTAAAGGATTAAAAGTAGTCTCTGCCAGTCTGCAGAAAAAAGAGAATAATTTCTAAACCATTTTTTCTGGGCAAAATACACAAGAAAATTTTCTGAGGGAGTAAATCAAGATGCCAGTTTCTTTATGAGTCATACCCAAAGGCAGTAATTTTTAAAAGCAAACTGAACTGTGAATCTGCAATAAGCCAGAGTAATATGTAAACCATTTTATTATCAAAGAAGACAAATGTAGATAAACAGGCATTGTAATTATTGTATCTCCAAAGGCTTTTCACTTGTTCTTATTAACATTAAAAATTCTTATACTGGCCGAAAGATTGATATGGCATGACAAATGCCCGTGTGACCAAACTGAATCTGATCTGAACCATACAAAGTTTTTTGCATTCTCCACATGTACATAATACAAAATGTCACCACCGTATGTTCTCAATCTCTCCTACCATTGTAGTGATTCTAAAAGTGCGTAAAACCATGCAGGAAATGCTGGAATTAAATGACTGTTCTTCTCTGACAATAAACCCAGGATTTTCAACTTAATTAAAACTTTTTTTTATTCTTTCTTTCTTTTTTTTTTTCACAGATGAGTCTTGTGAAATATCAAGTGTTGGATCCCAAAATATGATATCTGCAGAGAGAGATTTGAGTGGACCTTGCAGAAAGCTATGAGCTACAAGAGCTGAGGAAAAAACCTCCATTTCAGAAACAAAATAGATATCATTGGTGCTGACTGCCCTGCCCCAGCCCAGAGAGTCCACATCTTGATTTCATCAAACCTGTGCAGAAGACCTGTTGTATCTTATCCCTCCATTTGTGTTTCCTGAATCTTTGCATCCTGTAAAACTGAATACCTGTTCGCCCCTGCAAAATCCCCTAAGGTAAAGTACGTTTTTCCCCATGAGGTAATTGCTAAGACCCCAAATTTGTTAATCTGGGTTTTTCCCTTATGTCACCCCCTGAAACCTGTTTGTAATAAATTGTAATAGCTACAACACCCTGTTGAATATGTAGACCCTAAACCCTTTAAATATGAACTTGTAAGTCCAATAAGGCATTCCAGTTCCTTGCCTCTGCTAGTATCACTTAGTTTTTGACTCCCTACAATCAAGCACATGTATAAACTAAAACTCAGTAAGTATTTAATATGTATTTCATTTGAAAGCAATGAATTGTAAAAAAATCTGGTCACAAGAATTGTTAGACATCATAACACTGAAGAGTGTTTTGTGAAAAAACACACCCACCTCAAAAAACATGTTTCTGTCTTCACAAATTATATCAATGTCTGAGAATACACTAGAAACTTGATACCCATCTGTTCTCCCCTTTGCTATCAATACCCATCAAGTCAGAGAAGTTGTTTCACTATGCAAAAAAATCAGTGTCTCATGAAGCAAGGTTAGGGCCACACAGGATTAACTGAAGCTGCTGAATGGCAATAAAACTTAGAAATACCACAGACAGGTGAAAGCATATAGATACTTTCACAATTAGATTTACATTCTAAATCTTAATTGTACCACACAAAAGTCCACTTCTGTGCTTCCAGTGGGTTTGGAATGTTGCAGATGGGAATCACTTCTTAATGTCTATGACTATGGTGTGACTGTAAGCATCTCATTTTAAGGGGTATGTCCTCCTATCCCTGCATAAATCTCTATCTATTTGTCCATTTTATTATCTATCTCATCTTATCATAAAAATGATAATTAAAAGGTTTCCCACTGTACTCAGTATTAATAGAACACTTGACAGCGTCTGAAATAAATCAAATTTCAAATGGACTTAAAACCTTAACTAACCGGCCAAGACTTTAGAAAAAGCATGTAGCTCAAAAGTGGAGGACATGGAAACTTCACTAGATTCCAGAACTTGGTATCGCTTTCTAGTTGTGCCCTGGCAAAAACTCAAGGCAAGACTAAAGTGACTACAACCATGGTCTTTCATCCTTGTGCATGGATAGAAAATAAGGGCAAGGGCCAATCCAGATCTAGCAGCAAACATGACAGATGACTGAGGGACTTATATTTCAGCAAATATACAGAGATAGAATGCAAGAATGATAAATAGCCTGTAGTTAAGCAGAACAGCTCTCCTTGGCAACCTCCCTTTCCATGATTGCAGAATAGCTATTGAAGTCCAAGGTAATAACAAAATCAACTCATAAAACCAAATTTGTATCAAGTATTTTTTTTACATATTAAAATTGGAAACAAAATTAAAAAAAAAAAAAAGGAGCTAACTTCCTTGGACTTGAAAACATTATTATTTTCTTCTTGCCAACTTCCAAACTGTCAAATTAACAGAAAGAGTAAAGTCCTGTTTTTGGACAGATTCTTGTCCAGTGTCTTTGAGCAACTGTGAACCCAAGCACTATGTCACGTCCCAGTCATTTCACTTATGAAGCAAATACTAAGCTCCACAGTGTCAATGAGAAAAGGCAAGTTGCTAAAAAAAAAGGTGGAGTATAAGCCCTTAAATCAGGCAGTGCAACACAGTTTTTGTGATACCATCCCAGCTTGATTTTCATTATAATACTTTAGTCTTATTACCCAAATCATTCACATAAGCATGTATATTTGAGGAGTCTTGGGACCCTACCACTTAGTGTTGGTCTCTCTCTTCCGCAGTTGTAACTGAAAAGGTAGAAGGTGAACACAACACCTCTGTGACCTTGTTTGCCAAAAACATAGATTTGTGATTTCCCATCTGGAGGATACCTCCAGAAACTCCCAATGTGAAGGGCAGAACAGAAATTGAGAAATTACTCCATCTTCTCAGATCTGACTGCTTGCAACTTCCAAGCAGGGACCACAGAGATCCTGAAGCAGTCTCCTTCTTACAGGCCTCAGCTGTTTTCTTGCTCTCACAGCAGCCACAGAAAACTTGCTTGGACATCACAGTGAGAGATGAGTCAGACCTCTCTATGCATCAGGAAGTCTCCTCATGCCCAGCACAGCTGAAGATTGGATGGAATGATGCAGATAGGGTAGTTTGTACCAGAGGAACTATTATGTTGTGTCACAAAACTTTGTAGATATTTTTGAAGGAAAAAATTACTTCTATCCAAAGTGCAGGGTGGATGTAATTGCTGTCAGCAATGTATCTACAATGTGAGAGCCTCCTGGGTCTGAGATCTCAAGTTTGAATTCAATATCTTGAATCAGAAATGCCTGACTTTTTATTGACTGAAAAGTATAGGACAACAGTGATCTTTCCTTAAACACCTTCTGACAACTAATAAAATAGGCTCCTTATTGAGACACCCATAAACAATGCTAAAACCTACCATATTACTCACAGTTTAAAATACATTTCATGCAAAACTTATACACAGTATGTTTGCTGTCTGCCTAGTATTTATTCAAAACGCTTTCCCACTGCAGCTGGGAATGCTGTTTCTAACCACCAAAGACAAGTGCAAAACGCTGGGGATGTAGAACAATTGGCATTGTTAAAAGGTAACAGGGAGAGCTTTCATCCAAAACATACTACGTATCCCACAGATGCCGGTTATCTCCCAGTGCTGGAACTGATAAATGATGTACAACACGAGTGAATGCTGAGACACAGCTGCACAGAGAAAGGGGAATCTAAGAGGAATTCCTTGACAGCAAGAAACAACTCATTTTATGAAGAGAGCGGGTATGGCATTTATCTTTCCTTTGCACATCTGTCTTCTTATTTTCTAAAATTGGAGACTTGTTTTTGATCTCAGGGTGCTCTGTTTCAACGCAGAGTCTTGGTCATGACAGCACAAACTCCTTGTTTTTTTGTGGCCAGGATGGATTTACATAGGTATAGATGGTGATCAATAGCATATAAAGTTAGTCTTGTAAAGGTGTTCCACTCTTTGAGAAAGCAGTGTGCACATTCAAAAGGGGTTCTGTGATTCAATATGCCTTCCTGTTACCCCATCATCCTAGTTTTCCTCCTTTCACTTTATCTGCTCATGTGTTTTTCTCAGTTTCAAAATGTCTGAATTGTCCTAAAGAGCATCTCTGTTTTTTTTTGAAAGGCAGTACAGGTTCTCCAGATTGCTGGTTTGAGCTGAAGTAGAGTTAATTTTCTTCACATTTGCTAGTATGGGACTAGGTTTTGGATTTGTGCTGAACACAAAGTTAATAATATAGAGATGTTTTTGTTAATGCTGCACAGGGCTTACACAGAACAAAGGCCTTTTCTGCTTTTTGCCACAATCGCAAGGAAGTTGGGGGTGCAAGGAAGTCTGGGAGGAGATGCAGTCAGGACAGCTGAACCTAACTGACCCAAGGGATATTCTATACCATATAACATCATGCTTAGTGTATAAAGTGGGGGGAAGAAAGAGGAAAGGGGGGCACATTTGGAGTGATTGCTGCCTATAGGAAACAATGAATTAATTCCTTGTTTTGCTTTGCTTGCATGTGTGGCTTTTGCTTTCCCTATTAAATTGTCTTTTTCTCAACACACAAGTTTTCTAGCTTTTACCCTTTATTCACTCCCCAGTCCCACTGGTGGAGGAATGAGCAAGTGGTGCATGGGGCTTGGCTGCTGGCTGGGGTTAAAGCATGACACCAGACTAACCTGCCTCATATATTGAACTGTGTAAAGAACATTTGCAACTAATTGAAAACACGTATACAATTCACAGATGAATGCCTCAGTCATTATCTTTCAATTATGAAACTTGGCTCGCTCTATTCTTCAATATCTGCTTTTGAAACCACCTTCAAATCCTGACCTGTAAGCTCAGTAGCTTGTGTAAAATCTGGGAGATAAAGAACACTTTTGGCTCTGCATTATGTCAGATCCTATTTATGGGGAAACATAAAAATTATAGTCTAAAATGACTACAGTGCGGCACCTATTTAATAGAATAGGTATAATTTTATCAGAAACACCAGAGTTTGAAAGCAGAAATCAAAGAATTTGCAATATATTATACCAGACTCTGATCTAGTTCCAGCAATAATAGGGGAGTCTTTAAAAGAAATCATAGTCCTTTATCCACTTTTCTCTTAGGTTCTGAACCACTGACAGTCAGTGTGACTCACTGACACTGATCCTGGAGTCACTGAGAATGTTTTAAACTCACCACAGTGTAGATGACAGTAGGTACATTTTAAGTGGTATCATCCAGCAACCACGAGAACGTGCAGACTTGAATACCTTAAAAATTGCTTGGTTTAACAGTCTTGCTGCTGATGTTAAAGTGTTTTATTTTGTTTTTTGAAAAGTGTTTCTCTTTAGGCAATTGCTAACAGATATGTGTGAATGTTCTAATGAAAAATTTTTTTCTTTTTTTTTTTAAAAGATTTGTTGAAAGCGATATGAATAGGTGGAGAAATGTAACTATTCACAAATTGCTTTTTTTTACATAGGAAGGAAAAATACTTTTATATAATAAAAGTGTTATTCTTTAACAATTTTAAGTTTTACTTGCTCGTTTAAGTTTTAGTTATTTGATTGAAATGACTTACTTAGGAATTTATTTAATTTTAGGAAAAAAGTATACAAATTTTAAAATTAATTTTAAATTATAAGATAAAAAATTATGGAGATTACCAAGTTATTTCTTTTAATGTTAACTTTTAATTTTTATTGAATTCAGGACTCTTACGTGACAGAGAAACAATACATATTTACATTTTAATGGTTTACATCTGGGAATAGAAAAATGAATAAGCTAATCCACATTTTTCACATTTAATTTCATAGACTTTATTTCTCAGTTCAACTTTATAATACAAACACGGAAAATGTTACAGGTCATGTCATGCCTCTCATGATCATTGTCACTGTGTTCAATTTAAAATATTGGATAGGTGCAAACTGGTCAGAAAGTAATTTGGCTGGTCACTGGAAGAACAATGTTAACCATCAGAAGATAGTGTATTCTTTTACCCCTACTTTTACTCTAAGAATTAGTCCTAGAGTTTAGAATTATTCCATGGCAAAGGTAGTCCAGCTTTAAGCAACAAAATAAAGTAACTTGATTAATCATCAATCCATTTGATCAGTGGAAGGTGTGATACAATAGTATACTATGGTACTCAGTAGTTAATGAATTTTCTTTCAGTCCTGAGAAGCCACAAATAGAACCATAATTTTTCTGTTCAATTTCTATGAGTAATTACACGCCTCTATGCAAAATGTCACACTAGCTTTACAATAATTGACACTTTTTGTTCTTGTGTCTTTAATGCTTGCTGAGATTGAGAAGAGGCTTAAGGATTTACCCATCCCCTTCTTTCCAATCAGTAGTGGCAAGATCGACTGAGCAAAGATGCTTTGGCATTCTGATTTTGAGTCAGACATGGTAGACAGGCAGATCCAATTACCCCTCCTACCCTGGCTGCAATAAGGGTCATGTTTTGAACTGAATAGACAGGAGTGAAAACTCCTGTTTTCCCCAAGAAAAGATCATGAAGGGACCAGGGAAGAGTAATTAGTATCCATGTCTGCTCTTTCTCTTACAGTGGAATCACTTTTTTATCCTTGCATCCCAAAGATGATAGAGATTTGAAGATTTTTTTTAAGTCTGGGATGCATCTTACTCTTTCCTTCCACAATGGTGGTACAAAGTCCACCTCACCACAGTATTTATGTTGATGATACTGTAAAGAAAATCAAACAGTGAGTGAAAGCCTTATGGCCACTGTGAAGGATGAAATATTTCTATTCCGACAGAATGGGATGGGGAAGGTTGTTTGCATATTTTCCTATGGACTATGATGTGAAATTACAAATCTAACAGAATAAGCAAAAAAAATTTGTTTTTCACAGTCATAGTTGTTTTCCATAGTCTGAGCCCAGAATTATCCCTCCCATGGAAGAAAACTGAGTTGCATTTTCCTTTGCAAAACTGCTTTTCTTTACGCTGCCTTCCTGGCTGTGCTTAGTCTTCAGTTGGATAACTCAATTTATTTCCTTATGAAATACATACTAGCCACAAATATTCATTCTCTGTGCCTCTTCAGGAATGTAAAGAAATACCCTCATTCCCCTTTATCAATTTGTTAAAGAACAGGATGGTTCAGTTGCCCCACTGTAAGCTTATTTGCCTATAAGCTTTAGTATATTGCAGTACACAAAAATGGTACAACTGATACTACATTTATGAAAAACACATTCAGTAATAGTGCCCACAGTGGACAGGATATAATCCTACTCTTCCTACAGAAGCCAAATACATCCATCAGCAGAGTTCAGTCTAATGCCAGTGTACACAAATTGAATCTTTTGTCTATTTCCCTAGAAATAGACTGATGTAAGTCACCAAAAGAAATAGAAGTCATTGCCTTTTCAGTCTGTCAGATCAACGATCCATGAATAAGGAAGCATTCATGCCAAGAATTAGAATAGATTGGAGATCTGTTTCTTTTGTCTTCAGTGTACTTGAAAAATAGACCCCATTATGAAGATTTGTGTATGCATTGGTTTTCTTGTTGTATTTTGCTTTTTTTCTGGTACAAATCCTTTTTTTTTCAAGACTTTCTTATAAGCAAGCCCAGAATTAATATACCAGTGGAGTTATAAAGGAGATATCAAAGTATGTATCAATGTACTATTTTAAATATTTTAAATATGAAGTGCATTTTACCAGCTTTACAGGTGCAGTTTTATGTACAATTATTTCAGTGATTTACTACAAATCAGATCTTATGCTTGCATAACATATTTATTTGAGTATAACTGAGGTTAACCAAGTGAGATGAGAGAAAACTCTCAGGTAAGATAAGACTTCTTTTAATATGTTCAACTGTGATTGTTATTCTGCTGTGAAGGAACAGATCCAGGACAAGGAAAATTACTTCTGAATAGCAAGAACTCTCAGTTAAAAAAAAAAATTGAATGCTCAGCATAGATAAGATGACAATGAATAAAGCAATTTGGGATGAAAACTGTGCATCTTTGTTTTTTCCAGTTTTACCAGACTACTGACTGTAATCTTTCTTAGATTTTGGTTTTCAAAGGTGCTCTTGGATTGTGTAGTCTCTGGTACTTCAGATAGACAAATTGTCTCATCGTGATTTAATTTGTTACATGCCACTTACAAATCCAGGGAAAGCTGTAGTCTTAAGGAAACTAACATATGACTGTTTCAGTAAGGAAAACAGGTTCCTTATACAGTCATGTCCTCTCCTTTTAAGAATCAGATATGAAATGAATAGCCAGAAGCAGTGACACTGAAGTTCAAACATTCATGATTAATAAAGTTGTTGAAAATTCAACAATAATTTCCTGTGATTATAAAATGGCTAACTGATTTGTTATTTTTGTGTTTAAGCCTTTGAAAACTGAATTGGTTCTTTTAAAAACACCAAAGAATCATATAATATCCAGTTGAAGACAAGGAGTATTACAGAAGGAGGAAAAGGTGGAGGAAAAAATTTGAAATGTAAGATTGATAGTCAACACAGTTTTATGTGTGTGATCTTTATAGCAAAAAGCATTAAGCGGAAGTAAAACAATGTTGATGACATGTCTTGGCTGCTGTAGGACATTTATTATCTGATTCCCAAGAATGCCATGGTAGACTCACTGGGATCTTAAATTTAATTACTCCTATTTCAGATAAAATTGAGAGAAAAAAGGGACAGGAAATAATAAAAATATCTTAGAGGACGACAGATGCTATAAACAATTGTGAAGCCGATGTTAATCTTTAAATTGTACAATGCTTTGTAAGCTGATCAGGATATTTCTGTTTTTAATACTAAAGATAATAAATATTATTTCATATGTGGGTGTGTATAAACATACATGCACATAACAATAAAATACGCTTTATGAATTTGGGCTGCTGACCATAAGTACAAGTTAATAAAGTGGGCTGACAACTGCAAAAAGGAGATATGGTCAGATCAAAGGAACAAATAGAGTGCTTAAGTTACTTCTAAAATTATGGATTAGTTCCTAAGTATAGAAAATATTTTTCATATACTTTTTTTAGAGATAGGTTTTAGAACAAAATGATGCATCAGTATTTAGTATTTATTATTTGATTTTTATAATTGCATTAAGAATGTATGAAAAATGGAATTTAAACATCATTGCTGAGATTTAAAAAAAAGCAAAAGTCAATATAGTTCTACTTTAAACTCTGCGTTCCTTATATTCATTATTAATTCCTCTTTATCAGACCTTCATGCTAATCCCTAACTGGCTCATTGAACTGGTTCAAGAAAGGATATAAATTCAAATTTGAAACTCCTAACTCCATGTTAGATTCATGCACTTCGATGTAATCAATAATGAGAAGTCTAGAAGAATTTCTTTGTTAGTAGACATTGGTTACATAAAAATTACTTTAGTTTCACTAACGTGAAGAGAGCACGTCATCACTGAGCCACAGACTCTCTAGCAGTGAATGCTTTCATCAAAAATCTATAACATTTCTTACAGATGTTCATATGTGTATGTTTAGTATCCAAAAAAAAACAAAGAAGAAAATGTTTATCACACAAATGGTGTAAATGTAATGGACCAAATATTCTTTATTTGTCTAAAGGAACCTCAAGTATGATTTCTATTGCAGGTATCAATTCTCTCTTGTTCTTCAGTTTAAAGGAAGACATGTAATATATCACGAACATAATCTTATTATAGAAAGATCATTATGTCTTGTGGGCCATTTAAATCTGCCTAAAATCAAAAGTACAGACAGCCTGGAAAGTGGGATCACTTGTAATGAGCCACTGTTAACATTGATAACTACTTTCACTTCTCACTCTTGCAAAAATACTGTAGTTAACATTGTTTCACCATAAGAACTCCATCAAAAAATTCAAACTTCATTTTACAGTTAGCTAAGAAATAATGAAATAGTTGGAAAACTAGTTGACAGCATTTTACCACTACTTAGCAAGACTTTTTGCCATAATATCACCAAATTATTGTGCAAGCAAAGATTGGACTGGAGTTTCAAACCTTCACTTTTGGAAGATATCCTATGTGAATCTGAGACAATCTAGAAGACTGCATCCATCTTTTCATGAGGTAATTTTGTGGAAGACTGTGCAGCCAGGGTATGAGAGCAGGTAATGTAAATATTATTCATCTATTTTTACTAGGTGCCCTGAACACTGGCCTCCAAAGCAGAAACAGTGTTCCAGAAATATCAGTGCTGTCGAAACTAGACTGCTAGCAAACCATACAGATAAAAATAATTTGGATGTCTCTGTGTGACCCATATCACAATATTTGACACAAATAACCTTGAGCTACTGTGGTTATTTCTACCAGTACAATATTGATACTATTTCATAGCTTCCTTAACCCAGGCTTTTTATAATGGTAGAAAGAGAAATAGAGGAAACAGAACAACTGTGATCAACACCTGAAAAAAACAGAGGAGAAGTACTTTGCTTTACTGAAAACTTTGCCCAAATCTTGAATTAAGACATAGCTTATTATAGAAATGTAAACAAAAATAACTGTGCTGCACTTTTAATTTAATGTAATTTTACATGTTTATTCTGCTTTTTTTTTCTTTGCTTAGAATGCAAAATCCTGAAATGCCAGTGTATAAAATGAGTGCAGATGTGTATTACCTATGTCGTCGAAGTGAAAGAAATAAATCTATTTCTGTAGCTAAAAATTCATAAGCTTCCCATAGCATAATTTCAGTTACATAAAAGGGACATTTTATTTACTAAGTTTTCTTTGACATTTGAGTTCAGTTATTGCCATGGCAGAAGACAAACTGATTAGGTCATTTGCATCATCTAAATGGAATTCTGAGTAATATCATTCAGTAGGTCATTGAGAACAGAAAACTGATTGTATCCCATCAAATCAGGCTTTATAATCGAGTGAATAATACTTGGAATGTATGATTAGTCTATCCAGATACAAAGTCTGATTGGCTGATATTCAGATAAGGAATCTGGACTTTGAATTTGAAAAGGATGCTTAAGAGGGGGATAAACACTAAGAAGGAAGAGGAGGAAAACACCTTTGAAGTGAATCCATGTTTGCAGCCAAACTTATTAACGTTAGACTGATTTGAGATCACCTTTAAATATTCTGTAATGCAGCCAATAAAATATGTCCACATTTCAAGAGGAAGAGTAGGGCTTTCTTTCCAAACCAGCCTCAAACAAACTTGCATAGAAATATTTAACTTTGGCTGCTTGAAGCATTTGACATTCAGTCAGCCCCAAATGGCTCCAGTTAGTCCAAACTCTAAAATGCACTTCCATTTAAAATGTATACCAGCACTGGAGATGTGTTGAATCTGTTGAGTCTTTGTCAGCAGAACATTGCAGGGATTTAAACGTGTGTTAACAAATTACCTTCACTCAGAACACCAACTTGACCTGAATCTCCTACATTATAAAATCCAGCATGATCAAAAAAAGAAAGGAGAGTGACAGTCTAGGTTAGACTCTTTTGGAATTGTAATGTTTTCACTTTCAATACAACTGGCAAGAGCTTTAAGAAGCTTGAGCATACCTCTTATTGAATGGAATATGAAAGAATCCTGAGAATAATACTGTGTTTAACGTCTGTACTATAGGAAACATATATTCACATGTATCTGTATATCTCGCCTTAGGCCAGTGTCAAAGAAGAGAGGTTGTTCAGTCCTGTAAGGTACTGAATACTCTGGCTGTGATCCAGTAAAGCACTCAACTATGTTTTTAAATGTAAGTGCATGGATCATGCCACTAACTTCAATGGGATTATCCTTAAAGATAAACTAACCTTAAATGCTTTGCTGGATCACAGCCACAGTGCTCAATATTGGGTGAATGCAAATCCAATCTGAGAGGGGAGTTTTCATTTCTATGTTTCCAGTGAAGGCTCACAAAATACATAAAAGGTTCTTTTCAGAATACAGTTCATATGATAGCCAGACTGAATAGGTTCAGAAGGGTGGGACGATTAATAAATATTGGGATACTTGTGCTCAAACAAACAAACAAACCAACCAGTAAAGAAAAAGCATACTTTGACTTTACAAGATTCAGATATTTGATATTTTTTCATTTAACATAATGACTGAGTATGGACAGGGATACAGATAAAGCAGAAGAAACCAAGTGAAAGGGTGAAGATACAGGCATACAATGTTTCCTATTTTCCTTTGCCAGATTTCTTTCCTGATTATAGCTGTGGCCTCCATCACTTCCATATTTGAAAAGAACAAAAAGTCCCTAATTTTAAGCATGTATGAATACCCTCACAGAATATACATCAATTGATATCAGACAATAGAGTCTATCTAATTAGACATAAGTGACATTCTTATGGGATTGATGTTGTTCCACCTTAAAACAACAGGAAAGTAAGCTTAGGAAACAAAGAATATTTCAATAAACAAAAGCAAGCCTGTGCTTTTCAGCATTATATATTCAGATTACTAAATTTGTCACTGTTATGCAAGTTTTGAACTTTCCTCATCTCCAGTCACTGTAAAAGAGACCTGGTTAGAGCACTGGAGCCTGCTGAAGGAAGACAGAGGAACCATACTTGTCTTTCAAAAACTGAAGGAAGTGAAAAGAACCTATCATGTGTAGACTTCCACCACTCACCTATTCTTGATGTGCAGCAAGAAAGGTTTGTCCCCAGTTTTTCTTTACTTGTTTGTTATTTTCAGGCCAAATTTTCAACTAATTGGGCAAACCTGAAAATTTGTCTACAAACAGTAGCTGTCACAACAACTGCACTCAGATAGTGCAGTGGGCTGTGCAACAGTGTTTCACCAGGGTGATTATATAACTTGAACAAAAATGTGGTAACTGCAGCATCCTGGAGAGCCTGACTGCCAGAATGACAACGAAGTCACATTAAGCTTCCTGTAAAAAAAGAAAAAGAGAACATGTCCCCTAAAATAGCATACAAAAACCTAGGGTTGCTTCAGCAAACTTGGCCACATGTGGCTTTCTCGAAGGCTTGGATCATATTTAAAAATAATATGCAATACACACAATAGGGCTCCATATTTCAAGGGAAATAATTAAAGACAGTATCACACTTTCTAGCTAAATGCTCTCATTGTAGCAATGGGCAGCTCTGGCAAAAGTCTGCCACAGTGCACCCTGAAGTACAATCAAATCAAACTGATAAAGAATTCTATCAGAGGTTACTGAACATGAAACACTTTTGAACTACAAAGTGCCCAAGCAACTCAGCATGTGTATTTTTTTTCCCTAGGTTTATCTTATTCCCACAATTCAACTTCTCACCTTTTCATCATATCCATCAATTTCTTCCTTATTGAGAAACAATTGTATCCTAGGAATCTCTTGAACTCATCTATACCCTTTTCTTCTTGAACCTTGAACTTGTTCTGTGGCTTTATTATTTTTATAGAAGCCATGCTCTAATTTTCTATTTACTGCTAGATCCTTAATGCAAAAAGATGTTCTTCACAACCAGAATCTGTCACCACCTATTAGGTTCTTTCATAAACTGGAAAGCTTTTGATTCACCTTTTGAAATTTGAAGAATACTCTCTTGTTATGCAGATACATTTTATTTATGACTTCACCAAATATGCATAATGTTTTAGGACATGTTTTCTTAACCACATTCCCATAGATCTACCTTTTCAACTACCTAATAAAGTCAGATAAAACCATAAACATTGAACTGCCTGATATCTGGTTTCCATTATATATATATATTTATCTCTCCATTTATGAAGCAAATAGATAAGAGATTACTAGTCGTATACAGTAGAGGAATTCATTGCCTAGTCTTCTGAAATACCTTTGCAATTTTTTTCAAAAACCTAATTTTGTTTGACTGAAAATTCCACTTGGCTCCAATATGTGAAAATATTTTAATCTGTAGTTCATTGATCCCTAACTCAAATCAAGAGGTACTTGCACTTTCAAAGTCCACTTCCCTATCACCTGCAAAAATCACTGCAGTGACTGTAACAGATCTTTTCCTGGGAGGCAAATGTCCTTCAGGAAATTCATCAGCAGAACTAGAATTGTTCAGGAACTTCATCAAAGAGACTGAGAATTAAAGGCATTCAGAAAGATAATTTTTTTTCTGGAGTTAGACTTAGTTCTGGATTAAGGCATTTTGGTGAAGTTCTCTACTGATTTTTGACTATTGTAATGCCCTGCTGAGACCCCCAGCAGCTAGTACAGTTTAGGGTGATCTTTAGATCAGTCCTTTATCCAGGCTTTTGGTTTGTTTGATCAAATCTGTTTGTTAGCATCACACTGATGCTAACTCGGGTTTTCAGCACTTAAGCAAACTCCCTTACAATGTCACTGCTCAATGTTCACAATAGCAACACACAACAACTGAACTCTTGATTTTGAATCCAGAATATCACATTGACAGGTCTACTCAAACTGAAGGTGCTCATTAACTCTAGAGAGAAGTCTCCAGCTGTGAATATGAATGAAGTTAAGATCGAAATGAGAGTTAATGCCTGAGTTCACACTTCATCAGGAAAAGAGGAACTCAGAATTTTTACCATTTATCTTTTAGATTCGCAAGGAAAATTAACAGAACAAATGTCACACAGAGAATGGAAGCATGTTTAGGCAGAGAAAAGTAAAATATTTACTTTATTTTACTGGTATATGAATATGTTTGATACAGATTTTTCTCTGTGCCAGTCTTGTTGAGTGAATCTGTTATTGCAGTGTAATTCCTCTAACCTCAGTAGCAAAACTAAAATAAAGCTCCATTCTCAAGAAAACTAACAAATGGCATCCATTCTCACAGGCAGTGGAGCTATTTATATTTAACTTCTGTTTTAAATTAGTGACTAAGCATAAGCAAAATTTAAACTTCCATCTGCTGGTAGACAAGTGCTTTAAAAACTGGGAAATGGGAACTTACATAGTAAATGTGATGTATTACCTACATAGTAATTTAGTCAAAATTACGTCATATTAAAAACTGAAAGTGGGAGAAAATACATTTAATCCCTTCTTTAGATGTAGCTCAATGAGACAACATTGGTGTTTCAAGGGGCTTAGGTATCTCTCTTCTTCCTCCTCTAAAATAATTTCTCTCATCTCCAGCTGCTTCTTTCTCACTTCATATTTGCCTGAATCTCTGCAGCAATCCCACTTCACTTGTGTCCACTCTGACACATCTGTTCTTGAAGGCAAATGCACATAAGAGTTTGTGAAAGCAAGGTGTCAATAAACCTATTTGACTTGTCATGACAACACAAAAATACTTGTTTCTCTTGTTTTATTGGTTTGGTTTTGTGCCTGTGTGTGTTTTATTGGGGGTTTTTGTTTGTTGTTTTCATTGGTTTTTTTTTTCCATTCAGGTTTAGTTTATTGAATTGATTTACTGCACAGACAATGTTTTGATGGCTCAAGGTTGGGAAGGGTTGTACAGCGAGAATTATTGAAGCAGCAGAGGGAGCAGAGTATGCAGCCTCCCTTTTGAAGGTAGAAAGCCCTTAAGTCATGTGGGGTTTCTACATATCTGCACCACTAGGATATGACAGTTTGGAAGGGGTAACAGGGAAATCTGATGTGATAATTCCACATAAAAGCCTAACTTATGCTCTGACTTTATAAATATACCTTCAAAGTTGTATAATTTAGTTTTGCCTCCAAATACATTAACAAATTTTTCGAATGATTCAACACTCAGCAAAGAATGTAAGACCCTGCCAACTTCTAAATCAAATGCCCAAAGTTAAATGGGATTGATACATGAATATTTATCATAGCACATCTGTGAGTGCCTGGTGCAGAAACAGGGATCTTGAAGTTTCTCCCAGGGCCCATGTTTTGTTGTCTATGAATAAGCTGAGGGGATTATTTTTGACCTTGTAGAACAAACAACTGCAGAGGTAGGAGTCTCTTACAGAGAATACTATGCCAGGAACCAATATGTTTTTGCTGAGATATGAACACTTTTGCTACAAATAAAATGTGATGCAGCTGCCTGTCTATCTGTACTCTGTGATAGTATAGGATTTTAATGGGGCTTTGCTGACACAAAACTGGAATTAACATAGTACAAATCAGTTCTGTACTGAAAGTGTCAACTTATACTAACACACTTTATCATATTACTCTCTACCCTCTCATAATGGAATAAAAAATTATTAGCTTTTCTGAGCACTTATCTGAGAAACCAAGTTCAGTGTGCTGCCTGTGTTGATACATAGATCTTATTCCCATTAGGTTAAAATTAATTCTACACCAAGTAATTTGTATGGATTTGTTTTCCTCCTTGCCTGGTGTACTGTATTGCACTAGACTACAAAGAATATTATTTTCTGTCATGTGTTTTCATTTTTGTTTTTGTATAGTTCCCCTGCCTTTCATTAACACATGGGCTAAGCTTTTTTTGACTTCAACTCACACTCCTCAAACCTTCTAACTGTTTTTTATCTCTGCTTTAATTGTGTAGTTCCACAAAAACATTTCTTTCTTCTTTCCTCTGTAGCCAAAAGAGGTCTTCTCCATTCCCCTTAGCTTTGTTGGTGCAGTTGCTGGGTAGAGTTGCTTGAGTTGCCTCACAGCAAGACCCTTTGAATTTTGTTTTGTTCACGTTTGGGTTTCCTTTGCTAGAGGAAAACACAGGAAACCACAGTGTATTACGTGTCAGAGCACAGTCCCAATAGCACTGTTATCATAAATGTTATATCTTGCAATTTTATCTGAAAGACAAGTCATTCTAGAACATATTTTGATACTGCACAATCTGAGGGTACAATTGCATTAGCGCCAGTTTGGAAATAGACTGGAATTCAGACAACCTCTTAAGACATAAATGTGTGTATTTCTTTGTAAGTAAAAGTTCAGATATTTCTGATTTGAGGGTACAAAGGAGTTGATCTCTAGCTTAATCTAAAGCCTACTGAATCAGTGAGAGCACTTCCTCTGGCAGCAGCTACTTTTGTACCAGGTCCCTTGTGCAGCATCTGTCCTCCACTAATGACCTATGCCTTGTCCTCTGACTCAGCAAAGAAAAGGAATCTTAATTAACAGCTGATATAGGATGCAACCTTGTTAATCAGTGCTAAGAAATAGCACTTTAGTAAAAGATGTAAATGCATTTATAAAAGCAAGAGGAAAATTATAGACCTTTACAACTAATTTATCACTGTTTGCAGTTTCCAGTCCATGGCAAAAGAAATAATAAATATTTACCAAAGGAAAGTAATTCTGCAGTTAGAGCATTTTAATAAGTGTTTAAAAGAAAATCAACATAGATCACTTGGCTTTGGCTATCATTTTTATTTTCTATGTGTCTGTCTTTGATGGATGTTGTTCATGCTCTTTAGTTTACAGTAACAAGCAGGATTTTAATTTTTCTATCTTCTTTCTCTCTAATGCCAGGCTATGATGGATGATGTGACAAAAAGATTCATCAGTAAATTCTAAATCCTGAATACAAATTAAATTAGTAATATAAGAAGCAGATTTGCATTCTCCTTTGACATTGTTGCAACTGCATCTGATACTCTCTTGTTTTTCCATTCTACTTGTTTTATCTTAATAATAATACTAACTCAGCACAGGGATATCTTGTATTTTGTTTTGAGTACATCAGCCTGCAGTATTGTCCTAATATACTTGGTGTCATTATTTGAGCTGCAGTGTTCGTATTTTTGTATTGAAGAAGCAGCAGCTGAATGATAGACAACTATCTCAGAACCAAGGACTGGATTTCAAACCAGCCACATTCCGCTCTCTAAACAGTATTTCTCAAACATCATGACACTGGTTTTCCATGTACCGTGTTGTTCTTAAAGACTAACCATTCATAACATATGAATCCTATGCACCCAGTGATGAAGCAGATCATGGAGCAGATCATTTTAAGTGACATCACACTGCGTATGCAGGAAAACCGGGGGATCAGACCAACCCAGCATGGGTTTAAGAAAGGCAGGCACTGCTTGACCCACCTGATCTCCTTCTATGACCAGGTGACCCACTTAGTGAATGAGGGAAAGCCTGTGAATCTTACCTCCCTGGACTTCAGCAAAGCCTTTGACAC
Source organism: Pseudotriccus pelzelni (assembly GCA_035584735.1). NCBI lineage: Eukaryota > Metazoa > Chordata > Aves > Passeriformes > Tyrannidae > Pseudotriccus > Pseudotriccus pelzelni. Next base: position 68,015,591 of record JAWMRA010000113.1, read on the forward strand.
CATCTCCCAAAGCATCCTCATAGAGAAACTGGCTGCTCATGGCTTGGATGGGCACACTGTTCACAACATAAAAAGCTGGATGGATGGCCAGGCCCAGAGAGTGGTGCTACAACCAGCTGGCAGCTGGGCACTAGTGCTAAACAAATCTGTGATTCTATTCTATGCTCCAATTTTCTTTCTTTGATCCTCCTGAGGGGCAACATTCACCTTAACAATTGCTTTCCTCAAGGTTAGGATGCCTGAGTTCCTAAAAGGTCTGCTGCAGTTAAATGATTCATTGGAATCCTTCTGAGATCCTCTATCCTCCGTGTAGAGAAAACAAAGGCTTCCTCATAGACAAAAAGAACAGCGATAGAGGAACTAAAGACAATTTTGATTTTTTCTTCCATTGCAAATGCATTTTCTTTTACACTCAATTTCTACTTAAGAAAGGAATTTCATAGTTAGTTACACTTGCATGAGATCTCTGTTAGGCACAAGTGAATACACACATGTGCATACACACACATGCACACAAAGAAGGCTGTGATGATGATGCTTTTCTGAAGGAAGGTATAACTGTTCAGGAACTTAAAAATTGATACTTATAGAAGTCAGGGAGGATTAAATAAATGCATACAACAAAAAAAGGTTACTAGTTTTACCTGTTGCATCATTGAATGTTTCAGCAAATGTGGAAGTTGTTTTTGGTAAAGAGAAGCTGAAACAAATCTCTCTCAGGCCAGGAACAAAGAGATCATCATGCCTGTGTTCTTATCAGGCAGTGGTGATGCCCTTGGGAGTCAATGTGCTCTCAAAGGGATGATTGCATTATCCGTCTCAGTGAGAATATAACTTTTATGAAACTAGAGCTTGAGAAGTGAATATTTGTAGAACACAGAATGTCAGAAACATATTATGGGAAAATGAGACAAAATGGTTAAAATCTACAAATTCACAGAGAACACTTTAAAAAGGAAAATGATTGATTTCTTGCATTTGGGAACTTATCATCTTAAGATAGGGGGTAGAATGATTGTTTGGTTTCATTATAAGACCAAACACAAGAAGAGAAAAAAAGGGTGGAGAGGTGATTGAGAGATGCCTTGCAAAGAAAGACATGGATATAATGATTGATGAAAACTCAACATGAGCCAGTGGTATGCTCACAACTCAGAGAGCCAAACTGTGCTGCATCAAAAGGAACATGGCCAGGAGGCTGAAAGAGGTGATTCTCCTCTTTTATTCTGCTCTTGTAAGAATCCACCTGAAGTACTGCATTGAGTTCTGGTGTCTCCAACATAAGACGGACATGGAACGATTGGAGCAAGTCCAGAGGAGGGCTATGAAGTTGATAAGAGGATGGGAGTACCTCCTCTAAGAAGACAAGCTGAAAAAGTTGGGACTTTTCATCCTGGAGAAGAGAAGATTGTGTGGAGATCTCATAGCAACCTTCCAGTATCTGACAGGGGCCTATAGGGAAGCCCCAGAGGGACTCTTCATCGAGAACTGTAGTGATAGTACAAGAAGTAATGGGTACAAACTGTAAAAGGTGAAATTCAGGTTACATATTGGGAAGAAGTTTTTCACTGTGAGGGTGGTGAGACACTGGAACAAGTGTCTCAGAGAGGTTGTGGATGCCCCAGCCTTGGAGGTGTTCAAAGCCAGATTGGATAAGGCCTTGAGCAACCCACTCTATCTGTAGGTGTTCCAGCCCATGGCAGCCGGGGTTGGGACTTGATGATCTTTAAGACCTGTTGCAACCCTTTAACATTCAATGAGGTACAGAAGGCACTTGATTTTAAAGTACCGTTGAAATGCAGAGGATACATAAGAGTATGGTCTCAGAAGTCTACTAGGACACTTCAGAACAATGAAACCGCTAAGTAAGGGAAGGGGTTTTTGTTGGTTATTGGTTTTGTCTGATACTTCTCATGTAGTCTGACATATAGTTCTGACAGCCATTTGCTTTCAAGTATGAGCAAAGTGCCCATATGTGTAATACTCATACCTATCACAAATTCTTTAAAACACTTATTGTGAAGTGAAAGAATTTCATCTTCAGCCAGGGCTGCTGGAGGTGCCTAGGGAAGGCAAATCTTATTTCCAAGACCTAGTCTGTAAGGACACTTTGGTGCCAAAGGATTATCAGAGTCACTAGGGAAGCTCATATTTTATATGCCTCAGGCAGAGGCAGAGAATGTCCGGAGAATGACTTATGGGATTCAAAATCTGTAAAAGCTCTCACAGCAGTCCTGCAGTGTTCAAACAAGGGTGCTCAATTAAATCTATGACACATTTTGTTCTCCTTCCTGTGCTGAGTTTGTCACGTTCACAGCTGATAATTTAGTCTAATTTGAACAACACTTACAGATAAAATGCATTCTAATCAGATTTGGAAATATGTAGTTTTGTAAATATGATTAAATGCAAATATGATTAAAACAAATGCATTCTTTATTTTTTCCACCATATATATTATAGAGCCATAAAGAACACTAACACGTATCTCTCCTTTTTACTCTCCTTAGAATGTTCTTCCTTCTAAGATATATGACAAGTGTGATTGTTTCTCAGTCCACAAAGCAAATTAACAGTTTTTGACTTCCACTCTATGTATTCATGACTTGATAGTATTCAGTGTGAGTGAAGGAAACTGGGACATCATATCTGAAAGCACACTTAGATGTTCCAGTTAGGGTGGAAAATAGCCATCATTCCAAGTAATACTTGGAAAAAACCCCAAATAATCACCTTTTTGTTTCACAGTAATTCCAAAGACTTAGCATGAACTACTGCTATAAATAGCAGCAGTTACTGAAAATGCTGTGGAGTAGATTACAAATGTGTTTGAATTACTGTACCAGTGTTGTGTAAAAGGCCATATGACTATGCAAAAAATATGCTGGATGATTAAAACTAGAGGAAAAGTTGTGGGATGAAAAACAAGCTATAACCACCAGTTCACTCATCCATTTCTACCCCTTGAAGTTAAGAGCTTTTCAGTGAGGTGAAGATAAATAAATACTAGAGAAGGAAAAGAGAGGAAAACAAGTAGCATGCTAAAATGAAAACTTACAAAGGAAAAGCTAATGTGCTATGAAAGTTTACTTTTTCTTTAACTGAAAGAGAAGGAAAAAGGGAAGGGAGAGTACACAAAGCTCTTCAGTTAAGTATTGCAGGTTACTTCTACAAACCTTATTAAGACTAATCTCATAGATGTGTCATGATTTGAGTCTTTCTTTGTCTCCAAATCAGGTAGTTAGCTGTCACACACTGGGACACAGTTCATTTCTAAATGTTTCTTTTTTTGTAAAGTTTTAGCCAAAGAAATTGGGAAGAAAATACTGTCTATGAAATATTATTATAAAATGATACCCTTATTTGCTAAAACCAGAACTATTTTTGTAGGCTGAAGTTGTCCCTTAAAGAAGAAACCATCCAGCTATACTTCTGGATTTTCCAGCTTCCTTGGAATAGGCAGATTTTAAAATAAAATAAAATAAAATAAACCCACCCAGAGGAAGGAAAAAACCTCCCAACCACACAAAACCTTGATGAAAAGTTTTATTAAGTTCCTCTTGGATCTGACAACCAATCTCAAAAAAGTTTGCATTGTCATCTTTTTAATCATTTGAAATTTTCACTACATTGTTGACTGTGTAAAGCATACATTGTGCACTACCTTCCCACTTCTGACACATGAAATTAAAAGAGAGAAATGAATTTACAAAGGACCGTGATGAAAAAAGATTCTCATTTTTCTATAGATGTATGCGCCCACTATATATATCGAATGGTTGCCTGGAACCCAACGTTATCCATGAAAAATTTCCCCCAGACTCATGACTCCAGTCAGGCAGTGCACAGATCCTGGATTTAGAGAGCGGTGAAGAAGGCCTCTGTGACACATAAAAGAGGCAGTTTCTGTCAGGTACCACATTATAAGATCAAGTGCTTGATCTTGGCTAGTGCTTTAGTAGCCGTAAAATCCCACTTTTCATTTTACTTTTCTTGAAGTGAGGAAAGCCTCTTTCAGTAACACCTCCTAGTCAGGTCTAAGTGGGTCCTGTGCACTCACCACTACATTCATGTAGGTGTGTTGTCAGGTGAGAACTGAAGTTTTAGAGGGGCTCTTCATGTCACTCAAAACCTTCATTACAGTAACCTGAAATCCAAAGACTAAACCTCATTTAAAAGTAGTAAGCCTTTGTACACAGAAAATTAATTTGTCTACTTTGAAGAAGCTACCCTATTTTTATCCTACTATGGAAATGAATGTTGTGTTATGTTGTGTCTCAGAATTTCAATTTTTCACAGTGAGGTTTTAGTTACGTAGTTAAAGGCACTGGAAATCTGTCATTTGCAGGCAAGAGAGAACTCCATATAAATTACAACTTTAGTCAGGATAGTTTGTGTTCTGGATGTCAATGAAGGGCACAAGGGGGAAAGGACTGAGTGGAACAGGGAGCTTGTGTGAATGACTTCAAGCCTCTGGGTGAGCTCAGGGCAGACCCTGTGCCTATGAAATCATTTTCTATTGTTAGCCTGTACAAAATGTTTGACTGTAAGACCAGAGGGGAAGCAGGCTGGTTTTGTGCCAGACTACTGTTATGAGAACAGTGTGCGACTGCTGCACTGCACATACAGAACAAAGAATTGCAGATTTATTTTTTCTTTTCTGTGAGAGTCAGCTTAATAACCATTTTTGTGGTTTTCTACAACAAATCAGTAGAAAAGCCTTTTGTTCAGGTGGATCTGTTTCTCATGCATTAGAGAAGCGAAACCTTGACTCTCTGTGTACTGGGGGTGAAAAGAGAGTTATTTCTACCCTTGGAAAGGTGACCTGCCCCAGAATATCTCAGCTGAGATTTGCTGCCCTGGCTTTGTACAAGCCTTTACCCTTACATGCACAATAATCCTGGTTATCCACCTTGGTAAATAAGAAAAATGTTTCTGCACATGAAACCCTCATATAGCTGGGGTTTGCTCTGAGAGAACCGATGCACTATGAGTACATAAGGAGGGGGGACAGGGGAAGTAATAAGAAAAGAAAGCACTTTTAGAAATGTGTCTAGTAATAAACAATGATATCCTTATATGCCTGTAAACATCCTATGATCCCATGTCTCAGTAAGCTCTGCAGTACAGTGTTCTAGTAAGAATAAGAAATTAATGCTAATATTAATTTAAAATAATTTTATTTTAATACATAAAATGCATTCCTTTCAATCCCTGCATTTTAGTGTTATCATCTTAGTGTGATTTATCAGTTGAGTTGTATTTCTGCTTTACTAGTAGTAAGAACTACTCAGGTTGGGAATCTTAGTTTTAGATATTGATGGACAGGCCATTTAATTTTAGATCCAAGTTACACTTTCTTATTACTGTCTTTAGATATGAAGGTGTAAAGCTATAAAAATAGAAAGTACTTTTCACAGGTCATTTGATTCAGCTTTGGAGAACAGAGTGTTGTGATATCGATCATGTCAGGATCTCTTCCTCTGCTCTAACCAGACCAGTTTAACGTTAATTACAGAGCATTTAAAAGTCATCTGTTTAAAGGGAAATAGCTGGGAGGAAGGCCAGATGAAAGAACTTAATAAAGTGCTATCTGGGTTGACATGTATTTTGAACAGCAAAGTGTATTATCAACCTTGAATATGATTCACACTCTGTCAGCATGCTCAGGAAGTAGTAGGTTCTTTTGCAGCAAAAGTAAAATGAATGTTACTTTGAATCTGAAATAAATACATAAAACAAGTATCCTAAAATATAAGGAAGTTGTCACTGTCAAGTCATGAAGTAATTTAGTGTAAAGGAGACTCTAAATAGTTTTGCTCCTTTCCTGAGGGCTTATTTATATTAATTATCATCAGGAATCTGTATATTCCTATGAAACGATAAAGACAAGGAATATTGATTCTAAAATAAATAGTTTCATTAAGCAAATGCCTCCAGGTAAAAATATGCTCTGTGAAATACAACTCTCTTAAAGCCCTAAATATGCTTCTGCTGCCACTGATCCTAAACTGTGGTTACGTGAATACTTTCAAAGCGGTAAGGTATAGGTCAGTAAATAAATACAGCACATCTAGTATGTTAAGACTTTTTTATTTAGATTAAGCTGACGATTAAGGACATAGGGTTTTCTTTTAGATGTCACCAGAAACTAAAACTTTTTTTTGCTATAAACAAACTATGCTACAGCTTGTACTAAAAACTGCTCAACTTCGTAACTGTTTTACTTAGCTGAAGTCATAGAACCCTTTTAAAATCCATTAAGTGCTTTCCAAATGCTGAATAGACAACAATCATAGACTCTTTTTAATAATTTGGGTAGCTCATCACAGTAATCGCATGTGTTAGTAAGGGCCAAATGTAACGATATATTGACCTGTAAATTACTCTTAGTAACATGACTCTTTGCATCGGGTGAATGTATAAACAGGTTATATCTGCGTTAATTCAGTTCTAGTCTCTGTACTTGCAAGTGTATAGTCAGCCTGACTTACTCTGGCAAGTATATATTAGTTTATACTTACTGGTGAAAGTCTTGATTTATCTTTACTGCTATTGTTTTCATGAGAAAAGAAGTGATGCAGTTTTTGTTGACAAGGTCTCAAATATCAGCTCTGGTAGTTTTTTATGGGTTAGCACATCAAATAATGAATTTACAGTAAAATTCCATCAGAACAGGCTTGAATTTATTTTTTTAGAGAGGTTATACAAGCGCTAATCTCACCATAGAATCACAGAGTATCTAGAATTGGAAGGAACATTCAGTAAAACTCCTCAGAGGAGTAGCTTACTGTTTTTATGCAGCGCTACTCTTATACTTAGGTGTCCTACTGAACACAAGATACTTCATAAATAGGGCAAACATCCCATTCTGATGGTTAATAACTGTGGATCATCTCTATATAAAGAGGTCTTCATCTTAAAGGGATGTTCGAAGTCCTCTAGATGACCAGTAATGAAAAATTTAGTGGGATTTTTACATCTTTTAATTATGATTATATTTTTCATTCTATCAAACTAGATGATGGGGAAGCATTTATCAACGTTCCAACAGTTTTTTTAAATGTTTTAATCTGGCTGATGACTGATGACCTTTAACATCAAGGGTTCTGCTGAGAAAACAACATGTTTGGTTGAAGATGATGTAATGAGGAAACAGTGGCACATAAAAAGGAATACACAGCAGGGTGAAAACTTTGCACCATGTCCCTATGAAGCAAGACAGTAATACATGTTATTTTCATGAGATCACTGTTCTGGAAAATTAGAAATTTTGATTGAGGATATAAAAGAAAGAAAAAAAATTGCTATTATTGGCAGAGTTAGAAGAGTTACTCCGTGATTAATTTTAGTGCCACTGGAACTCACTTTTTAGATCCTTCAATCCTACTCAATCTTCACTGAGTGCAGTTCTTTGTAATATCAAAGCATAAACAAATGGATCCTCTCTATTTATAGGGTACCTGTGATATTCTAAAAGATGTATTTTCAATAGCTTACTTTTTATGTTATAGATCTAATCAGGAACCCTCTATAAACATAATAATCAGTCAAATAATCTGCATTTTGAAAGAAGTAATGTAAGAAAAAGGAGGGCCACGAAGATGATCAGAGGACTGGAGCACCTCTCCTATGAAGACAGGCTGACAGAACTGGGACTGTTCAGCCTGGTGAAGAGGAGCTACGAGGGAGACCTTATTGTGTCCTCTGGTACCTAAAGAGATCTTATAAGAAAACTGGAGAGGGACATTTACAAAAGTATGCAGTGATAGGACAAGGAGGAATGGCTTCTAAATTGAAGAGGGTAAATTGGGGTTGGATATTAGGAGGAAATTCTTTACTGTGAGGGTGGTGAGGGAACTGAAATAAGATGCACAGAGGAGCTGTGGATGCCCCATCCCTGGAAGTGTTCAAGGCCACGTTGGATGAGGCTTTGAGCAACCTGGTCTACTGGAAGGTGTCTCTGCCCATGTCAGGAGGGTTAAGGTCCCTTCCAAACCAAGCCATTCTATGTCTATAGTCTAAGTCCCCTAAGTCCTCTCAGCACTATAAGTAAAAGGCATCATCAGCTGGCCATCAGCCCAATATCAAGGTATCAGAGACATGTCAGAACAGGCTCTCAGTCTGAAGGTGAGACTAGCACCTGAAGGGGATATTTTTACAAATGCTGAGTTGACAGAGGGCAGCATAATATGTTTGATATTCAGATATTTCCTATTAATGGAGCAGGGACTTTGGTATTGCACATACAATTCTGCTTGACCTCATCAAGATGCATTTTTTCTGCTTGAACGGAAGGTCACAGCAAGGTATGTTTTATAAAGAAAAGCTTATACAATCGAAATGAAAATTGAATTCTTACAGGGGAAAGATTTTAACAATAAAAGCTGTAAAAGTCTCCTGAAAGTGAGATTCAGTCCAATCTGACACAATAAATTGTTTTACTGTTGAACAGAGTCCCACTAACAAGTATAGATTACACATGTAAGACCCAGTTTTGCCTGCAGCTAATGTACCTAGAAGATGTATTAACTGTGCAGCTCTCCTGTTTGCAGGCAGTAGAAAGAATTTTGTTCTATTTAAGTATAGGGGAAAATGGAAAAGAATATGAACACTAAAGCTTAAAGACAGACAAGTATTCAAAATGTTTAACACCAGTAACTAGCTTAATGTTCCAAATAGTATAAGGAGGCTACATCCTTACCTACAAGTAAAATATGTGTTATTATTTACTCAAATAAAAAGGAATTATATTAGCCACTGATATTAAAATGCCAGACAGAGGAAGAGGATCTGTGCTCTGTATTCTGCAGCATGCTGCCCTGGAACTGTTAGTACTTCATGCTGTAACAAACTGAAAATGAAGTGCAAACTCATCACTGTAATTATTTCTTCTCTTCCTTTGTGGAGGCTCTGCTGAAGGATGGACATCTTTAGCTTAACCACTGATTACATTTGTTGCCTTATGAATCTGTAAAAGAAGTGTAGCGAATCTATTGCTATGCTGAGTCGTCGGGAGCCCCAGTTCCTTTTCTCAAATTTGTAGCTCTGCTGTATGAAAAACAGAAAACTCACTTTTCCCTGCTGGTGGTTTGAATTGCTCTTAATTTGTTCTGGTAATGGCTCCAGATGTCACAGCATAAAAGGAAGCCCAACCCAGCAAAAAAGATTGCCATTCTGACCTTCTATTGAATCCTAGAGCTCTTGCCCTTTTTTGTCTTCTGAACAAACCCTGCACTCACAAACATGCTGAATGGAGTGGAAAAAGCAGCTTGACTCTTGTGAAAGAAGTTACAGGCAGAGTTGAGATGGCCGCTTGCCACTTTCCCTGTCAGGATGACATCTGCCACTGTTTGCTGAGCTTCTTTTTGGGGGGAAAATGAACCTTCACCCCAGCAGGGCTGACCCTCCCTCTGCCCCACCCCTGCACTTTTGTTGCTGCTTCTTTCTTTTTTTTCAGGAATATTTTTATTTTTCCTTCAGCTTTTGAAATCAATCTTTTAGGAGAGATGATAGCTGTATCTTTTTGGGGCTTTTACTTCTTCAGCGAGATCCTGAAATTTATTTTCTCATACATTAAACGTTTAGCTTATTATATTTACCACTCTATTTGTCTTGGCAAAACAGGCCAGCAACATAAATCAAAATTAATACAGACAGATGTCTCCTTGCATTGATAACAGTCCACTTACATGATACAAGCAGTTAACTTCCACATGATTCACGCATCTTAGCATTTAAAACGTATTTTTGCTTAACTGATCTTTGCCATGTTCAAGACAATCTGTGTGAAATTTTGTTTTCCTGGTTGCAGGAAGAAGTAACAAATCTTAGCAATATTGATTTTTGCATGCAAATAGCCGTGCATAAGTGTATGCACATGAGTATGCACTTCTGTGTGTCTGTAGATTTCCAAGGTCTTGGCACTTACTTTACCTCCATATCTCTTATTTATATAAGCCCAAACATGGCTCTGGCGCAAAACTGAGTACACAACAGAATATAGTTGCAGTTTTCACAGGCAGAGGAGGGGTCATTAAAAGAAAAATAAGAGAAAAATTCAAAACCTTTGTCTGCTTGGTGAGGGTGTAAGTACCCTTGGCAACCCAACAAGAGCATACATTTTGATTTGTCCTCCTAACTGTCTTAGATGTACTATTCAGCATCCTCCAGGGCAGAGACATGCTGCTTGGCAGAGGGCATAGTCTCCCAGTGCTACATGAGGCTGTCTGTATTTAGTGAGTGCATGAAAAAAAAGGAATAACCACCAGAGAGGAGATCAAGTGACAGTCAAAGATACAATGTGCAGAACATCCATAAGAACATTTTAGAAGCAAACTATAACCCTTGCTCATGCTAATTCATATTTCCTCAATTAAAGAAACCCAACAAGCATGTACAGTACTTTATGATTATATTTAGCAGGCAGAATTATATGGACAGGTATTTTGTTCAGTACAAAGAATTCTAGTGGAAAGCCTTTCTTTATGCTGAAACAAAAAGTAAGACAGAATTAGAGATTAAAGCTAAAGCAGGCTAAAAATATAAAGGATTTTAGAATATTGACATTAGAACCTGTCTTGGACATTAAAACAGAGTTTAGGAATGACTGTTGAATTCTTTTGATCTTCCCCATGAGATTTCCCATAGGATACACATGGGAGGAGAAAATTCTCTATTACAGAAGACATGTGGAGTTTATTTTATACTTATCTATGTAACTTTACATCTATCTTCATGTCTTTATTCTTTACATCTATATCACTGCATATTTTTAATAAATTTTATAATCACTATATTTCATTAGGTTAGATCACTCCTTTTGGGCTTGCTTTCAATTTACGCAGAAGAAGCAATTAAATATTCACATACAGAGTTTGTTTTCGCTCTTGTCTTAAAATGGAATTCATATAAACAGTATGTCAATTATGAGATTTCTACTTTGAATCAAACTCACAATGGAAAGATTAGACAATGCAGAAAACTGGGACAAACCTAGTTATTCACTCATCTCCCTAACAATGGTGGAGTTCAAAAAGACCCGCCGTCTACTGAAACCCAGAATAAGAGTTTGACTATTTCATCTGGTATCTTATATAATCTTTACTCAATTAGCAAAACAAGTTTCCTTTTCTTTACATAGTATTGCTGTGCATTGGTAAGTATTTCTTTGTTTGACTTCTGTTAGAAACATGTAAGTGTTGAATTCAAGTATTCTTTCATCAGAATAATTCTTATTTTTTCAATTCAGAAATCACGGTAGGCTGTACATAAATGTGAAATATACTTATTGTCAGAAAAACAAGTTTTCATGAAATTACACAAAAAAATAAGAAAAAAAAAAGAAAGGAAAGAAACTCAGCAAATACGATACTTGTTGGGCCAACAGTCCTTCTCCAAGGACTCATGCCATCTGGAGATTTCTATCCAACTGTTTTCCCTTTTTTCTCCTTCCATTCTTTTTTTCTTTTTTTTATCATCAGTCTACTTCTTTTTGTTCTTTGCAGCAGTCACTGATTCTCACCAGCACTAGCAAGTTGAGGTCACTAAAAGAAGTGCCTGTATCCTGCTAGAATTGATCACTTATCTGGGAGTATGACACACATATGACAGAGCAAGGTTGCTCAACTTCTTTCCCTCCATTTTTCATTTCTATGCAGGTAGCTACGACTTCAAGGTTCTTCCTCCCAGCCTGTCATGCTGTTTCTTATTATACTGCCACATGAAAAATAGAGAGTACTCTAACCTTTATGAGATATCATCTCCTAAGTATTTCTCTGCTAACAGTCTGGAAACACACTCTCCACTCAAAAAAAAAAAAAGTCACTGACATACACTATTTTAAAAATACAGAGTTGGGTTTTTTTTTTGAGTAACAAGTGCTATAATGGGGAAAAACTGCAAAGAAAGAAACCAACTCATTAGGAATAACCTATTAAATCTTAATGAAAATACATGGTAGGGGAGTCATATATCTGCAGGGATGACATAAATAATAATTCAGTGTGAAGTAAAAATTCACTCAAATACCTATGATAGTAACTTTTGTTGATGTAAAGCACTTTAGGAGACTCCATAAATGCCATTAGGCTAATTATCTTCGAGAAAAAAAAACAAACACATTTGGGAGTATTGTAAGGTTTTTCGTTTGAAGTGGATAAACATATATTAAAAATAAACCTCATTCTATAGCATCACTTCTCCACTCTCAAAGGTTTAATGTAAAAATAGATGTATTTTTGTGAATATATGAAGCAAACTTCCCAGTTTTTTCTTTTGTTTGGTTGACTTGACATAGTTACTTAATTCTGTGTAGGAGTGAATGACACATTCATTGACAGGTTCGTAAAACTGTAATTTCTATCTGATGGCCAGGATCTGAAGCCTCAGGAATGTTTTTACATTAATCCTAATCCAGAAGTGAAATAAATTCTATTAAGGAAGACAAATTATTGTTTTTTCTAGTTCACTGATTTTCAGAAACAAAGATCGCATGTAAAGATAAAACTTGAGGTTAGCCCCTGCTAGACTGTCTTCATGATCTAGCAAAAATAGAGAGCATTACTGGTTTTATAATCAAGCCACAATGTGAACTGAGTTTCAAATGAGGTCCAGCTGCTGCGGTCACTAGTGCAAATCAAAATCACTGCCTTTATACCAGTTTTGGTGCCAGGCTATCTGATGTTGATGAGAGCTTACAAAAACATAAGAACAAGGAGAAAAAACCCACATTCTGAGGCCAATGAAATAAGATTTAAAAGATTTCAGAGAAGTATAGAGAAATAAATTTTAAGAGAAAGGATACTTCCTTCCACATTTCGTTCAATTGGTTTAAAATCTAGTGAAGACTGAAAATATGTTCATCCATGCAGTGTAAATCAATCCTTAACTGTTGGCTAATAGATAGAAAGATTGGCTAAGGACAATTATTACATTGTTGAAAACTGACTTTTAGAACAAATTGTTCTGACAGCCTTTTGATATTAAAAAACCATGATGTTAAGATAACCTTATATCCCAGAACCCTGGAATCATAGAAAATAAAACTGGGATAGACCTTAAGGCATCATTAGATCATTTCTTTACTGAAAGGCAGAATCAGCTGAACTTAAAACATTGCTGACAGACGTTTCAGTAGTCTGGTCTAAAAGCCAAACGTTATTACCCATCTTCCCTCCTGCATCTAGACCTCCATCACCCTCAGTTTTTTTCTACATCACATTGTAAACTCCTGTATATATCACCCTTAACCTAATGCTTACCAGTTTATAACAAAGATATAACACTTACCTATTCTCATTGCTACATTTTCCCCCTGATATTTATCCTCATGCTGTCTCATGTAGAATGACATTCATTATTTTTTATCCTACCTATGATATTGCAGTGAATACTTTATCTCATTCCTTCATGCCTTTCTTTTCCTTTTTGCCTATGCTCTTAGCAGATATCAGTATTTCAAAAAGTCATAGACTGCCCTTTCATGATTAAGTTTTTTTTTGTTGAACACCACAGTAACTAGGTAGACCTTTCAAAATATTCTGCATGATGAGCTTTTTCTCAGTTCTGTGAAAGTGTACCCTTATCCATAGCATAACATTATTGCCTGGGTGGTTAAACAACATTCAGATGTAAGGATTTATATCCTACCTCTATCTGTTTTCTTGAAATGTTACCCTCATTTTGGTCTTTCAATTTCTTTTAAAAAACTTGCTTTTTCTCTCCGTTCAAGAGTCTGACCCCAATAGTTTCTCTCAATCCCATTTTGCCACACTGCCAGCTTATATCGAAATAATTGTATTGTTTATCCCTGAGATTGTATGAATGACAAAACTTAATATTGATGTTAGTTTGGTGAAGCTCCCATAAAAAAGAGAAAAATACATTTTGCTTTATATGTAAAATTATTATGCTGAAATTAAGACAAAATGATACCACTAAACTGGTTATGATAAACTACAGATAAAAAAGGTTCAAGCTTTTGAATGCGTGCAGTTATAAGAAAGCAAATATACCTAAGTGATCATGTCTTTCCTCTGGTGAAAGACATCTATAGCTCATAGAAACAGGATGTACACATGAAAATTTCCATATTTGTTTTGTAGGCTTATCATGAGTGTATAATTTCTGATAGTTCTGTCTCCAGGTAATAATATACCCAAGAATGTAATCACAGACTTACCCTTTGCTGTGTTTCTCGCTAAATTTGTAAACCTGGTCCAGTATTACTGTGAAAATATTGCCCCTTGCCCCTCCCTCTCCACAACATCCCTTGCACTCCGTAACAAAGACACCATCATTTCAAAACACTAGCAATTCCCACTGCAAGATGAATGCTTAGAAAATGAGTAAAAATTATGTGAAACTTTTGTCTTGAGAAATTTTAGTGAAAAGATGTGTTTGTCAAACCTGAAATGTTTTGAAGAGATATATATTTATATATATATTGTCATTGAAACGTACGGAGGATCAGGGCCCACTTTTCCTCTTCAAAGAGGCTTCCTCTTTGTAGGCTTTCCTGCTTAGTTTCAGACTAAGGACCCTTTGGATCACAAATTGTAGTCTGAAAGTGGAACACATGACACCAAGTTGGGAGGGAGTGTTGACCTGCCGGAAGGCAGGAGGGCTCTGCAGAGGGATCTGGATAGACTGGAGAGATGGGC
>JAWMRA010000113.1:68044534-68072397 GCA_035584735.1 Pseudotriccus pelzelni
GCTCACGCCGCATTTGCATCTTTCAGGCGCCCGGAGCGCGGCTGGCTGCCCCGGGCGGCAGCTGCGGGGGCGGCGGGGGGTGGCTGCCCGCAACGCCGCCGCCGCCGCTGCGAGGGGCAGCGAGGGCACGGCCAGCCCGGCTCACTCGTGGGGAGGGGGCGGTGGGTGACAGAGAGCAGTGCCCCGCGGCAGCCGAGCCCCTGGCGGAGCTGCCACGGACGGGGCGGGCGGCGCTGCGCCCGGCCCGCGGTCCTGCCCGAGGGGGCTGCCCGCGGAGCCCCCCGTCCGGCGGCTCCGACCCCCGCTAATACATCAGCCATCCTGCTCCACCACGATAAGCGTTCCGCGCCAGTCACCGAGCGTCTTCGGGAGCAGGTTAAGCGGGCAGAAAAGCCAAGCCAAGGTGTAAGATCCTTCCGTTTACGAGCCATTGAGACACTCCACCATAATACACGCGGGATTTAAAAAAAAAAAAAAAAAAAAAAAAAAAAGGAAAGAAAGAACCGTGCCCCCTGCCCCCGCCCCCCGCAGGAAAGATAAAGGAACGAATCATTCCAAGCCAAGCCCGTTTAACCAAAATAAAGAAATTATTCCTTTGCCTCGAGTTGCAAAGATAAAAGGATCGACCGTATTCTCCATTGAATGTGCCACTGGGGCATCAAAGGAAGAATTAAACAGGATGCGAGAGAGAGTCCGTCGAAGTTGGCTTAAAAAAAGGAGTAGATTTAATATTTCTTAAATTTTTTTTGTTCGTTTTTTACCTGTCCATTCGCCTTGGATGGAGATGCAGCCACTGCTTCCCCAGGTTTCTCGGCGGAGGCTTCGCCCTTTGCAGCGGTCTTGGAGAACTGGGCACCCATGCTGTCTTATTCAACAAAGAAACTCAACAGATCCAAAAGGAGGGGAAACAAAGAGCGTTGGGTTGGTATAAATACTGGGCGACCAGCAGCAGCAGCAACACACACACACACCAGAGGGGAAAAAAAAAGAGAAGAGAGAACAGAACCGATTATAATGCACTCCTTTTAAAAAATTTAAAGTTGAAGAGATCAAAAAGCAGCAGCACAGGAGGGAGGGGAAAAAAAGGGAGGAAAAAGTCGAGCAAAAAAAAAAAAAAAAAAGGAGCCCAAGTTTAGTAAAAAAGAAGTAATAAAAAATCCCAGATTTGTAGCCGTACTGTAGACAAGGAGAAAATGGAGAAATCTCCCTGGTTGCTAATAAGATGCGGAGTCCAACGCCCAAGTGCACAGATGAATGGGCTTCCCGAGCGGTGACGGCAGCGCTCCGCCCGCCGCCGGCCAATCGCGGCCGGCGCGCACAAAGCGGGGCGGGGCCCGCCCGCCCGGCGAACAATGGAGCCGCGATGGCAGCGGTTTGAAATCGGCCCCCGGCCGATAATGAATGTGCCGCTCTGCTCCGATCCGCTCCGCTCCGCCGCGGCGCGGGCAGGCGCGCCGGGACCCGCGCCGGGGCCGCGAACAAAACACGCCGAAAGAGCGGGGCGGGCGGGCAGGGACAATGGTGCGAGGGGCGTGCGGGTGAGTGCGAGTGTGAGTGTGAGTGAGAGCGTCCCGGCCCCGCCGCACGCCCCCGCCCGCTGCCGCCGCCGTGAGAGAGCAACAGATAGTGTGTGCGAGCCCCGGGCGGGGGAGAGGGAAGGAGGGGATTTGCTGCTTGCTTTTCTTTTTTTTTTTTCTTTTAACCCCTTTGGGTTTTTTTTTTTTTTATTCTTTTCTACCCTGGGTTTAATTGGTCGGGATTGTTAAATCGCCCCCAATTTGGAAGGTATTTGAACCACGTAGATCGGATTTCGCCGAACGAGATCACGAGTCGAAATTAGTAGGTCTGTAGGCCAGATGTTGCAAACGCTAAAGCAGCGGCGGCAGGAGCCGCTGCCGGAGCAGAAACGGACCCCTCCCCCATAGCGATATTGGCTTGGAATAAAATATTTTGTGATTAGCCTACGGCTCTAATTAAATTCTGCTGTCTGATTATTCCTGATTTGTGTTTTTAAAGTATTTTCTGAGGCGGTGACCCACTTCACGATTACATTTCCATGCACTGAAGTAGTGGGCGAAGCGACGTTATCAGGGAAACATTCGCGCTTTCCCAAACCCCAGCCCCGAGCGTGTATTTACGTTGAATTTAAACCCTCGAATAAGATGCAACCCGAAACTAATGCACGCGAATTAACGGTGATCTGGAGAGCTTAGCAGCGCTGGGGTGGGGGAAATATCACGGACCCGAGTGATTTCCTTTTTCGGGGGAGGGGGCAGCGTGTGCGGGGAGCCGGGCGGCTCCCTCCCTCCGAGTTGTGATGCGGGAAAGGCTGGCCCAGAGCCCCCCTCCGCCTCCCCCCCCCCCCCATTTCCTCGACACCCCCATCCCCTTTTAAGGAGTAGAAACGAGCGTCAGAACGATCGTTTCCCTAAGTCGGGTAATCTCCTCCGAGCGCCTCTTGTTTATAAACAAGGATGTTAAAATGATTCCGATAATGAAGGGCTGCGAAGCGGGGAGGCTCGGCCCAGCCTCCCACCTCCCTCTCCCCGCGGATTATCGGGGCTGGCGGGACCGGTGGGCTTCGTGCGGGCGCCAAGAGCCGCCTCCCGGTAACCGCGGCGAGGGCAGCCGGCCGCTTTCAGCCGCTCGAGGGAATATTTCGTGTCTTGGGGGCAAAAAGGGGCACACGGTTGGTGTTTTTTATGGGGTGGATGCGAACTCTCCCTCCCACCCACCGCATTTCACGCACAGCCACCCACCCCCTCCGCCGCCTCTGCCCGCCGCTCCCTTTGTTCCGGCCGCCCGCCCCGCCGAGCCCGGCGCAGCAGCTCCCGCTCCCCCGGGGGGCTGCTCCCCGCACGCCCACCCGCGGCCGCGCTCCCCGCACCGGCAGCACCGGCGGCCGCCGGCCCCGCCGGGGTGAGCGCCCGCGGCAGGGTGGGGGTGCCGGGGGTGCCGCCACCGCGCCCCGGGGCTCCCTTGGCGGGGCCGCGCCGCCGGGCGGTTTCCTTGGCGACGGCCGAGGGGCGGCGGGGCCTCCGCGGTGGGATCGGGAGCGGAATGGGGCGGGGGCGGCCCTGCCCGCCCCAGCGGCACCTGCGGCTGCACCGCGGCGGCCGCTCCCGGGGGCAGCGGTGTCGGGACCCGCTCTCCGGGGATCCGTGGGCTGCCACCCCCACCCACCCCCCAGCCCCGGGTGTGCGTGGTGGAGCGGTGTGTGCGACGCCGGCAGAAGGGATGGAGCGAGCTGCGGAGGGCTCACCTTGTGGCGTGACGGCAACGCGACCGTGGGGCACGGACAGCCAGACAGCTTTCTTCCTCGGGATCCTCCTCCGCTGCTCAAGGGGACTCCACGTGTAGTGTTTTCTCTGCTCATTTTAATCTGGATATTAAGCAAATCGTGATTTTGTTGGTGGTGTTTTTGTTTGGTTTTTTTTTTTTTTTTTTTTTTTTTGCTTTTTAGTCTGGTTGATTTAACAGATCAACTAAGAGGACCTGCTGGAAGACCATGATAGGACTTCACAATCAGTATTAAAAGGCACCTGTCCATCTTGCATGGGTATATGCAATTTCATCGGCATGGGCATATGCAGTTTTACTGGCACGGGCATGTGCAGTTTTACTTTCCACTGTAGTTATGGCTGAATTTCAGAGTAGTGTCACTTAAAAATTTCACAGAGTGACTGTGGGAGTTTGGATGGCGTGTGCTCTGCATTATACTTTGGATATATTATTCAATCATTTCAATGTTTTACAATCGAGAAAGAAAAAAAAAAAGAAAAAGTCTTGACTTGATCTTACTCTAGGTGCTTAGTTCCACAAGTTCTTCTGTAGAGTCTCTGGACAAGCAGGAAATTTGTAATATATGTACACTCTCGCTGTCAGTCCCATTGCAATTAAAACCCGGAAAGCTATCTCTAACCCAAACCCTTGAACATGAAGTGCAAATGCAAGATTTAACACCTTGAATGACCTCCTGAGCCCATCGACTCAGTGTCACACCACACCTTTATGTGCCAAGCAAAGAGACAGACCGGAGAGAAGATTCCTCATTCTTAAACTTCTTTACTGAAGTTCCTGATCTTTTCATCTCTTTCCCAGGGAAAGGAGGGAGGAAAGAAAGAAAGGAGAAAACCCACACCAATCCCTCACTGGTGTTTTGGAGCAGGACTAATCAGTTATGAATATGAGAATAATGATTTTCCACCTTTCCTTCCACATATTGTGGCATTTCTGTGGCAGGAATGAGGAGTGTAAAGTTGCTTGTGCATAGGGTGTTGGAGATTTAGGATCTTAAAAAAGTAGTACATTTGTCAAGTGCATTTGTGTTAAGGCTTTTACCACAGTATCTGTATCAGCGGAAAATCAGATCCACCCCTCTCCCAGCTGTGGCATGGGTGGCAATATTTCTAAGATCATGACAGCCATGACTGAGAGACAGCTCAAAAATTAAATGAGAGGAGCCCAAAAATTAAGGTGAAGAGACAAAAGGTGGAGATTTGTTCTCAGGGGGGCAGCAGGATTTGCCTTCTCTTTGCAGCTCCAAAGGTTAAGGGCCTTGTTTGTCGCAGGCAATTTCCTGTTTTCTAATAGTGTGTTGCCTGCCCCAAATGAAGTTGTCTTTTTTCAGTTCTTCCAAAATGTGTCTCTTCTCAACACATTTTGCCTGAGGTATTTTCATCTTCTGCCTTTTGGGAAGGGGAAAGACTGAGGTGTGGAGTGCTTTGTAGTGTGCTGCCCAGAAAATCAGTGTCACAGTTGACTCAGAGTTACTGATGCTTGCCTGTGACTTCATGGTCATTAATCCTGAATCTGTGCCTTGCAGCTACAACTTCGATCAGGCATAAACACAAACCTTCCAGTCAAGCTACCCAGGTATAAGCATGGTATGTAGCACTTATGTTGACTTTACACTAACTTTCTATGGGGAGGTTAGAAAAAAAGCTGCTTACTTTTGGCCCAAGAGCAGCTGAGGAAAAGCTGGCCCTGCAAAGTGTGTGTCCACATCTAGAACAACAGCTGAATTGTGGTGCTGCTCTTTGGATTATGTGGCTATAGAAATCCTGACCTTACATCAGGTCCTCTGAAACTGCAATTTACCACCCTATGAAAGCATGGCTTTAGACTCCTGCAACCACTGCCCAACGTCCCATCTCACTAATATCCAGCTTTTTTTTTTTTTATTTGTTTTTCCCAATACAGTTTAAAACATTCATTTCTACCCATTCATGAAAGACAGGTAAATGACAAGGCACTTTCATTTGACAGTTCAGGAAAAGGAGAAAGCTACTCAGTAGCAGCTCACTGGCAATACAGCAGCTGCTCACTGAAGTCCCAGAAAAACCCATCGGTGACACACACTCGGCTAAGGTAAAACCACTATTATGAACACGTTTTAACTCCTATTAAAATTCGAAACCTTTAAAAACATGTCCTAACTTGCCACACATAGCTGGGACACAAATGTATTTTAGCACATTTGCTGGCAAACACACTAAAATGCAACACACCCTGCCAACATTGAGATTTTGAAAACGTGTTAATTAAAAGTTTTCACTGACACTTTTTTCTTTTTTTTTTAATGCACCTTTATCCTCGTCCAGACAAGCCTTTAAAGAAAGGGAATCTGAGAGCGGTTTTGTGAGCTGGAATCCTATGTTTACAGAAATCCTGAAACTGTGTATGCTTTCTGGTGTTCCCACTGTGACTCTTCTGAGCTCTGAGGATGTGCTGGGAAACCTCCGTGTGTCCTGGGGTGCACAGAGACTTTTCCTCTGTGCTAAGAGGGCAGCAAGCAAATGAAAAAATAACAGTCAGAGTTTACATTGAGAGATAATGTTCCCTATATGCTCATCTACTTTCTTGGAAGCCCTTTCTTCTCTTGTCCTGGTCCTTACGGAGACACAGCGTAACATGAACAGGACAAAAACCATCTTGCTTTCCCAGGAAATGTCAAAATGGGACAGGTCTGTTAACAGGAGAACAGGATAATATGAGCTAAATAATGTTAAAAGCTTCAAGTTCTAAAACTAAATTCAGATTTGCAAAACAGTTGCATCTTTTCCAGTTTCTGAAAAATGATTATTTCATGATGTCTGAATCAGTACTAAGATTTCTTACTGACACATCATTTCAGTTTCTTCAAGCTTTACTCCAGTTTGGCGCAATGCTATCAAAAGCTTTTAACCTTTATGTCACTCACAACCATTACAAGCCCTTTACTAATATTTGCCCAGCTTTTATTAACTGAATACATTCAACAATGTTTGTTAAATAGGATCCAGGCTGCTTGAATGTCCAGTGTGCCGAGAAACTGAAAGCTTAACTGAGCTTATATATTTTAGAAGTATCATACAGTTGATCTCTCTCATAGCTAATAAAAAATCTCTCTCAACCAACTAGATAAGTGTCCTCCAGCAATGATGTTGGTTACTTCTGGGGAAGAAAATGAAAAAAAAAATTAAAAATCTACAAACTAAAGTAAAGAATAAGAAAACCAACAATAAACCCAACCCAACCAAAACAAAAATTCCTTAGATGGTATAAAAGGATACACTTCAGGGAAGCCCAAGCCCCTCCTTCAAGAGCAATCACAGCAAGAAACAATCACTAACAGGGGCGGTGTGAATATACCACTAAAAGACCAGTCCACTCTATATGCTGATCGTGCCTTAAAGAACACCATTTCAGCAGCAAAGAAAGGGCATTGAGGCTCCATTGCGTTAAGCGGGGAGTGGACAAAAAAAATTAGATAGTAGCAGAGAGTTGTAAACACTTTACATCCGTCACTTCTAAGGATAAATACTGTTTCACTGCAGTTTCCCAACAATTTTACCCGCTCTAAGTCAATGCAGCAGCGTTTGCTCCCTTCGTTCCTGTGCTCTGGCCCTACAGCTCCACTCCCTCCATTGTGTGTGCTCTGGCTTTCCTCTGAGTTCCTGATAAGCCATTTGTAGAGTTGAACCAGCAGAAAACTATTCTTTCTCTCTTCCCCAATACGCCTCCTCCTCTCCCCCTCCCTTTTTGAGGGGGGAAGGGTCGTTTCCTGCTGCTTTAGCTTCTGTAATTCTTGGTGTGACCAGACAAGTAGCAGCGATGACAAGCAGGTGATAACCTGATTCAGCATGAAGTTTAGCTTCAGTTCCAATGACATTTGCTTCAATGGCACCACTGCCTCACACAAACCCCCCTTTCTGCAACTTGTGCTTGGTTCCATTTTCCTGATCCTCCTTCATTTCTGCTGGTAGGAGTGATCTAAGTAAAAAATGTCTGATGGGCAGGTATTTTTCGGAATGGCATTGATAGGTGATGTCTCATCAAGTTTTTGAAAGACCACATGTACTTTAATGATCAGTACTTCATGTCATGTGGCTACAGCCAGCCTGGCTTTTCTGAATTCCAGCTAGATTTGGAGGGGGCAGGATTTAAGTAAGAGTGAAACCATGCACATTTATGCAGAAAAGTGTCACAGTGTGAAATGAAACTGATGGAACAGGCTAAACACAAATCCATCTAAAAGAGGAAATAGGAAGCATTTGAGCTTGCTTCAGAGATTTGGATTCTTGTAATTTAGTTGCTGTGAATTGAAACTGATCTAGGGTTACATTGAGCAGAGGCTCAGGGTTGTGGAATTAACAGCCTCCACATCAAGTGCCTAGGCTCTCTGCAGGGCTCAGGCTACAGGGAGAAAGCCAAGTGCTAGTCTGTAATTTGCCCAACTGGCAGGTAGAGGCTGCTACCCTGAGTCTGGTTTTATGATTCTCACTGCCTGAAAAAATACACTACAGCCACAAGGTGCAAAAGGCCAAGCCAGTACAAGTTGTTGTTATACTCAGCTCAGAAGGGCTGTTTGTTTCAGATAGCTAGATTAAACACTGCATCCCAGTCAGTTTGGCAGAAATGTATGTGATCTGTACTGTCTGGTGTCCTAGTAGGGCACAGATTTTATATCAGTGGTCAAATAATCCCCAACTACACAGAAAAAAATCACAAATAGGAAATATGAAGCATCTGTGCCTGTCTCAGAGACTAGGATTCCTTATATTTGGTTGTAGAGAAGTATATCCCTTTACTTGGAAGCCAGCACTCTGACCTCTTTCCTGCCGTGAGGTGCTTTAGCTCCTTTGAAAGCTTAAGAGGCAGTCCCCTTTCATCCAGTAACTCAATGGTGGGGCTCAGGAAGCATGGCTTTAATTCCCACAAAAAAAATTTGAATCCTTTCATTTACCTCCCTCTGCTTTTCCCATGAAGTTCTAGGATGAGGAAATGTGAGCACAAATGTTTCCATTTTCTCTGTTTGAAGCAGTTCAGCAAAGGAATTAAGAGTTACTCTGTGACTTGGAGAATTACATAGTAATTGCTCCAAAAAACTGAGCATGATTCTGCAGTCTAATTGCTTAGCAGGCCTGCCTGGGAGTGGGAGACATCTTGCCTCTGGTTCTTGCTCTGCTGAAAATGCTAGTGCTTTCCACTTTCTAGTTCTTGTGGCAAGCAAGGGCTGGCCCTCGTGGTCCAGTGTTAGCAGTCTGACCCAGTGACTTGGATACACAGCCATGATCCTGTTTTGTTTCATTCTTCATCCTTCAAATAAGAATTTCTTTGCAAAGCGAATCACTGAGCAGAGAGCTGGTATGCCCCATCACTGTCGTGCTTCCAGCTAGACCGGTGAGCTGTACAGCTTAAGTGGAGCAAGAGAGGGCTGCATACCGTGGCCCCTTCCCTCCCAAGTGACAGGACTTCCTTCACATGCAAGGTAGATCAATGCCCATGTAAACATCTGTTGCTCTGGACATCACAGACGCAGAGACATCTCCTCTGCGTTTCCTCAGAGAAGGCTCTTGATCGGCTGCTTCTGAAGCACTTTGGAGGTAGGATGACTGAAGCAGGACATTGGTTGGGTACCTCTGGTAACACCTCTAGCCTCTCAACTCTCCTGGCCTTTTGAAAAGCCGTGACAGATCGTACTTCAATCTAGAGTTCCTGGGTCCAGTCTGATGAATTCAGCAACTTATTGATGGCTTTAAATTTTCAGTTTGTGTTTGGAAGACCAAAATGCAAGTATGTGCTTTTGTAGATTTAGCTGCTGTTTGTAATCTCTCAACAGAGAGACGAGTTATATGCACCAGACTTTCAGGTTTTCCATCTTTTTGTTTGTTTGTTTTTGGGTTTTTTGTTTGTTTGTTTTCCCATTGACACATTGAATGTTTTAGGCTATTCATAATGTCACTGTGGTATTCCATCCCACCGCAATTTTATTTTGGTTTATATTAGGAGTAAATATTTTCTATATTAGAAAGTGTTTGTTCTATGTGTATTTTGTGTTTTAGCACCTTGCTTTTTATTGTAACTGTGTGCAGCTTTGGGCACCACACTATAAAAAGGATATAAAAATATTAGAGAGCATATAAAAGAGAGTCATGAAGATGGTGAAGAGCCCAGAGGGGAAACCATACAAGGAGCACCTGAGGTTACTTGTCTTGTTCAGCCTGAAGAAAAGGAAACCAAAGGGAGACTTTGTTGTTGTCTACAGCTTCCTCACATAAGGAAGTGGAGGGGCAGACACTGATCTCTTCTCTCTAGTGACCAGTGACAAGACTCAAGCGAATGGCCTGATGCTGTGTCAGGGGATATTTAGGTTGAATATAAGGAAAAAGTTCTTCACTTGTACTGGTGGCTAGGTGTTGCAACAGTGTGGTTCTTGGGGTGGTCGTGTGCAGGTCCAGGAGTTAGACTCTATGATCCTTGTGAGTCTCTTCCAACTCAGGGTAATCTATCATTCTATGCAACCTGATGCAAGAGGATTAAGTTCATACCCAGTTCTATAAAGCCTTAGAAGAGTTCACCTTAGTCATACAGTGAGTTGACTTGTCATTAGGAGTATGGATATGTAGGATGAGACTCCCCCTATTTAAGTCTAATGGGTAATAGAAACTACTGTCTACCCACTGAAGAGGTTGATCCAGCCTCTTTGTGTAAGAAATGGGTAATGAAGATCTTTTATTTTTAACAGTGGCTTTAGAAGTTTGCTGTATAAATGTTCCTGCAGCCATGTACTACATTTTGAACATATAGTGACTGGGACAACTGAGAAGCCATTTTTTGTAGCCAATATTGCAAGAAACCACAGCTATGACTCTCAGGTTGCAGGCTTCCAGGCAGTAAATTAAGCGTTTTTAAAACAAATAGGTTAATTGTTACAAATTCAGCTGCTTGATTTAGAATGGCACATACACATAAATGCAAGAGACAAGAGGGGTTATTGGTAAAATAACTGATTTAAGAAGGGGGCATTTGTGCCATATTCCTGCCTGGGATTATTGGTAAAATAACTTGTTTAAGATGGGGGCATTTTTGTCCACGTTTCTGCCCTGTGACAGACTGCCTAGGTAACTGGGGTAAGTCCCTGTGGGTAAGATACTTACTCTGGGTACTGGTTTGGGGCAGTAGCTATAGTACATCTTGTTGTGGATATTGGAAGCAGACATGGAAACAAGCAGAGGTGAAATGTCTCCACATCTTTGTGAAGAAAATTTTTCTGCCTTGAACGCAACCAACACACCTTGTACCCAAGTTCGTGTAAAGCCACTGTCAAAGGCAGCAGGAGAGCTGCTTGGATGAACAAGAAGCTCCTGACTAAATGCAACTTTAAAAAGGAAGAATGCAAGTGGCAGAAGCAGGTGACCCAGGAAAAATACAGACACAGTGTGCAGTGATGGGATTAGGAAAGCCAAAACCCACCTGAGGTTAAATTTGATGAGGGATGAGAAGGGCTTCTGTATGTATACTAGCAGCAAAAGGAAGATCAGGGAAAATGTGGGCCTGCTGCTGAACGGGGCAGGGACCCTGGTGCCAAAGGTTACAGAAGAAATCAAGATACTTAATGCCTTCTTTACCTCAGTGTTTGCTGGTAAGACCTGCCTTCAGGAACACCAGGACTCTGAGACCAAAGGAAAAGTCTGGAACAAGGAAGACTCATCCTTGGTGGAGAAGGAGCCCACTGAAAGGAACATTTAAAGAAACTGAATATATACAAGCCCATGGGATCCAATGGTATGTAACCACAAGAGTTGAGGGAGCTGCCTGATGTCAGTGCAAGGATACTGTTGGTTATCTTTGAAAAGCTGTGGTAGTGAGGGCAGAATCACAAGGACTGAAAGAGAGCAAATATCAATCCTATAACCTCGAAGGGCAAAAAGAAGGATCTGCTCAACTACAGGTTGGTCAGCATTCCCTTGGTTGCCAAAAAGAGGCTGTGGAGCCTCCATTCTTGGGGATCAGCTGATCATAGTACTGGGCAACTGGCTGTAGGCAGCCCTGCGTGAACAAGGGGTCTGGACGAAATGATCTCCAGAAGGGCCTTCCCATCACAGGCACGCTCTGATTCTGCACGATTCAGGGTGTGATATTTTCTGTACTGCCTCAGCTGTGCTTATACTCACTTCAGTTTCAAGAAGTATTTCCGAGACTTTGTGCCTCGGTTAAATGGTTAATAGAATATGGAAATTAATACACCCTCTTATGTGCCTTGAAAGAATAAATACACCAAAGACTGTGAGGTGCTTTCAGTGAGCGAAGCATACAAATGCCTTCAGTACACATTTATAGGAAAGAAAGACTTTACAATGCTTTTTTCCCTGTACAGTACGAATTGCATTAAAGTATGAGAAAACAATATCTTTAGTAACGTTCTTGAAACTAGGTTCTGAAAAGCTGAGAAAATCATAGGTTTAATGTGAAGTCCTGCCTTTATAAGTTCCCATGGCTTCTGTGATACCATGTTGGAGTTCATATAGAGCACATTGAAATAATGCCATAGTAATTTTTGTTTATTCCTTTAAACTATACTTTCTCACACTTTAGTAAAATCTCCCATTTCCCCCCATGCAGCTATAAAAGGCTGACTTCAATCTGTTTAGGATCAAGGCACGCATGCAGTCTTTTATTGACAAAAGCAGATGGCGATTTCCCCTACAATCCATTTCCTTTTCCCTGCTTGGCATGTGAAAAACGGAGAACATACTGGAGGATGACACCAGCCTCAGAGTGCTCCTCTGACAGAGGAGAGCCCAGGACCTGACTGCTCCTGCGGGGTCTGAATTACTGGAAACTATTTCACATTTGGCTTAGAGCTGTTTTGACAATCTTCAGCTGTATCCTTTATTTCTTCCTTTTTAGCATGTAAATGTCCTTTTTATAGTAGCTATTCTAACAGAATTTATAGTTCTCTTTTCTTAAAACTTCACATTCCCTCTTCCTCATTTTTATTTAAGTCAGTCCCTTTTCATTTCCTGGGCACAAAGTGCTACACAAAACACATACATTCACGGAGTGAAATCTTGTGTCTTCCTCAAATTATCTCATGATCTTCAAAGTGACAATTATGTCCTTTTTGCCTTACTGCCCTTCATGCTTATGTGGAACTCCACAAAATGTATTATCTTCCTTCGTATGCTTCCTTAAACCACTTCTTTGCTATTACACCTACCAGTGCAAAGAAATGACTGGCTAATCCATTGATTTCTATTTTTTCCCCCTTAGATTTATTGGTAGTTATTTTGAGTTTGAAATCTCTGTGGGATGAGGCCTATCTTTGTGGACTGACATTGCCTTATTGGTTAGCATAAGGACAGAAAAAGTGCAAATTTAAGCCTCTGAGGTGCTTTAATCTTGGCAGTCCCTGAGCAGAGTTCTCCTTTCTGCATCTTACTGAGATTTGCTAGGGAGGATGTGCAGCTCAGTCAGTGTGTGGGCATAAAGCTTGTAAAGAGCTTTGGAGCAACAACTGGTTTGGCACATCACGTGCAAGAAACAATTTATCTTTCTTCCTTAGACCCACATACATCACGGGCACTTTAATTTCTTTTTCTTTACCTCTGTCAGGAGTTTTAGATTGCTTTTTATATGGCTGTATTCGGCACTATTTCTTTTAGAATCAATTCCATTTAGATTTTTCATTCATGTACAAAGAAAAATTTCTGAAATCAACTAACAAAACATCTGACTAATTTAAATGCTTAGGAGCTTAATATTGCATTCATATGGCTAAAAAGTATGGAAATGCTTTTCCTTAAGTCTGAATTATGTGAAACATAACCACAGGAACCTCTTGTGTTCTTAAGCATTATGGACTTTGTAAATACGACGGCATTTGTGATGCAGTCATGAGTGGTCTGGAAAACTGTGAGCAGCAAGTGTGAAGAACCTCCGCACTATTAAGGGCAAGAAAAATACAAGCCAAAAGAAAGGTGGGAAAGACACAGTTATTGCCGGATATGCAGTTGTACATTCAGTGTCCAGAGAAAACAGGTAGCATCAAGCTTTTTCGAGAACATCTTCCCTTCATTGCACATTTGCAGCAAACTGTAATGCAGTTCTTCTCCAGGCTGCTACTTCTGCTGTGGTGACAAACAGAAACTCACATTCAGGAAGGTTCAAAATGGAGTTGTGCCTGGCTTAAGTAGACAGATTGAGAGCATTTGGGCTGTAAAGTTTGTTCTTTATGGAAAGTACAATTTAGATCTTCAGTGATATTGGTACTAAAAATGTCAAAAGCTATACATGCATATTATAGTGGTATCAAACTCTTTGAACAAAGTATCAAGTGGGTTTCTTGGAAGATTCACATAAGGACATTTTCTTGCTTTATAATCTCATCAATCCCCAGATAGAGCAGAGACCAGTCTTTGAAAGATTTTTGTATCTCACCTTTCCTATCTTGCACCTCATTTATAACCTCTATAGAGGGCAGGGCATAGGGTGCTCCTGCTGTCCTTCCCTCAGGGTGCAGGACCCCATTTCCAGCACAACCCCTTTTTCTTCTCCTACTCTTCCCCCACCCACTTTCTGGGACCTAAAGGTCCAAAAGTGACTTTATACACACAGAACACCCTTTCTTGGCATTTGCTTGAGGAGAAAGAGGACCATTGCTGCTGGAGGTGAAGAAGACCCTGGAGCTGAGGTGCATTTGGACTTGGCCAGTGGAGCATACAGGCAGGGCACTCATGTCCCAGATGCTCAGCTCTGCAGCAGTGTCAACAAGCCATGATGTCATTGTCCTTTGGTACTGTCATCAGCAAGCACAGATATCCTGCCCCTTACCCTGCTGCTCGTGGTCCCAGGAAAGGGAGTCTTCTCTGTTCTGTACTGTAAAGTTGTGCTTCAAGGCAGATATTTGTATCTTGAAAAGGTATTGTGTAAGATTAGAAGAAGCCAGTCTGTCTGAAAGGTTTCACGGGGGAAGTTTTGACGCCACAGAACATGAGACTGAGAAATGATGGTGTTATCTACCTGTTTGTCATCAGAGATACAAATTGCATCTAGCTGCCCAGCCGAGAAAAGAGTGGAAAGACAAAGAATCTGACCAGACCTTTCTCCAATCTGTGGGCTCCTGTTATCTTTTTCTGCCAAGACAAGGCAATTTGTGTTCACCTGGTTTTGGTGCAGACTGCTGACACAAAGCTATGTTTTCCAGCAATTGCTAGGATTGGAGAAGTGCTTGAGACAGGACATTATACTCACTGTGTGGGAAGTGCACATTGTGAGGGATTTGGTGCTTCCCAAGGTGTTTCTCACAGTGCTGTTCTGAAACCCTGGCCAGGGGAAATCCAACCCTGTCCCATGGGTTGTCAAGGAAATGATTCGTGAAGCACGAGGTCCTCAGCCTCCAAACAAAAAGTGGGTTTTTCACAAGCTGCATCTTTGGGTGTATCACAGTGTAGTGAGTTGCTTCCCTTCTGATGCTTCAAGATGAGGTCTGGGGCAAATAATCCTGCTGTATCACAGTGTAGTGAGTTGCTTCCCTTCTGATGCTTCAAGATGAGGTCTGGGGCAAATAATCCTGCTTCTTTCTTTTTCTCAAATCTTCATGGGGGGCCCCACAGAGATATCACCAAGTTTGATGAGGGAATGAAGAAAATGTGGTGGTTTTATTTTTATATCTATATTTATTTTCTTTTTGGTTTGAGTTACTTAGAATCTCTTTATATAAAAATACTTTGAAACGTAATTTGTTTCCTTGGGTAAAATTCATCTCCAGGTGTGCAGAAATGTTGTACAAATTTCTGAACTCTCACAGTTGTTCTTGAGCAGTTATCAGAGTCTTCAAAAAAGGTAACAAAATATAAAGCACGAAAAGCATTCAGACCAGTATTTCTTAACTTTATTTTTAGTAACTAATGATGAACTGTGGGTTCAATTAGATGTGGAGGAAGTCTTCCAAACACAATGTTTTTCTCCTTAGACGTTTTATTTCAAAACCTAAATCTGTTTATACTATGCAAGTACGTCCATACACACATGTATCTGTTATGCATTGGCTCGCTAATCAATTCATCACACAAAAACCTTTACAAGTTTCACAACCTTGCTGCAGTTAAACAGAGATAAGAGCAACTCATCTGCTGGATTTAATTTTGCTTTACTTAGCATGTGAGTTTACATATGTCAACTGTAGATGAGATTTCTGAAAGGCATCCTTGGGAAAATCAGTACACAAGTTACTCTTACACTTCATTAATAAAGTCATGGTTTGGTATTTACTAGATCTTAACCACCAAAGCAGCAGATGTTAGGATTAGGAGAGAATGTGAAAGGTAAAGTGTAGCAGTACTTAAATCATCACTATATTTGGATATTTCTGAAACAGAAAATCGAATCAGCTCTGGTTTCTAAAGATGTTGCTGAAAATCTCATTGATGGCTGCACTTGCTGGTTGCACTGTGCTTTTATTCGCTCTACTAATGATATTAGGTAGATACATATTGTTCTCTTTCAAGCAGCTTTCACAAGGTTAATACCTAAAGCATTTTGTTTTCTGACTAATTTTAGTGATAACTGATAACAAAGAATACTTGGAAATGCTATAGATTCGCTTTTCTGAAAACTGTTTTGTAACCAGGTCCAACAGCCCCGTGGAAGATCTGCCATCCCCTGTGCTAGTCCCCTTACATTGTTGCAGATATTAATAATAATAATGTTTATTAAAGTGACAGGGTGAATGAAGTAAGGTTTGTCAGGGTGCTAGTCAAATGCTGAGCAGTAGGCAGCTCCCCCTGAGCCTGAGGTTTACAAATAGACAAGACAAACATAGGAATGGGGAAGAGAGTATAGCAGCAGAAGCAGAAACAGTCACAAAAGTATTCCCCTTCTCAGAGGGTGAGAAAATGGCAGCTTGACAGGGAAGAGGGTACTCCAGAGGAACAGAAGATCACTGGGGGGAAGGCTGGGAGGAGGCAGGGAGAGGATGAAGTGCTCTGTGAAGCTGGGGAGAAGATCAGCCAGGAGCAGAGCAAGCCTGAAATCCACACAGGTTGAAAAACACTTCAGGAAAACTTCCAAAGTGTAAATGTCCAGTGCTTTCTGATTTGGCTCCTGTTATTTTGGTTGTCAACTGCCTTCCTCTTTCTTTGCAACCCTTCCCCAAAGCCATATGGAAGTAGGATTAAGGTGGGTGGAAAGCCCCACCTTTCTCCTTGTAACCTCAAAGCCGGGGGATCTCCTTGGAATGGCTTGGGGCCTGGCATTACTGCTGCCATCTGTTAGCTGCTCCTCTTCTGTGTTATGGTATGGTGGTGTTCAATGGCTTCAGATAAGATGCAGACAAGGTTCACTGTCTGCAAATGTAGTTGGGAGCAGCTGGGAGAGCTTGCTGTATCCTACTGGCAGATGGGACAAAGAAAACATCCTTACTCTCTTTTTGTGCATGGGAAACAAAGGGGTTAAATGACTTCCCTGAGGTCACAGAAAATGTCAGCAGAAAGGGGAGAACAAAACTTACTTAATCTGAGTCCAGCACTACACTTCAAGTCTAAAACCCCAGTAGCTCTGGTAGAGGCAAAAGGGATGGTAAGAAAAGAGGAAAAAGGATTAGACAAGGGCACACTGGCTCACAACTGCTCATACACAGTGCTTTAATAGAAGCTAAGCTTTTACACAGGAGTACTGCAAGTGGTGTGGAATTCAAATCTGAAATGAAAATATTCGCAGAAGTGTAGTCTGGGACAATAATTTATGTTTATGTTCTCTTTTTAGGGTCTGTATCACTTCATCTGAGTGCCTTCTGATCATCATCCCATTTTATTCTCACAAAATCTAAGTGAGGAAGAAAAGTTTTATGCCCATCTTGGGAAGGTAGAATTTAGCCAGACAACTGACAAAAATCTTAAGGTCCCTTGGAAGACAGAGGGTGGGTTCAGCTGTAAAGCAAAGGCTTTATACATTTCAATCTATATTCCTAAATCCCTTAAATCACATTGTCTAAATTGTTTTTTTAATGAATCTGAAGTCTACTGCACAGTCTGTGTTTATATTGCTCTCCGAGAGAGATATGTGGCTGGGTCTTCCATGGGGAGTTTGTTGGCAGCCTTTTTAACAGGATCACAAAGAAAGGTGTGGGCCTGCTATAGAGTTAGGGAGCCTGAGGTCAGTGAAATTAAAGGAAGAATTTAATTTGTTCCCCAACCTTAGGAGTATTTGGCCATAGGAGTAAACTTAGAAAGCTGTGAGTAGGTGGAAGAATGCACATTTGGTGCTGAAAGAATGAGTATTGGGAAGATGCAAGACACAGCTCTTAAACTTTTTACTCTGGGCAATGGATCTGATGGGAGGTGGGCATGACTGCTCCCAGTCACACCCCTGCCTCCTATTTCTCCTGAGCAGTGCCCTGGACATCATCATGACATACCCTCCCTGTGACTCTAGTAACTGTCCTCGGGAGCCCGTGAATCAAGGGGTTGTGATCCTGTAATCTCTTCCACAGTCATCTCACATCTCATTTGGAACAAATTTCAAGCCTCTCCCAGAGATTTACCATGCAATTTGTCCCAGGAAAAAATTCGGGATGCATTTTCTGTATTTGAATGTACTGGTTGTTATGTGCTCTCGAAATCTTGTTTATTATTGCCTTTTCCTCTCATACTAAGTCACAGAAGAGCTATTCCTTTTGCCCCTATCTCCTCCTCCCTGACTCAAGAACAAAGCAAATCCCTGCATACGGTTCCAGCTGCTTATGAATGCAGTTTTCCTGAGGCCTCAGTCAGCAAGGCATTTCAAGGCTTAGATCTGCATTTCCCAAGTCAGGTCTCAGAACCCCAGATGGAATCTAGGTGGTTACTAATGCATCCATTAACCTGAAAGAAATTCATGTGAATCCCTTCTATGTCTATTCTTATACCTAGTTTGCATCTGATAGATCTGTAAGAGAGCCCGCAGCTGATACTCATTTGAGCACTGCAGGCTTAGATGGCAGCAAAAATCTGTGACAATCTGGAAAAAAGGACAGGATTTTGTATGGACATTAAATAGGCCGGTTGTGTGTATTTCCTTACCAATAGTTTGAACATTGTCTCCAGGTCTGAACTTCAATCATCAGTTGCTCAATGACCACGTAGACAAGTACACATTGTGTTTATTGCCACATTAGAAAGAGTAGCCCATCACGCTAAACACTGTAAATTCTATCTGCCTTATCACTGCAGGATCGTGTTGTGTCCTGTTAGCTGGTATCACAACAGCAGCTTTGTTTTGGTAATGCTAGACTCGAGTGTTCAACATAATGAATACTCTCCTACAGCTAGTTTACACAAGGATTATTGCCATTTTTCAGAATGAGTTTTTCTAAACATGTGCCTGCACATAAACAGTCAACATAACCTAGAAGAACTTGAAACTCCCATCTGGATGTCATACTTGGATCTCACATGCAGGAAAATTTTATAAGATACTCTATCAAAAAAGCGTTCTGTTGGGTATTTTGGAGGGAATTTTTTTGTTTTGTTTTGTTTTTGTTTGTTTTGTTTGTTCATTTTGGGTTTGGTTTAATAGATAATTTAATTTTCTTCAGTTTAGCTTAAATCTCCTAGATGTTACAGCTTTTTAATTTTTATTTTCACCTAGTTTAGGAGTCTCTCAGGAACCTATCAAATCATCCATCACATTTCTCTGATTCTCTGTTCCATAAAGCACCATCCACCATGTTATAATGTTTTGATTTTTTTTCTCATATCATTGGTCTGATGATCTGGTGATCCCTGGCAAGAGAATAAACATGGTAGGCTCTCAGATATTTGCTTCCATCATCAGAGGAGACAGGCTTTGGTATTAGTTTCTTTTCAGGGTCGCAGATAGAAATGAGAGCACATTTCACACATGGAAATGAGAGCAACTAATCACACCTATCTTCTCTCAGAACAGTAGCTACCTTCAAATCACATCTGTTCATAACCTTTTCTGCCACTGTAATTGGTATAGTACACTCAAGCATAATCAGTGTTGTTACCACAGAAAGGACTACTTAATAATATATTTATGTCTACACTCAGGAATAAAAATGTATA
The DNA here is from genome assembly GCA_035584735.1 of Pseudotriccus pelzelni. Taxonomy (NCBI): domain Eukaryota; kingdom Metazoa; phylum Chordata; class Aves; order Passeriformes; family Tyrannidae; genus Pseudotriccus; species Pseudotriccus pelzelni. The sequence goes on from JAWMRA010000113.1 coordinate 68,063,866, forward strand.
GAGGGAAAGGCATAGAGAGGTCTTGCCAATGCTTAAATATGCCAGCTGCAAAGCAAATAGGTGGAGGAAAATCCACGTCTACACTCAGAGTTTTGAGTGTTTAGTTGTGAGAGCATTCAAAGAAGCTGCTTTACATGTTAGGGGATTGTTTTCAGCACTATCTAACCCTGCTAACCTTGGGGTTAGAAAACACAGTGGTAGAATGGTGAGTCTGTATAAGTCTTGTCTGAAATTCATCTTCTACTTCTCTGTGCCCAGTGGAGCTGCACTACAGATATGAAGAGTTGTGACGAAGACAAGACTGATGTGTCCAAGACAAACACAAAATATTAGTCACCAATCCTCATGGATATATAGTGTATAATCTCATAGCATAGCTGTCATTAACAAATAGAATAGACACTTGAATAGACATAATTGTTGAGTTTGGTGAGAATTATTTTTTATTTGAAAATGAAATTTTGAAACCAATATTTTTTCCCATTAGCATACTAGTTTTGACTTCAAATGGAGAAACTTTCCAGTTTGGGATGAAATTTTTCATCAGACTGAAAGTGAGAGAAAGAGGGTGAGGATGGAAATTTATGCTGTTTGGAATGTCTCTGTGATACCATCTAAGACAGGTATTTTTGTCAGAGGAGAACTTCACCCTCTGGAGCCTGCAGCATCATACATTAGATATGTAGCAATGAAAGATTAGCTTTCTGCATGCCAAGCTATTATGGGGAACCTTCTTTCCCGCAGTCTTCCATTTTGTATATACCCCACTCTAAAATTAGTTTTGTATTTATAGGTAGAAAAAGACAAATATTTGAAATCTTTTGTCAGTCTGAATAGCAACAATAATTTAATGCTTAGTTTTTACTGAAAATATGCACAAATTACCTGTTGGTGCTCTGTGAACGGTCAGCATATGTCAAACTCAATCCAATGTGCACCAATAAACTTCTAATATCATCCTTTCCATTGTATAGGGTGTTCCATAATAGGTTGTTCTTCATCTTTTTTTTTTTTTTTACATTTCCTAGTGTGTTTTTTGCTGTTCTGTCACTAATTCATGTCTTTTGCTGGTAGTCATATTAGGAAATAGGTATTGTCAAGCAAATCTGCTAAGAGGAGATGAGATGGCCAGAGGACTGTAGTCTGGTAGGAAAAGCCTTGAGAAAACAAATCAATAACTTGCTGCTTTTGCATAAGGTCTTCATTGCTAGGCAAGGGATTGAGTGGGATTTTAACGTTTGATTGTACTGGCAGAAGTGAAGCCATCACCACACAGCTTTGTCCATCATCATTGTATTTTTTAGAAGATGCATCCTAAAGCACGGCAATCAACTCTGCTGTGGCATTTCTTCTCCCTTTGTTCTCCCTAAGGGAAGCATAATTTAGAGAACAATAGACATGTCCAAGATCTAATGAGTAAAATGAATACTTTCTGGTTGCTGAATTTCTGCCATGCTAGAAAACCAGCTACCTGGACCAAAAGAAACTTAGACTAAAGCTCCTAAGCACAAAGGAGGAACTGCAATATCATGCAAAGTCAAGTAAAAATGCCAATAATTGTCTGTAGTCTTCCTTTTTATGATCTCTTGCTAAAGCTGAACTACTAGCCACCGTGGAGTTCTTTTCTTGTCAAGGAAAGTCTGACAAAGGTGAAACTTCAGGTGTTCTGAAGAGATGGTGAGGAGATTCTGAAATATAGCTGTGGGTGGAGATATCTGAAGAAATGTGTGACTGTGAAGACAACCTTTATATGTTAAAAAGAAATTGTAACCAAAGAGATAAATATTGCCACAAACTTAGGGGGAAAAAAAAAAAAAGGAGTACAGTAATGCTCTTAAGCTCCTGGCAGCCAAAAAGATATGAAATATTTTTTCATATGTGTCTATGTATTTAGAAAAGCAAAAAATGTTGCCCTCTGAGGATGACAGCTTAGACATAAACTACAATCGGAGTTGTGATGTGATTAAAGAAGAGTGCTTACCTCTGAGGATAATAAAGAGCTGATTCCCTTAAACATTGTGCAAGCTTTAAAATCAGTATCTGTTCTGGACAGCATTCTAGGAAGCTATCCAGCTACAGTAAATTAGGGAGAAGTGGCTGAAATGCCTGGGGACTTTTATTCCTAGTATAATTGTATTTGAAATACTTACTCTGAAAGGCTTTCCACAGAAGATAGTGGCAGAAAAATGTTGTAGGTTTGTTTAGTTTTTTTTTAAAGGCGAGTATTTACATAAGGGAGAAAAGATCACATACATCTCCACCTGAAATGATAGGATGTGGACCTCCAGCGAATGTGTTGCTATTCAGGTGTTACTCTGCATAGCACTCTGATATTTGCAGTACCTTCTGCAGGGAGTATACCTGGCGGGGTTATTTTACAGTCCCTCTAAGGGGTTAAAAAGAAATCTAAACATCAGAAGAGGGAGATCAGATGTAGTTGAAATGACAGTTGTGAAGATTAATAGTCAACCTCTGCCCTTGACTAGTCTCTAAGGCTTGGCAGTTTCTCACTAGAAGTCTATAAAATGCTTAGGCATGCTTGCTACACTTTGGGAAGAGCCAAATTCCTGAATTGTCTGAAGGGAACAAAAATAAAGAAATTATGTTCATTGTATATACTTCACTCCCATGAGAAGGTTACTGAGTTGTTTGTATATTTTATATCAACCCATATCACTTCCTACAGTTGGCAATAAACCCTCACCAAGACTTTGGCAAGCAAATAAGAAAATGTTCTGCCAGACACCATTAATACAGATCAATCTGGTTTTCCTTTGCGTGAACCAGAAGATTACTTTCCTGAGGCAAATCACAAATAGTTTTTTTCCTCGAAGACTTGCTTTTTAAGTTCTATTGCATGCCAACAAATCTAGGATAATTCATAGATGCATGGAAGTTAAGGCCAGAAGGGATGGTTAGATCATCTACTCTGACCCGCTGTACATTTCCTAGCAGTAATTTTCCCCATTACCCTCATACTGCACTCATTAACTGGAGTTGGTAAAAGTACTTCCTCAAAAGTTATTCAATCTTGATTTGAAGACATCAAGAAAAGAAAATCCACTGTTCCCTTGGGAGTTTCCTGCCACACCGCTAATGAACTACTTTCACAATGATTAAAAAAAAAGAAGCAACAAACCAAAGCAACAAACTAAAGCAACAGATCTTTCCTCTCCAGGTTGTATTTGTTTGGCTTTGGCTTTCAGCCACTTATCCTTGGTACACTTCTCTCCACTACGTTAAACACCTTCTTAGTATTATTTCTTCATGAAGGAACTTACTCATTATACCTCTTTTTCTCTGATAAACTAAGTAGATTGGATTTCTGATGTTTGCCACTGGAGAACATTTTATCCAATCCCTCAAACAAATTTTGTGGTTATTTTCAGTATCTTCTCCAACATTAACATTGTCTATGAACCTTGAATAAATTATTATTCTCGTGAATACTGAACACAGAGGGAAAAGTTGTCTCCCTAGTCTTATTCACAGTGTCCTTTTAATAAAAGGTAGGATGGCCAGAGTCAGGATTGAGAGTGGAATCTGGAAATAGGACACAATTTTTCAAGGCCACTGACTACCAGAAGACATAGTCAAAGAGAAGATGATTTTCTCTTTGGTGATGTCTCACAGTCAAGCCTGGATATCTTTCTAGAAGATTCGCATTGACTTTGGCATCACTCATGTGACTCTTCAGTGAGTCATTTAGAAACCTAAATTTACAAAAAGCTGACCTCTGTGGGAGACCAAACAGGTTACTCTCTGCTTATTCCCTAAAGTAGGGATTTATTGCAGGGTCAGGTATATGCCAGAGCCAGTGCACGTGAAGGAGCAGGACTATATCCGCAGGCTGGGCAACACAGGACTGATATGTGTGTGACCACTGCTCAGCCACAGCATTTGGATCAGCTCAGCTAGTCTGTTAAAATTGTAGTTTTGGTGGCTGTGACCACTTATTCCAAATTGTTTATGGAGTTTCAGTCCAAACTGAAATTGTAAGTCAACTGCAATTTGGTTTTGAAATTTCAACCTCCAGTGATCTAAACAAAACAGACACCAAGTGAAAAACTTGAATCTACTAATGGAGCAAGACTCCTATCATTTGAAGCACCACTTCAGTTAAACTTGCTGGAAGTACAGATTTCAGTCCAACTTTTCACAAAGTTCAGACACATCCAGAGCCAAAGTTCACTTTCATGATTATCTCAGCCGCCAAGAATATAAAGAAGCAAGGAAGTTTTGCATGCAACATTCTCTCAGGCAATAGAGCTAATATAAGAAATTCCTGGTTATAAGAACTCCCCAGCCCTAACTGCTTACATTTATTCTCAGCCTTCACTTTTTTGCTGTTATGGTTCTGTTAATAGGGCTCTGCAAAGAACCACACTAGCGAAATAATCCTATTTATACAGAAGCAAACAAGCAACTGCTTTGTTGAAGGACAGGAGAAAATGGGAATCTCTTAATGAAACAATTTAATTAAAAAAGAACAGAACAGAATGACCACAGCACCATAACCAACCTCTGTGGATGCTTAAAAAAATAATCTAATTCAGGCTATTTCATAGGACATTCTGGCAGTGTATCCCTGAAACGAGCCACTACAGATGAAGGGACAGTAAAACATTGTATGGAGATAGCAATGAATTTGAGAGGAAAGTGAGAACTGAAGGGAAGCAGGAAACTATTTTGCTACTTGAGAAACAGTAGTGTGTAATAACACCTGATGTAAAGGATCAGAAATTGGTTTGAAACTTAGTAATAAGTTTGTAAAACCTCTTCTTTTTTTTCCCCAAGGTAGATTTATTGTGCAAGAAAAACTTATTTATATGCTGTAGAATTATACTTTCATTATATTAAAATTAAAAGCAGGTAGTAGAATCAGTTTTAGTAACAAACTGCTACTTTCTTCTCAAAGTACTTAGCAAGTTTCCTTGGAGAAGGTTAGATTACACAGTAGCAAATGTTCTGACTGACTATTTCCCAAGATGGTAAATGGAGACAGGAAAATATGAGTTCTTTAGTAGAGGGGGAATATCTAATCTTAAATTAGAAATTAGGAAGAAATTCTTTACTGTGAGAGTGGTGAGACATTGGAATAGGTTTCCCAGAGAAGTAGTTGCCTCATCCCTGGCACTGTTCAAGGCTAGGTTGGACAGGCCATTGAGCAATCTGATCTTATGGAAGCTGTCTCTGGCCATCATGAGGGAGCTGGAACTGGATGATTTTTAAGGTCCCTTCCAACCCAAACCATTCTATTAGTTGAAGTATAACATGTATATACAGTCTCATTTGCCTTACTTGCTCAAGGGCAAGCCCTTGCCTTTCTTGTTACCGACTTGTTTGTTGATCCTGATAAATTTCCTTGCCTTTTACACAGGAAATCATAACTACCTGACATTACTTTGCTTGCTTAAAGATACGTAGATATAAATATAAAGAAACATTTGCACATATGCATATACCGTTGGTTTTTTTTTTTTGAGGGGAGGAGGCCAAAAGTGGAAAATTTAGCTTTTTTCCTCCTCTGTACATGATTCTTGAAGAAATTCCTCACTGCCTATTTTGCTCCATGGTCCTTCTTTGTGATGTGCTTCTGAAAGAGAGGATATGTCTGGTTTTCAGATGATCAGTTATGAGACAATTTTCCTCAACATGGCCGTTGTGGATCACTCCTCTATGGCAACTCTTATGTTTTATTCCTCATTTTCTGGGGAATCCCCATGTCTGGGCTCCTGAAGTTCCCTGGCATGGAGTTCCCTGGTTTCCAGTGCAATTTCCTGTGGTCACTCAGTGTTTCCTCAGTGTTGGTGCATGCCTTCAGCATCTCCTTCATTTCAGACCATCTCCTCAGGGAGACGAAAGGGATTGCTGAGGCACTGATGTTTCCAAATGGACCAAAGAGATCACATTACTAAAGGGAGAGGATATGAAGTAAGGTCAAAAAAATTGCTTCTGAGGCTTTGAAAATTTCATCTTAGTTACTTGCATTTTCCAGCTTCAGAAAGTTATTTAGAATGACATTTTGTGGCTGGGCTTAATGTTAAGTGATCCTTTTGTGGTATTACTTATCAGCTAAGAAAAATAGGCTGGGTTTGAGTACAACTTTTCTCATTCTATGGTACATATTTAAGATAAGTTACAAGGATTACATCTCAGAAATAGCTAATTCATAGCCCTGAATCTTTCACATACCTTCCCCATGTATCTAGCTTTGCCCTTTTTAAAACTTAGGAAAACCTTTGTTCTGCTTTGTGCTATCCTCCACAAGCTGAGAGCTGTCAGGCCTGCTGTGCACAGCAGCTGAGTCCCCTGCTCATCATCAAACCACTCTGCTTAACCCTACTTTGTACGTCATAACACCAACAAAGAAGACAACGCTTATCTTGCCTTTTCCTCCCAGAAGTAGCCACAGAAGCTGAGGTCAATGTGTCTGTACCTAAATCACCCATCAACTCTGCTCTTCTCCATCTCTGAAGCAGCTGCCTTTCTGGTCTGAGTGACAGTGACAGGCTGAGCTACACAGTCAGGGAGGCTGCTGTGGGTAGGGCATACTGAGGGTGGAAGCTGTCGCCACCCTGGCTGAAGCTTTAATAATTTTTTGAGCCAGGCAATCTCCTTTCCTCTTCATGATATCATGCACCAGGCAGAGCTGATAGAGAGAGCACAGTTCGGTTTGATCCAGATGCTGAAGGGAGTGGGGCCAGTGACTCTATAGGCATGTGCTTCTCTGCTCTATCTGCCTGGTCTCTTCTCTGCCTTCCAGCACTGCAGGCATTTCTGGAGACATCCTTCCTGTCTCCAAGGAATAAGACAGTATGGTGTGAGTTTTAAATCCTTCTTTTTTTTTTTTCCCCCAGAGGTACCACATACACCTGAAAACTATTTCAACTAAGACTAATAAACTAGATTAAGAGGATTAAAAAAATTAAAGTTAACTTTTTCCTCTTCCGCTCTACATTTCCTCTGTCTGATAGCTGCAGTACCTTGTCAAATATAACAGCAGGTTACAAATTCACATAGAAGTGGAAAATATATTAGTAGCAAGCATTTTGACCCAGATTAAAGTAACTATCGCTGCTGTAAATCTGGGTAAAGTTTGTTATCCCAACCAAATTGTATGAACTTCAAGACCAAAATTTTTTTCCTGCTAGTTCAGAATCTTCTTCCTAACTCCCCAGGAACTTTACTGGAGTCTACCTCCAATGGAATGGAATAAACTGTTCCACTTAGCACTTAAGGTCTGCTTAAAAATTTCAGACTTCTTTTTTTCACAATCAAACAAGTATAGTTACTCCTGCCTAAGATCAGCTGGGTAGAATATATAGCTTGGAATGCAGATGGAAGTCTTGAAATCCACAACTTCACATCTCGTCCCCTTCTCTTCCCCTCTCCTTCTCCTCCTTTTGGGGCAGAACAGAGAAGAGGAAGAGATGTTGCTCTTTTAATCAGCTCTTTTTAATGCAGCGTGATTTAGTGCACGTAGAAGTCATTTATGTAGTAAGAATGAGCCATTTTGCAGCACTAGAATAATTCCATTGTACTGCATTTCTGAATAGCAGCAAAGATCACGGCTGTTACTGTTAAATAGATTTGAGCAGGAATCATAGACTACAAAAACAGCTCAGTACATAACTCTAAATGAAAATAACATACTAATGTGTGAGTGATTTACACCAACATCAGCTGTCTCTGCAAAAAGTTAATGCTTGTTCTCATGCTTTCATTTTCCTGGGTGGAAGATTAACTACACATATTTTCTGATTTCTTTCTTGAAGTGGTTTCACATTAGCATAATATTTTTGTTCCCACAATTTCACTTTCACACAGATTAGTAAACTGGAATATACTGTTTCTTAAATATAGTTCTTATTCATCAAATGTGCTGCTCAGACTTCTTATACTGACAGCACACACGTATAACTGTCTCAAACATGTTCTCCTCTTTGATGTAAACAATATTAATTTTTGTTTTCCTTTAGAAAACTATGTAAGGCTGTTGCAGTGACTACATTTTAGTGCTGAAGTACTAACACCGGTTTTATGGGCTGGTTACAGATGTATAAATAATACCAGTAAATCTAAGTATGTGGATTACTGCTATGGCCAGGGACAGAATTTGGCCCTACGTAAAGACTGATTTTTGTGTGTGCCATTAGGAGAGCTGTTTTCAAAACTGTGAGTGCCTGAAGGCAAAGTTGTATGAAGAGGCTACTGTAGGGTGATGAGATACCAGTAGATCCAGGTGGCTGTGCATCTTGCCTGTAGCAATGGAAAGATAATTGCTCAACAGTGAAAAATCTTGTTCAGAGTTTTGCTCACAGGTTTCTACACTGCAAAGGGGTTTAGGTATACTGTGGGTTCGGTGGGCTACTTATGCATTTTATACACCCACTGTTAAATGCTTTTTGGAGTAGAAATTATCTGATGCCACATGCCTCTCATAAGCGCCCTAATAACTTGCACGTCTCACTCTTTCCCTGTCTTCATTCTATGATTTCTCTTGTTTCCCTCCCCTCCCCTCCCCTCCCC
>JAWMRA010000113.1:68072566-68102295 GCA_035584735.1 Pseudotriccus pelzelni
CCCGCCCCTCCCCTCCCCTCCCCTCCCCTCCTCTTTCTCTCTTTTTTTATTTTTTCTTTTCAATGGTTACAGTTTAAACAGGAGTTAGAAACATTCCCTCCTCTCCTCCTCTCAGCCCCATGTTTAGGCATCTGCTCCTGTAAAAAGAGACATAAGTTTCCTCTACGCTCCTCCGTCCCCTGGGCTAAGATAGACAGTATGCCCCATTTTAATGCACATCATATGTAAAAAGGAGAGGGTTGTTAATTCCAGTATTCCATGGGTCCTGGACGATGGTCAAGGCTATAAAACACTCAGAGGGGTAGGATTTGAGATAAATCCATCCCACGTGTGAGTTTCTATTGACTAGATTTGTCAGTTTCTTGCTCTTCTAGCTAGTGAACCTGACTCTTCTCATGTGGCAGCTGACTTTCCCAAAAACTAACTTTACCAGTCCTGTATTTAGAGCCTAATTGTCCTAGGGACTGATATAGAAGTATTGCTCTGATCAGAGTCAATGTATCCCTTGGGAGAACCAGCCCTCAGGACTGGTGTGAGATGATCTCACTGAGAGCAGCTACTCTTAGACTTTGCTTGAGTGTAAACAGGAAAGTGACAATTGATTGTGTGGCTTTCCAAGAAAAATCTTACTGCAGGATTAAAAAATAGTTTTCCTGCTAACATCCTACCTCTTAGGATCCTTTGCATCCTAAATGCAGAGAGAAGATGCAAGGACTTTCCTATGACCTTATGTCCTATGTCCTCCCAAAAGTTCTCATTGGCTGTTTCTATGTGGTCAAAACTTTCTGCAAAACTAACTGCTGCAGAAGAAATCCTGTTATGACTATTCTGGAGATGTTATTAGCATCATCATGACTTGATAGATCAGGATGCCAAGTCAGAGAGATGGAATTATTAAATGTATGGAGGAGTACAAGTTTTTGGCAGGTGAGGGCATGATAGAAACTATAATACAATTTGAGGTGAGTTTGTAGGGTAAACGGGATTGGCAGAAGAGTTGTTACTATTAGGCTGAAAAATGGAATTCAATTCTAAGGTTTGGTTAAGGGGAGTTTTCCAGATGTTTAGTGTTAATAGAAATAATGATGTGGGAAAATAGTAAAGACTTGAAACAGAAATGTCAAAACCTTCAGTACTCATTTCAGTGTTGGCATAGGCATTAATAAATAACAGGTTTACTTTATTTCTGTTTTCTGAAAGCACAACAACCTTTTGAGTTTCTTAAATTTTTTCACTTTAACGAGCACCCATGTGTCCAAAGTGTTACAGGAGCACGCTGTCACGGATATGCTTCTGAATATGAACCAGGAAGTCTCAGGCTGTCAACAGGCCTGCCTTTACTTTCCCAAAAACAAATTTAAACCCAGCCATCACTTCACCTGCATGCAAATGGCAAAAGAACATTTTTATCCGAAATCACACTGCTGTTTTCAAAAAGATGTCCTGTAGTATCAGGAGGTTTAATCATTGCTTAAAGGATCTTCAAGAGTCAGTTAAGCCCATAATTTCTGTTCCAAATGAAGGAAAATGAAAAGCTGCTTAGGAGTTTTAATGACTGGGGGGGGGCCTCTGGGGAGTCTTTGCTGGGGTATGTCTGTATGAATAACAGCTTGCATGGAGAAACAAAAGGCAGCAAGGCATGAGAGACAGGTAAGGTGAGAGAGAGTAGGGTGAATATGAGGCTCTGGCTAAAAGCATGAGGGTACCATCTGATCTGGTAGATTTTCCATACCAAGGGAAATGAAGCACTATGAATTTCTTCTAAACAAGGTTGCATCAAAGAAAACCTCAGTTTAGCAATAGTTTGTCCTCCCAGCTGGAAACATCTACAAATACCTAGAGCCTCAGATCTAAGAAGCAGTAGGACTATCAAAACCTTTGGAAATAGTGACCTGAATCTAGACAGCTGATTTATTTTACAGATCTGTTTGGATCTAAGCTGCTGCAAGTGATTGGCCACTAAGATTATTACTATTGTTAAGTGGCAAACTCTTTTGGGACTTTCCTAAATAACTGTTATCAGAATAACAAAACTCACTGGGACTTTTGACACCCTCTCATGAGCTAAGGTGCAGGCAGTCTTTTGAAGGCCATTGCTCTACCTTCAGCTGAGGTCTCTAGCATTTTGCTCACTCCTGCTGAAACGTAAATCATGCTTGCTATTCTTCCTTTCACGCCCATTCTTTTTCTTTCTGCCTCTCTTATTTCCTGTCATGTCATGCTACGTTTTTGATAGGTTAGCTTTTTAACACAGGCAGGTCAACTCACAGAAAAGACCAGCAAAGCCAGCACAAGGAAAGGCACAGGAGTCTGTGCCTGGATGTAAGGTTGGGACATCCCCTCCCTCTTTCAGCTGTTGACAGGTTATGATGTTTGCTCACCCTATATAATGTAACTCTATGTGAAAATACAAACACACTCCTCCTTCAAGTTAGGTATAAAGGGAGGGGTAATTCTTACCTAGCAACTGCTCTGGTTGCACCCATGGTAGAGAGAAGGGTTTACTTTAGGTTTGTTTTTACATCTGTGCTTGCACAAGTAAATATGAGTGAGCTCAGAAGGAGCTCTCACAACTCACTTGTTGCAAGCGCGTCAGCTGATTAACGGTGGCCTCGTACAATGGGAGCAAGCAGAGATACACACAATGCTGCACCAGGTCCTCTGGGAAGGTGTTGTGCTGCCAGGGTCTGTGTTCCAGAGAGGGCAAGACAGTGTTTTGACATTGAATTTTATTCACTAAGAGTTTGTCGTCTAGATTTCTACTCGTTGAGCACAGACACTATCTGAGGAGACAGTTAGATCCTGTCTGCACTGTGTAAGCAACTAAATGCATCATCTTTTTTTTTTTTTTAAGTTTTCTTTCAGGTAGAGTGTAGCTGCTTTGTGTTAACATACCAGCTAACCTCATCTTTCTAAATGTAATAAAACAGTAGTCTAAATGGTCTGTTAAAGCTTGCTGTGCTTGAAGCTACTAAAACAGGTTTATCCAAACTATATTGTAAAATGTAGGATTTATAAAAACATTTTAACTAAGAGCAATTTTTTTATTTTACGGGTATATTTGTTGTTAAAATACACATAGAGACAAGCCACAGAAATGGCTAAATTCTCAGTGGTCATAAAGTGGCCCAGATGTAGTGGAATTAAAAGAATTACACTGATCACAGGTAAGGCATCTGTATGATATTTATTTTTTCAGTAACTGAAATATATCATAGCAGAAGCTCCACCAAAGGTTCATGTAGCAAGTTCTTCTTCTGTAATTGCAAAAAGCCACAAATTATCAGCCATCATCCTTCTCAGCTTTCCTTCACTGGACTAAGCCAGCCAAGCCTTTTGGTGTTTCTTGGCTTATTGGTTTTCTAGTCTTCTGACTTTCCATGCAAGCAGTTCTCACCATCATGCCCTCCCCATAAACAAATCTGACCTGACCTGTGCCAAACATGCCAGTGGACCATCTGTACACTGACATAAGCATTTTTCTGATTGCAGGTAAACATAATACGATTCATAATTGTCTTGTTCACAGCTGACCCAAGAGCAGGTCTGGAGAGGCCTTGTGTTTAGTACATATTCTCAGGTTCTGCCCCTCTTTTAATATTTTCACAAGGTAATCTTTCAATGTACAGCTAGTTTCTGTAACTTGCTCTTAAATTCATGGCCTTGCATTTAGTGCTGTTTATAAGTGCCCTGTTTTATTACTGTAGTTCTCAAAACTATACAGTTTTTTCTGCTTGATCTCTTCATCCTCTTCTGTTTTGCACTTGTCCCTGACTTTGTGTTACTAGCTAATTTCATCATCTTCATCCTTCTTAGGATGTAGGACATATCAGATTTGTCTGGATTCCTGTCTGCATCTTTAGAAGCTGAAATGTTTTTCGAAGTCTTTTTCAAAATCATGTTCCCCTCAGACAAATGCTAGATGGGGCAATACTTGGGGCAGATACTGTAACTGAAGACTGGACAGCACAATTAAATGAGAAAATGTATTTATTTGAATATCTGTGAAAAAGTTTTGTAGAGAAGAAAAGAGTTTGCCATAGCAAGGACATGTGCTCCAAGAATGCTAGAAAAATACAGTAGATACTAATTGCTAAAGAAATATGATTCTTATTAAAAAGATGGTTTTGGTTTGAGTGTGGTGGGTAAGATTTCCTTTACAGAACATTAACTGCACCAAGTAGATGGAAGAAGTAAAAACTGTTTAGAAATGCAAAATGTGCTATAGTTCATTTCTTGACAGAAGGCTTTTTTTTCCTGAGGTTGAAAGGCTAATATTTTCTACTCCATGTATTTCTTTGGAGTTAGTGTACAGAACATGTGGATGATAAAACAGGCAACGGTGAAAGAATATTATTAAAATTCAAAAGTTAGGTTACCACTGTGACTGCTTTGTTACTGTAGACAGTTCCCTTACTCACAAACATTACTGCAGAGTAACTAATGGTTTAAAGGCTGTCTTTTTTTCCAAGGGACTTCTTCGGCACTCCTGGAGCAGGATGGGCAGCGCTCACGGTGCAGGCAGGGAGCCCGTGTCTTGTTGTCGTCTGGCTGTTCTGTGTGTGGCTGCATGCCTTGTAACCCTTCTTTAAAGGCAGAATTACTTATTTCCATCTGGGCTTCCCTCGCTGCTCAGTGAGACTGTTTTTTCAGCACAGGCTTGTGGATCTAGATGGTTTATTTTTGCTAAAGAACAGAAAAATTAAACTGAAACTATGCACTGATTTTTGGTGCAAAAATGGAGTATCCAAAAAACTGATTTTTGACAGTACCCTGAAAAACTTTCTATGTTTAAAGTTCAGCTCCCACTAACTTAAATCACAAGTCATGGTATTTTTCTAAATATGATCCCTGGTACTTGTTTTGGACAGGCTGGGACTTCTAGCTGTCACTGGAGCAAAACCCTTCCCTCAGAACAGCCCAGGGTGGTGGGAGTACCACAGGAAACTCTGGGTTGTTTTTTGCTGCCTTTCCCCAAAGTACACACGCTTTCATTAGCGCCAGCTTTATGCAAGGGTGGAGAGGAAATTTTTACTGCCTTTCTCTTCAGAGGTCTCTGTTTTGTCCTGGTGTGCACATAATAGGGTGTTTCGCAGATCTAAAAAAAATGTCTTAGAGCAGTAAAATGCTTCCTGGCCAGGTCTAGTCCTGATTTACACCTTCAGTACTAGCATCAAGGGAAGACTCAATGTATATGTTAAAGTTTATTTCTAACTGCAATGGGCTGCTTCATTTGAATTGTCCCCATTTTCCTTTCCTCCCTTTCCCCATTCCTCCCTACGAAAGCATGTTCTTTGCTTAGGGATAGAAAGGAAAGTTTTCTTTTTTAAATACCCTTATGAAACTCTTTCAGGTTCTATATTTGAGGTATGTCATATTTGGAAACTTTTCAGGGTTTTTCATACTTCTGTACAATGTATATTTTTTTTACTGCTAAGCCATCCTATATGAGTTTAAATTCTTACATTTTACAGTATTTTAAAGAAGATAATTTTGTCATTAATCCAAAAACTATGCAGCAGGCTATTTTTCATACCACATTACAATTGTCCTCCTACTCTTTCTTAAAGGAAATCAAAAATTCCAGATGTTTTCCCTGCAACATCTGGCTCCCTGGCAAAGGCTTCTGAAACAGTGTTTGCAGCCTTAAAGTCATGTCTTGGTTTTGTCATTTAGTTTACCGATGGGTTGTTGGAGTCACTGGTGACACAAGGACTGGTTTGCTTTGATAACTCTTTCACTCTAAAAGGTGATAGCCTTGCAAGCCTATTGGGATTCTGCTCAGAATTATTCGGTACTCAGGAATGTGACGAGCTCAGCCACCTTGGCTTCCTGTCTTGCAGAAATACGTGCAGCAGTATTAATGCATGTGGACTCAGAAGTGTTCCCTGCTCAGCCTCAAAAATGAGGCTACTCATGTCTAAGTGATTAGCTGTATTCCTGCAGAACATACTGTCAGGCATTCAGAGTCACTGTGCCAGACTCTGTCCTGGGGGAAGGAGACAAAATGTAATGGGAGGGAGCTAGAAGGGGCCATTCTGCCACACTTTTCATCCTTTTTATATGTCTCCTTCTGGGATCTTTAGGCATAAAATCCTGCTTCTTTCACATCCTCCCTACTGTGCTTTGATCACCAAGTTTTATGTCTTTCAACATGTCTCTCATGGGGTACACAATGCAACAGGCCCTATAGTATACTTGCTTTCCTTGTACTGATAGATAAGCTGACTCTCACCTGGGATTTAGGTGCCATATATACTGGGGGCCTTGACAACTCAAGTAGCATTCCAGGTGAGTGTTGTAACTATTACCTTTTAGCTGTTTCAGCAGAGAAGACCTTTTTATTTCCTTCTCATCCTTCCCACCCCTCTAAAGGTCTAGAAAAGTTCTGTGTTTGTCTGAAAAGGGAGAGAAACAAACAATATGTTGATTTTCCTGGTTTGGAAAAACCTCTTTCTCCCCACTTGAACGGTAAAGCTGTTGTTATCAAATGCATATGCTGCTGCCAGAAATATGTCTCAGCCAGGGGCACAAACTGCTCACTTTTCATCAAAGAAGCAGGGGGAAGTGGCTCCACGGAGCATGCTTTACAGTTGCCTGTTAAAGACTTCGAGACTGGCTCTGAATTTCCTGCTTTGAAACATTTTGCTGCCCCAGCAGAACAGTTCATGTAGCTGGCATAAGGCAACCACACCTCTCCTCTGGGTTCCAGCATGTTTTCCCATATGGGCAGGATGTGGCTCTCTATGTCCTGTCTCCTCCCAGTTGTTTGTTTGTATAATTAAATCTTCCACACCGACAGAGAGTTCTTGCATGCTTTTATGTGAGACATGTGATTTATGGTCTGGAAATACCATCATCCCCTTAATTTGCAGTGTGTACACTCTCCTCATGTCTTTGCTGGTACTACCTGTGCAATATCATGAAGCACACAGAGCGGTGTTATTCCACTGCTTTTAACGTGCATGTGTGATTGGTGCTGGGTTACATCTTTTCCACAGTACTTAACTGAGGATTTTAGCTTACATACAATGAGGGATTAAAAGTGAGATGGCCAAAGCAACAAACTCATCTGCCAAGTTTGCATGTTGGAGGTTGCCCTCCATAGCAGACCTCTCTGTAGTACTCATGAAGCAGGTCTTGAAATTAGTTTGCTTTAATAAATTGGCTATAAACACTACAGCAGCTCCAGGTCTGCTCAGCTATCCCTGTGAGGGCAGCACCCCCCTCCTATAAGAAAGGGTGAGACAGATGTCAGAGCATCATGTATCTTCCAACCATCTGACTTTAATCTCCTACCACATGTGAGTGAGAACGCTTAGATGTTTTACAAGGTTACCTAGTTTTATGGCAAAAAGCACAAGACAATTGTTTAATATACTAAATAAATTGTCACTAATAGGACTTCTGGTGTCTTGAAATGGGAAAATGATATAGTGAAATGAGAAAGGATCAGCATGAGAAAATGATACTAGAGACCAGCGTAAAGGAGCAGGGGACTCAGGAAAAAAAAAAAGAAAATGAAGGCAGCAAATGTAAATCAGAGGTGAGGCTGTATCCATGAGATCTGCTGCAGGGAGCTGTGAACTTGTTCCATGTTCCTCATCCTCTGGCCAGGTGGGGCCCTACTAAAGGTTGCTACTCTTTAGCTGAGCCAAAACCTCAAAGTGGATCATTTGGAGAAAAAGTGGATGCATTTTCTGAGCTCTGAACAAGTGGAAACCATCCTCAGAACAGAAGTTAACTGAATGTTTTGTCTTGAGGGATGCTTTAATGTCCTACCCCTTATTTAGGGCCAGAAGTTCTAAGGCCAAATCTCCCCTGCTTTGCTAGGTTTTTTTTTTGTTTGTTCTGGATACAATGGTGTGGGACACAGACTGGGACCCAGGCTGAGCTATTAAAGAAGGCACAGTAAAACACGCAGGGTACAAGTCTCTTTGCTAACAACGGTTTCTAACAACTCTGCCAATGCATGCGTGCAAAATAATGGGAAGGATAGGAAGACCAAGGAGACGACGAGTCTGTGCAAGTGAAGAAACACTGCAATGTAGATCTGAGCAAAGGCTGTGAGTAATGTTTATACTGTTTTACAGAAGTTAGAGCTTTGGTAGATTACAGAAGTGTTTGTGCACTGTAGTATATGTGCCATTGTGAGACGTGTGAAACGGACTGGTTGTTTTACTTGAGCACATAGATTCAATACTGAATACAGCTTTTTGTTTTGACCAGTACAGATAAGGAGCCTGCCACTGATATATCCTGCAAATGAGTCAGGGTGGTGGTGTGACAAATTCTTTATCTACACTACATACACATAAAAATGTCCACTTCTTCTGAATCAGTTACCAATATCAGGAGCCTCGCTTCATCTTTCACTCTCAGTACTGTGTCAATTAGAATAATCTCTTATTTTCGGCATATTTCATTATTATGTTGCTAAATATGATACTATGGCAACATGCCTACTCCAGGATTCCCTCTGCTGCTAGACCTGGTGCAGCTGAACTAATAGAAAAAGCTAATGGGAAAGTCTAATGGCAATTTTTAAAGCTTAAATACCAGCCATTTAATCTGACACTCCACAGGCTGCCAGTTGTTTCCTCGGGATGTTCATAGAGCAGTTAAATGCAAAATAAAGTTTGCAGGCGGTGGAGCTGGTTTATAAATGTTGTGTAATGCTGAAAATCTTCAAAATTCCTTGAACACAATATTCAGCAAATGATATCTGACTGGCTTTTCCCATCCCCCTCAAAAAATTTAATGTGCACATGCACTGCCACGATGCATAGGAAAAAGTCCTATGGAGCAGTCCAGCATACACAATCTGTCAGACCAAGAAGAAATAAAGATCTGTTGTTAATTCAGACAAATGGTCAGCAGCTGCAAAATAGTTTCCACAAGAAACAGAGCAAAACCCTCTCCTTTAAGGATAGAATTTTTTATGATTTTCTGTTGCCTTTTCCAGGGCCAAAATCTACGGCATATATTCCTACATAACTTTTAATTGTATTCCCTGATATTTCAGTGCTGTAACCCATAGTAGCAAAAAGCCCCTTTAAAAGTAAGAAAAGCCCAGTGATTTTTATACTGTTTTTTAGGATTTTAAACAAATTAATTGCCTCAGTCATACCGTTGCAGAGAGTAAAGCTGCTCATGATTGAGCATGACTGAATGGTGGTATTTTGCATTCTCCATGTAAGACTGCAGCCGTGGTGATGAGCATGGGTGCACTTGCCACCTGAGGGTACTTCTCTGATCTCAGTGGCTGTGTGGTCACCAAGTTAGGGCGCCTCATCATTATCTCCCAGGATACCTGTCATTCTCATTGTAACACTGTTTTTCTTAGTTGAGTCACTTTTTGTGTGACTCATAAGGTTATCCTACATCGCTAATATTTTGCTACTTAGGAGAACAGGGAGAATTTAAACAGTTTCAATTCAAGATATATTAAAAAATAAGAAAACCCCAACCAACTCCAAAATATGTCCCTATCCAGAGCCTTTGCTGCTGTTGTGGTGACCTCCCAGCTTCTGATGCCCGTTTCTATACCTGAGGGATAGTTAACAGGGACTGCAGCAGTATCACAACTTTAGTCTCTCCTTATGACTTTACAGGTATGGCAGAAGTGATTGTCAGGAGTGTGGGCTGGGTCAGATGCTCCTTCCCTAAGCTGTTAAGATCGGTGTTTGGATCTGTGTTACTCAACTCTGCACCTGCAGGGGATGTGCCAGGAAAAACCCCACAAATACCACTTAACTGTTATGCCTTAATGACTGTTTCTAGGAACTTTGTCAGAACAGCATCAATATTCCCCAACACAGATCCCAGAGTGCAATCTGGGCCTGTGTTATTTAAATTACACACAGTAAACTGAGTTTTTTTCTGCAAGGTACACTGAACCAGATCTGTTTTGGGTGTGCCTTCTCTTAAATCATGATTTAGCCTGTAGGCCAGGATGAACTTGAAGTACTGTAGGGTTATTGGAGGATTAAATATTCATATTGGCCTTTGTAGTCTGACAAAAAACACTGCAAAGGTTTTACTCTTCTTCTAAAAAATCCAAGAAACAAGAAAATAGTCCTTGTTTGTCCACCTGACACATGTTCAGTAGAGTTCGGATGTGAATTTGAATGTTTTCCTCCAAGTTTAGAAAGTGTGGGATCTTTGGCTTGCCCACTGCTGACTACAGTGTCTGGCAACTTTAAGACTATCTACATAAACTATTAGATGCAATTGCTTCCCTCTCATCTGTGTAAGAATTTTACAGGAAAGTTCTCTGAGTTGAATGTATTGATTCAGTCCCAGAGCCATGCAGTTTGTGAGAACTACATGGACAGAGGAAGTCAAAAGGATTTAAAAAGAGCTTAACATTTAATAGAGACTGAAGTGAGTAAGCTGCAAACACAAAACATTTCTAGAACTGAGTCTTCAGCATCCTAAAACTGTTTTTAGGAGTTATTATTATTATTTTAAAGATCATAATTTCTTTACAAAGAAATGACATCATATGAGCTACAACAGTAGCACAGATCTAATAGCACAATCACATAGATAGGGTTTATTGCTGTATTTTCATGGACATCTGATTTAAATACTTGAGACTAGTTCACCCTGAGATGTGGGTCGGTGAGGATGTGTAGTGTTCTCAACTCAGTAGGATTTATCTTGACATAAGTTCAGCCTTGTGGTCTGACACTATTGAATAGGTGGGTCCTGTGCTTCTGAAGCAGAGGTGGCAAGCTCTCTGATAGATGGTCCCACAGGAAGGGTGAACTTCAGTATAGGCAATTCTTGTTTAAGTATCTAAAAGGTCTCAAGGTGTGAATTGTTTCAATGTCATTCTCAGGAAAGGGCCAGCCTCCTCCTCTGAAAGGTCTGAATTACAGTGTGATGTTAGATTCTCATGTCAAGAAATCCTTAAACTCTCCTGGACCTTTCCATGCATTTTAGTCTCATTTGCTACAATGCTTCTACAGGTCTTTGATTCTTCACTGCTTCCACCCTATGTAGTCACTCACATTTTGGCAGAGATCAAAAAAGAGTACAGAAGAGAATGTTGATGAAACAACACATATTCAAGTACAAAATAAACTTCTGTATAAAGCATTCACCCTAACTCCAAATCAGACATACAGAATGCCTTAGGTGGCTCAAAGGGTTATGTCAAGAACATGAATACAATTTCTTTCCCATAGCTATGTGTGTGGTTCTCATTCTGTAAATATTAAAATGTTCTGTTGCCTATGTTTTAAAGGGAAAGATTATGTTACCATTCAGATAGGAAAATTTTACAAAATGCATTTGCATATTAGTGTAATGGACCAGATGCAGAATGAGACTCCAGCAAAGTGATGATGGTTAAGCTTAGAAGCTGGATGTCTGGTTCCAAAGATGGAGTTGATGAGTTCCCTATACTTTGGTTTAAGGAAAGTCTGTGGTTTATAAGGAGGACTTGCAACAGCCAGGACACTGTATGGAGGAAATGTTGGAGACAACTCTGCCTCTGAAGGTCTGTCCCTCAGAATTTTAACTCAGTGTTAATACAGGTATCTCTGTGAAAATGGATTCCCTACCTGAAACCACTTTTGGGACTTCAATATCAAAAGCAATTGGCCAACTGTGCCTTTTCAAGGTGACAGTAGCAGAGTAAAAGTGTGCGAAAGTAATGACCAACCTTTAATATTTCTGGGAGCTGTGATGAGCAATCACCTTACATGACAAACTGTGCTTTCCTGTGAATTATTACTTGGAGACATGCAAATGCCACCTCCTGAAACTTGTTAACAAATATTCTCTCCAGCTGTTGAAGTGGGCTGAGTTCACTCCAGTTTCTTGTGAAACTTTCTTTCCTCTCTCTGTAGGTGCTGCATGTTTAAACCACAGAACTCCCCAGCTATTTATCAGCTGAGCACAAAATAAGTGAGCTTTCTTATTTGCTTGTTAAAAATAAGAGGTAGAAATGCTCATTTTTGTTTCTCTAATGAGAAAAAACTAGCTATTTTTCTTACTTCTCTACAGAAAAAAAAAACAAACGAACTAACCTTGACTTGTTTAGTAGAAAACTGCAGCTTTTAGGCAATTTCATGTCATCATTTGTTCCTTCTCTTTAATGTGGTGTGTGGCTGCAGAAGACAGAGTACAAGATTTTGTGTCTCCTTTCCCAGAAGTAATTTAAGAACATTTCCTTTTCTAATTCCTGCTTTGCTTAAATATTTCTTAATTTTATAAAGAGGGGAGAGATACTTTTCTGAGGCAGTGAATTTACCCAGGAATGACAGTGCATGGCATATTCTGGCATATGTCTGTTGTGCTGGGAACTTGTGTTCAGTGTGCTGTGTTTTTAGCTCCTGTCAAAGAACGAAGGCATCTGTTTGAAGCCTTGAGTCAACCAGTGATCTGCAGCAGGTCACATTGTGACTTCTGTAAATCAGTCTAAAGCAATGGGACCTCACACAGTGGATGTGCATCTGGGGCAGCACATGAACTGGGCTGCCATGTGGCAGAGCTGAACTGGGATTTCCCACAGAAGTAGGAAAATCAAGTAGGAAGCTCCGAACAGGCCAATAACACATCCCCTTCTTAAGTGAAATTTCTTAAAGATTCTGAATTTATTTTTTCTCAAACATTTTTTCCTGCCTTCTAACTCATATAAGGAATCAGATCTAGAATTTAATCAGACCTAGCTATAAAATCTCATTGAAGACATAGTTGTAATTCTTCTACAATGATAGTTTGGAGCTGACAGACATAGATATTTTTGTCTGATGCTTAACGCTTCTAAGGATTTTGGTATCACTTTGAATTCAGTAAATGAATATTGTTTTAGTTTTGAGTATGCATGAGCATTAGGCGCAATTATTTGGAGATAATTACATTAGATATCTTGCAGAATCCACCCCATCAAAAAGCCCTCCAAGACCAACATAAACCTAATTACACATAAACTATACTCTTAATGAAATATATTGTGATTTTTGAATAGTTTTATAACATCTGCTGTAGTGTCATTGGTACTTTAAGACTGAATATGAGAACTGATTCTAGCTAGCAGCTACAGAGAAGTTATGTCTGCAGTTAAACAAAACATGTTTCAAAGATTGGTGGATTGGGATCCACAGCAGCTCAAGCCCATCTCTTAATGTACCATCATTTGATGCAGGTTTTTGCATACTTATATGCAAAATCTATTTCCTCTGCTTTACAGGACTCTGGCAGACGAACTTGCCTGGTCTCTTCATGGCAGTTTTGGACATTTTTTGCTCCAAGCTCATTGGTTGGTCCCTGTGCTGGATGTCTTTTCCCCACTGGGAAACCAGCATCTGGCAACCTTATCCACAGCACTGGCAATCTCACAGTTTGGATAAACCTGCTCTCATGATCCATCAAACGTAGGCCAAACATTCAACAAAATGACTGTGACACAGCGACACACTCTGTTTTTGTCGGGGGGGGAGTGGCCCTGGACATTGGAGCAAAGTAAACTTTTGGGCAGATGATAACTGCTTGAAATCTATGTTTTCCAGAGATGACCCCTTAATTACCTGAAGGGTCTTTATACTTATAAATTTTTATTTTCTGTTAATTATTACTCTCTTATTTCACAGCTGGCACGTTAGACCTGAGCCTTCTCTTACACAGAGTTGCACTGATGTGATTCTATTGAGTTCATATTATTATGGACTTATGAAAATTAAAGCAAAAAGCCTGGAGCCTGTGTGGCTTCCCCTTCTATTTTATTTTAGCAGTTTTAATTGGAGGTCTTTTATTAAGTAAGACAAAATTCTCAGTATAACAACTGAAATAGCCACATCCTACATCAGTGGCCTTTTCTATCTATACTTTTCATGATGGTGTTACAAAACATTGCCATATCAGTGTTTTCCCTCTGCGTGCATAAAGAAGTTGAAAAGTCCTGTTTATTTGTCCCTGCTAATTTGTGCTCTACACTGTTTAAAAAAAAAAAAAAAGAAAAAATATGGAGACGCTAAATGGACGCTGAAGGAAAACCTTTTTATTCATGAGACCCCTTAGGAAGTTAGAAGTCAGCCTTGGAAAGCAGACCTTTTGAAATTCCTTATAAAAAGAAAATAAGATTCTTTTTCAGGCTTCATGGATATCAAAGGAATTTGGTACGTGATTGAGAGCATCTGGCTCTAATTGTGTTAAATAGCCTTAAGCAGCTGACTTTAACTACAGAAGCTGAGAAATTCCACTATGGGTACCGCTTTTTCATACACCTTTCAGATACAGAAGAAATCAGGATGTTGTTTGTATTTCAACAATCAGCCTTAGAAAGAGATAAACACGACAGAAGCAGAATATGACAGTAAGTTTTGATTTTGGAAAAACACACTCTGTGTGGAACAAGAGGAAATTGACACGGAAACTGGAGCCTCTCTTAAAAAAAATTGATTTGGCCTGATTGTTCTGCATTAACATCTCAGACCCTATGAATGCTGAGCATTATGTATATATTCACACATAACACATATAGCAGCACATGCTATATTGTGTGTTTTAGTTTCCAGTTCACACACAATACAACCCTACCGAGGTGCTTTAGACAACAGCATTTCCTTACAGCATACCTGCAGGTATTCCTAAAATTATGTATGTGTAAGGATTGATATTTTAGAATTAGGATAGAGAACTGAGAGGAAAAAATATAAAATGTAAAATAAAATTTAAAAACCCGTCTGCCCTTTAAGACGAAAGCTGTCCTTTCATTGCAGTGTTCATTCATTTCCATGGAGTGTGAGTAAACAGAAAGGAAATAGCTTTTGGCCTGATGAGCACTGGGAGGATGTTCCTGTACAAGAATACTTTGTATGCTGTACATCCAGACAGTTTTCATTGCACTGGCTGGAAGAGATTGCAAGGCATCAATGTCATGGTGAAAAATGCTGAAGCTGGAGAAGATAAATCCTCACCTAAATGTTATAGCTCAAACAGTTAAGTCCAGTGAAACTGTGATATAGTTTTAAAGTAAGAAGGCCATGAAAAATCAGCTGGTAAGCAAAAGCTGTCACTATATACAAATGACTTAAGCAGTCCAGAATTATACCTGTTGCAAATCTGATTCTACAAATTCTGGGCTGTAGTGGCCCTGCTCCAGCAATGATATGATTTCATATCACCCATGGTCCGGTAATGCAACGACTTACAATCCCGATGTACACAGGCAAAGCTGAACAGCACCAGATACTTTCTTACAGAGAGCTGCAAAACGTTGATTCCTAGCCAGCTTTCTTGCCTCCTGCTTAATCCGCCCGTGCTTCATGATTTTAGAAAAAAAGCCTATGTTTGTTTACACATACACCAGGGCACCCCAAATAAGGCCAGATGGAATTAAATTACAAAATCAGAGGGCTGTCTGCATACTACATTATTAAAGATCCTATTCACTGCAATAAGACGTGACAGTCTTTTTTTTGCTGTTATTTAGTTTTGTATAGATGGTCCTTTCCATTCACAGTGAGTTGTATGGATTCAGACAACCCCAGGCTTAGCTGTTTGTCTTTGTGGTATTTCAGATTTCACACCTCGTGCTGTAAAACTTTCCAGGACCAGCTCTGTGCTTTGAAGTATACAGTGTATGGCAGTAAACATTAATGAGTCATAAATACATTTTACCCCAAAAAATGTTTTACAGATTATACTTTCCTTAGTCTGTGGCAATACCATTCATTATTCTACAATTTCAAGAATGTGTAGGATGGCAGATAGCTCAAAATCTTGCTATTTTGATGAAGAAATTGGACTTTACAGAAAACTCTTGTCTTAAAGTCTTAAAATAAACAAGTAGATATTGAAACAAATTATTGTGGCTGTGTTTTTTGAAGACCTCAGTGGTTAAAAGGTTTTTGCTACTGTTTAGCTATGATTGAATTCCTATTCAAATTAAATTGTCATGGCAGCAAACAAAGACTGAAGAATGTGACAACTAAAAGTGTGATTTCTAAGGGCAAATATTTTAATGGAGGTAATGCTCACCAGCTTATGTTGGCAAAGGGCTGGTCTCATGAGAGCAGTGTGTAATTATTTGCCCTGGATGTCAGCTGTCAGTGTATAGATACTGTATATTGAATTATAGTGAGCTGAAGATAAACATGCAATACCTCTAATAGATATTTGCAGCTTTATGGCTGCATTTATGTGCTTGTATGAAGCTCTGTTTCCATAGATTTTGTGAGTGCAGGTCAAAATCACGGCCATACTGATTTTAGGATGTCTGTCATGAGAGTCACTTGCATAATGCTGGTTGATTCTCATCATGATCATAAGAGGTTTCAAGGTAGGCAAGAGGTCTACACTGAGAACAGAATTAAAGGTCATGGTGGGGCTCAAGTATTTTATTTCTTGCAATTTGCTCACAGCCTGTAGCAGCAACAACATCTTCTTCAGCTCGCTCCACCCGTGCATTCCGATTCCTTCTGTTTTTCACGTCATTCCGCTTTTCCTCCTGAGCCCCTGGGTAATGCTAAACACTCTGTTTCCTGCCTTAATTGGTGTGGCCTCCTCACACTTATTTAAGGTTTCACTCCTGTGATTAGAGTCCTTGCAGACTGACTCTAGAGAGCTTTGTAGACTTCCTGGGAAATGGATTGTCCCTCTGCGTGGTTCCACGTGCAGAACTACATATTAAGTGCAAAGTCATAATAGAAAGAAACTGCTTAATTGTGAAGATAGTGAGTGATACCAGAAAACAGAAAAAATGCACACACATGTATATATACAAGTACACATAAGGAGGTTGGTATATGAAGGAGCAATCCTTCTGACAGAACAATACCTATCACAAGAGATTTGTTTTTGATTCCAAAGAAAATATTCCAAAATTGTCTAATTGGTGGATGGGAAGCTTCAACAAAATGATGAACATAAGGGAACCTGACATTAAATGTTTGGTGCACTGCCATGATTGTTGAATTTTATTTTTATGCTGAATTTAAACCATCAGTGCTGCTAAAATTGATTCTTAGAGGAATAATGCACAAAAATGGGAACATAAAATACCAAAGAATGTAACTCTAGTGAATGTGGTCAGATACCACATTTTATACTTCTGAAAATGATAAAAAAAGATTTATTTTGTTTTGCTTTGAAATTCCTCTACGTACAGAGTGGAATGTTCTTTAAGAATTTGTGGGTTACTTTAAAGAACAATCCTTGAGCTTTCTTTCATTTTAAATCTAGGCTTTTCAGTACATTCATTTTCTCTCTTTCATCTTTTCTCTTTGTGGAAGGAGAAAATAAATACCACTGATTGATGTGAATATTTGTATTAATCCTAAAGATGCTGACATTCAGCAGGCTTCATCTACCCATTTTGTTAAGTCGCAGTAGTGGTAAATTATTACCTTCGTTCAGTTTTTGTCTTTGCAGATGCATCTTAAGTAAAATAGGTAGTTGCTTGGCTTTACCTGTAATAGAAAGATAACTGGCCTTCAGTTTTATCTCATGAATGTCACAAGTCTCTTTGAAACTGAAAATAATCTGAGCACTAGAGTATTCCATAAAGAACCCCTGTGGTAGGAAAAGTTCTCACAAGAACCAACATTGGGCAAGTAAAATAGGAATTCTGCATGGTTTACCTTGCAAACATCCCCTTTCAAAAAGCCAAACATGTTTACCATAGGCTGCCTAAGGTGTCTGATCAGTCCAGTTCATCAGCCCCATTTAGGAGTCCTGGGATAGAATTATAGGATCACAAAATCATAAAATCATCAAATGATTTGAGTTCAAAGGGACCTTGAAAGCCACCTAGTCCAACCTCCCCTGCAATGACCAGGACCATCTTCAACTGGATCAGGTGATGAATCATCATCATCACATCTCTTACATTCTTGAATATTAAAGACTGCGTACAAGGTCCTGCAGTTTTTAGAATTACAAAATACAAAGAGGGGCTAAATTAGAAATCCATGAATGAATCTGAGAGGATGATTCTTTGTTCCAGCTTTATGTTTGTGTTTTTGGACCTTACCTCACTTTCTCTTTCCAGAATATTCAATACCTTGGTACCTCACGATATGGTTGTAATTTAAAGATATACATTTAACAGTGTAGGGAACAGTGCCTGACCTATACGGTGACTATTGATGATTTCCAGTTGATTTGAAAAAACACATGATGAAGGATTCTTACAAAGAAGATAAATCAGTCAGTGACTCTTGTTGATCAGTTAAGCCTATCTGACCGCTGATCCCTGGAATTTGATCAGAGTTTAGGAATGTAGTATTACAAATTGGACAGGGTTATGATCACAGTATTCAAGCACTGTCTCTAAGGAAAGTGATTTATCATAAAGACTAAAAAGGAACATTTCATGTCTATGCTATGTTTGCATTATGGAAAACAAAACAAAACAAGAAAAAGATAATATTTTTGAACTCATTTTCACAGTCCTAGAGCAAAAATACTGAAATCAGAACCACAATAAAACCAGAGAGTTCTTAAATATGGACGGACATAGTGAAATTAAAAAAAAACCCAAGAAAAATCTTTATCAGTTATGATTTTTTAAAATTTCGGTTTGCTTTGTCTGTATGAAAATTTTTACACACATTAGGTAGAAATTTGCTTAATTTGTGTGAAAAGAAACCAGGCTGTGAATCAGACAAAAGGACATAAGGCTTTAAGCTGTCATAGACTCAGCGGGCCTCAGAAGGCAATTAGGAGGCCATCTTTCCTTTGGAGAAGTTTCTTCCTAAAGGACTTTGGGGGTTTGGTAAAATGTTATTTAAATTAAAATTGTAGACCATGGCAGGAAGGTATGTCAGCTGTGCCTTCACTCCAGGATGGCTCTCTGTCAAAGCACTCTATGTTTTTCTTATGGGGACAATAGTTTCCCAAAGAATCAATACACACTTATGTCCTGGTTTCTTTTTGAAGAAAAAAATGGAAAGGAGAAATGCTGACACTATTACACATCAGTCCAGCAACACTCAGGGAACTTCTGCTCAACATTTCTTGAAAGGAGGGGCAAGAGTGCATATCCCTTCCAACACATGATCTCCTCTCTGCAACATCTGGGGGTACACTAAGGCACTTTGTTTTTCCCATAACTCTTTCCAAACACAAGAGTCTGAGCTCTGTAAGGATTTTCTAGGTTCAGGTGGGAAAACTAGATTTTACCCTACAACTACTCTCTTGCTTCTTATCGATAATGAGTAGAGAACAAAAGTTTTGCATCTTTGAGAGGGGCAGGATTTCATCCCAGCTCCTCTGTGTTTGCACAGAGGCTGGTATAATGCTGTATCAGAAGTCACTGGAGTAATCATATGCTCACTTCTAGAAACACAACAAAAGATGGAGTCTTTTCCATGGGGAATAGTATTAAGATATGACTGAATTCCCCAACAGTACATCTTTAATACAAGCAAACCTTGGCTGAAATAGCTAATATGGATTAAACCATCAATTAATTGGTCTTTAATTCAAATTAGCAGCTCAAATTCTGCTGCATTCAGCTGCTCAATCGACTGCTCTGCATTATTCCAGCAGCACAAAGAAGCAAGTGAATATGTCCCAGCACTTTACTTGTGAAATCATGGATTTGTTCAATAATTGTTCAGCCAGCTTGATTTTACAAGCTGTCTCAGTGAGACAGCAGTAAGCTGGAAAGGTTTGCAGTATGGCAGCCCTAAGAAGATTTTTGCCTAGAAGATGCATTACAGAAGTCATGAGAAAAAATCCCTTGGAATACTTTCTTCAGTTTGATTGCAATTTCAATAGTTTTTACTGCAAAACATGCAGGCCTAACATTTCTCCAATTTTCTATAGGACTTACTTTCTCATTCCTTCTCACTGTTTTACCTCACAATTTAAGTCTGTTAGTACCCTCTTGCAGGTTGTGAAAATTCCCTCTCGAATAAGCACCCTATGGAGCCAATTATTTGCATGATTTGAAATGAGGAATTTGTTATACGTAACCCTTTTTTCCCATCCTTTAAAAGACAAGCTCCCACAAATATGTTTGCTGCTTAAAATTGCCTGTCAACATAAAAAAGAGTCCTGTTAACAAGAACTGCTGCAAAGACCCTTGTAATTTCTTAACATAACAAGCTTTTGGGATGCTGAGGTTGTGTGCCATATGTACTGGTAAAAGTTCCGTCTTATTTCTGAGTCAAGCGTTTCCCAGGACTTGCTCTCGCATAGCAAAATGGTTAGTACAGTGCTATAAAAAGTGGTGGAAGCAATAAAAATGACAATGTATAAAGGCAGCTCAGAGTAATATGGAACCAATTTGTTGAACATAAATATAATTTTCCATACCACACATTCTATAATTCAGCAGTTCCAGAAAATGCATATACAGCGGTAAAAATAAGCAAGCGGATGCCTTACTGAAATCAGAGCAAATTTCTCAATGGCTACAGTGGAAAGGTGCTGAGGCTAGGGATTGTCTTTTAAAGATCATTAATAAACAGAAAAGCATATTCCAAAACGTGATGATTACAAGTACTTGGCAAACTGAGTACATAATTTGCTGAGCGTGGAGTTTAGAATACACAAATTGTGTTCACAGAATGGGAAGCTCTACTTTGGTCCAGACAAAATTGAACCATGTAGAGGGAACAGACTTAAGATATCTTTTTGTCTTCTCCAATTTAAGAGTAGCCCACATATTGTTTGTACACTGATTTAATTTTTATAACAGTTCATGAACATACAATAAGCTGGTCAGACAACTTTTGTTTTTATCAAGAATATAGGCATGTATGAATTATATACAGTTATTTAAGTGAACCAGGTTCTAGACTGCAGTCACTAAACCTGCTAAAACCCCCAGAGTATAAATAAACTGTAGGCTGCTGTTTGATCAATTGTCAGAATAGAGGGTAAGTTGCTCTGTTATTATTGGCAAAACAGGAGCTGCATAGTATAATCTCTCAAGATAACGTAAATACATTCTTTTGCAATTAGGCTTAAAACCAAATCCTAATTATAAAGGATTTGTGGTATTAATCTGCCATAGAATGGTAACTACATCAGGAATAATTTACACTATGGAGAGAAATACTCAGTGAAGCCTAAGGCACTTTGCACAGAAGTTTATGGACTGAAAAAAAGGCAGAACTTGACAGTGCAAAAGATATATTTGTCTGTTAACAGGTGATTCTCATTGAATCTTAAAGTCACTGGACAGGAGGTTTGGATATTAAATCTCCCTTGCACGAACTAGTCTTCTCAGCTTTAAAAACCACAAGAAAAGGATGGGAGAGGGATGCAGACTGAGTCTTAAGAGAATGGTGTGTAGTGCTGAAACCTCCAGGGACAATCCATGCATTTCTGGGAAATATTTACTCATAAGAATGAGGATCAGGTTTGACTTCAGTGTAAGCTACAGGCTGTCAGCCATTAATCTCAAATTCCCTGTTTGTTGTTTCACTTCAGGCACTTGAATCAGCCAGTTTTAGGCCAGCCCTGCAAACGTTATTTATTTTGTGCTTATCTTTTTTAAATTTACTAAAAATGAAATGCACCTAGTTACTCAGCTGTCAAAAAAGGGGATTTGCATGAATAAAACATAAGTTACATTTATCCTGATATTTGACTTCTCCTCTGAAATTGTGAATTAGTATAATGAGGGAGACAGACTGTTCTTTTTAAGAGCCAAGGCAAATCAAGACAGAAATATATTTCAGTAGTTGGCTTCAAATTAGGTGGTGGTTTAGAAACATGTCAAATAATGAAGGACAAGGTCCTTATTGGGTGATGTTCCTGATACGTTCAAGAGATTGTCCATATAGAGAGAATCTGTATTTGAAATGTTTTGCTTCTACTCTGAAAGGAGATTGGTGTTTAAGCAAAGGCTGCTCCTTCAGCAAATAGCCAGAGAGAAATGATTGCGACATCCAGAAAAAAATTAACCTTGTGATTTTTTTTGTAGTGCCCTCTTCCTTGATTGTAGGGTTTCTTGAAGTCAGTTTGAACTCTGCAAGTTAGAACAATATTCCAGGTGTGTTGTATTACATGTAACTATTTTAATAATTCTTCCCATTGCCAGGTATTTTAGGGCAATAGCAAACTATATGCAGTGAAGAACTGTGACCATGCTCTCTTCAATAAAGTTTCATATGAAGAATTTTCTTTGTGCACCGTTTGGCTGGAGCAAAACAGCATCTCTAAAAAGTCTGGTGTTGTTGGCTTTTTTTTTTATTTTATTTTTAAATGTCGATTGTGTAAGATTGCATGTAATGGAGTTACCTTCTCTATAATAAAAGAACTGTTTCTCATATGGCTTTGTGTGAATGCTAAAAGCGGTCCCCCATTGTATCAAATACAGAACAAGCACAGTTCTGCTTTAATCAGATTGAATTTTATTTTCTTTAAATGCAAATATATTAGTTAAGCCTCATTGTTTTCACTTTTTAAAATAGTTGGTTTTCCTCTTTATTTTTCTTATATTTTCTGTATTTTTAGGAGAAAACACCTTAAAAGAAAAATCATATTAAATGAAAATTACGATAAAATGAGCATAACCTCTAAAATATTTAGCCAGCAAAATTCACACTCACTTCAAAGAACTGAAAATAATATACAGTTTAAGTTTCTTGGTTCCCATACAAGTATCACTTGACTTAATTATAGGAATGTTAAAGCAAATAAATAGCATTGCTGTATGATGCTTTCCAGAGCAGAATTAATGCACATTTCCCTAAATGTATCTATCTAAAACACACACTCCCACAAGGTACACTCTGTGTATACAACACATGTGCAGTATGTTGTGTACACACATATATACACAAATACAGTAAGTTAATCTTGTCAAGTAGAAGATGCAACAGCCACAGATGAACAAGGGGGCAACCTAGGTGGCAAACCAGAAGGCTAGGAGCAACATGCATAATTTATTCTAGAGAAGGCCTAAAACTCATGCAGTATTTTATGTTCATAGAAAACTCCATGCACTTGCTGCATTTTGGGGGAGGATGTGTTTCAAGACACGTTCAGGGTGAGTACAGAAACAGCAAAGACACATTTGTACAGAGCTTAGAATTGGCTTTCAGACATGACTGACAATCAGTTTTTTTTTAAAATGAGAGTCTCATGAAATGCATGAGTATTAAACAGACATTTCCGAGGCATATAAGGTGTGAGATGTGCTTTAGGATTGTACCAGCTAGTCAATCAGATTGGTGTAGAAGTACCAGGGGTCACCTGTTGCTGTGACAGTGCTTGTGTGAGCTAGTCAAATTACATCTGGTCCTAGTTTTCTGTGGCTTTTCATGGGCTGGTGACGAGTCTTGCTCTATTTCCCCTGATGTTTTTTTCCCAGTTATAGTTGCTGCTGTTGTTTTCCTTTCAAAACAGCCTGTACCTATCCAAACTTGACACCACTAATTAAAATGGAATTTCCTGTCTCCCTGTTAACATTATCAAGTCTTTCAGTATTATTGAGCCTTTTTCTTATTATTTCAGGGAAATATTTGATAAACTTTTTGTCCACTTCACTTTTTGGTGGCACTAGTGCTGACCAAACACAACTAGAACCTGGAGACAGAAAACTAATGTGAAATGCTGAGATTAAAAATTGTTCATTTCAGACAGGAAACAACTTTAGAGGCAACAGAGTTTAGAATATCTAAAACACATGTTCAGGTCGCTATCTGTCCCCCTTTCATTCATCAACCGCTATGGCCATTCTAAGTTTTTAATGACAAACCTCTGCCTTCAGCTACCTGTGTTGCTATCAGACTTGTGGGTGTCATCTCATTCTGTGGCTTGGTGAATGGAAATTGATGGTTGGTTGTGGGTATATGTAGCTGCAAATAAGGGTGCTGAGCAGCCAGCATACACTGTACTTACTGCTCCTGTGAGAAGGACAGAAAGGCGACGTGATCAGAAGTGAGATGGGCGCAGCAGGAATTGTTGTCTCCACATACACCAGTTAAACCCAATACAGGCTGCAAGTCAGGGTCATCAGCCGTATGATCAGGGCAATGAGATGTCCCCACACCTAATATATATAATCAAAGTGCTTTTTTTTATTAATTAAACAGAAGTTTTTACAATTACCAGGTAGCTGTAAGAAAATCTTTCTCCAGAGTAAGGAGTACCTATTAGGCTTCAGGAGATTTAAATTCAACTTCCTTGTTTCTTTCAAGTATGTTCCCAGGAAATACTTTTGTTCTAATGAAATTAACTGTTCCACTGAGAAATTTCTGACTAACTCCAGTCATAATCCATGCAATACAACTAAACTCCTGTATAAAGAGGAATAATTTTGTAGATTGTGTTCCTCACTCTAATGCTTCAGAGGAGCTAGATTTACGCAGTATTTCTTTAATTTCTGGGATGGATCACAGTAATCCTAAATTATGATATACATGCAGCATTTTGATAATTACAAAACTATAAGGCCAATTTCATATTGCTTAGTTTGAGCTATTGAGTCCTATAGTGTCTTCACAGTTTGATCCTGTTTTCCTTTCCTTTACTCACAAAAGCAGACAAGTTCTGTGCCAGGAAGTGCTGCTAAGGTGCCTAAGCACAGTAAATTCCTCATAAATGAAGTGACACAGACAGTTGTGTAAGGTTTTCAAGTGGTGATTTTCAGAGATCCTGATGGAGGCTACCCAAATGCTGAGTTACCTGACAGGTTAACAGTGCAGTGCAAAAGGCCTGACTTCCATTTACTAAGTCAGTTATGCTGCACGGATACACACTCTGCCTCTGTTTTTCTTGCTGTCTTGCCCTCTAGTAGTCTATGGGGAGAGGTGTGAACAATTAGCTAATGAAGAGCACACTATGTCTAGACAGAGCTAACTGTTAGCAGATGATCACTGTTTATATTTGTCAGAGTGACATGAGCCAGATAGATGTGCTTCAAATACCACTGGACTTCAAATTACTGTCCTTCTTGATGTGTTTTTTTCCCTTCATTGTCAGAAGTACAGATCATGCCAAGTTCCACCCTCATCATTTCTTCACTGATGGAAAGGCATGATAATAAGACCTTTGAACTATTTACCGTCTGCACAGTGTTTCCTCTTCCAGCCTTATATTTTAGAAATGGAAATAATGGTATGTATTGCTTTTCATCCACTAGGGATTTAAAGGATAGAGGCTTAAATATGGTATTGTTCACACTGTGAGAAATCAGACCTAGACTTGAAGATAGGTACAGCTTGGGAGTGAGGAATCAACAGATCGGTTCCTGGCTTTGTCACACATTTCCTGTTTGATCTTGGGCAGATCATTTTGCTTCACTGCACTGCATTCTGCTTTCTCATCTGCAAAGTGTGGATAAAGGTGCACTGTGTAAGGTGAATTATGT
Organism: Pseudotriccus pelzelni; assembly: GCA_035584735.1. Lineage (NCBI taxonomy): Eukaryota > Metazoa > Chordata > Aves > Passeriformes > Tyrannidae > Pseudotriccus > Pseudotriccus pelzelni. Next base: position 68,097,855 of record JAWMRA010000113.1, read on the forward strand.
GCAAAGTATTGTATTACTGCAATCAGGGGAAAGACCTGCACATATTCCTTATCAATAAACTTGCATGTAGACTTTTGTAGCACATTTTCTTATATATAATTATTTTATGGAAGGTGGACACAATTAGGAGTGAAAGCATAGGAGTAGCAATTTGTCATTTCACTTATCTTGTTGTACACAAGGCTTGGGACCTAGATTGCTTTGTGGTCCTAGAAGTACAAAACAAGGTTTTAGCAAACTTAAAAGAAATCATATAACTGTAATGTTTCAGTAGCACCAACTAATGGAAGCTATTAGGACAACTATCATCTAGAAGTAGAATTTTAAGTATAAAGAAGAAATTTAAGGTTCTGTCTGTTTTAAAATGAAATGGAAATGTTTTTTAAGGGCTTGCTATTAGAAAACATTTTGACTTTTCTTTCTAGCTATAAACAGATGTTTATTCATATTATGCCAGATTTACTAGCTAAGGCTGCTCCTCATCAGCAATACATAAATCTTTCTTGACTGATTGGCAAGGCACAACAAATAAGCTGGCATACAAAGGGGAAGCTTGCTTACTGTCATTGCAGTAGTTTTATAGTCCTATTCCTGCAATACTCCTATTGACTCTGGTGGTCCCAACTGAGTTTTTAAGATCCGTTCACAAAAAGAAATTCTGAGGGATCATACTTTGTGTGTATTGAGAACTGGATGCAAATGAGACTGTACACTATAAAGCAAAACTCTCAAAGACAAGAAGAGACTGAGCACACCCTGTCTCTTTTGTGGTCAATGTTTCCTTGAATAAATTACATGGAGGATACAAAAGAAGAAGGAAATATTATGACTTTGCTAATGTGACCCTGCATTTTCTGTGTAGCTTTTTGAGTTGCTCTTTATTCAGCCCCTGAGGCTATACCCTTGCCTTAGAGTAGTCTGAAAAATGATGCAACAAACTGGTGCATCACAAATCCCTAAACAACTGATAATGACTGAAAGTGATCACCTCTCACCTGAAAACCAAACACCACGGAGACTTTGTGGACAGACCTTGGAAATGAAATTGCAAAATCCCCTTACCCCCTGGGGTGATCTTTTCACCTAAGAGTTGGTCTGTTTCCATTCAATGCTTGCAATTGTACTTTAGTGATAAGAAGCATAGATTTGAAGTCTACTGCTGATCCAGAATAAAATTCAGTGACAATTTTGGGATGAAAAAATGTGGACATTTACAGGTAGATGTCTACATCCTAAGTCATCACTCTTTGGTGCTTTTTATGGTTGTGTGAAGAAGAAAAGTCACTTTTCGGCCGTGATCCACATGATTTATTTCACACCTCTGAGTTAGCATGAGGCAAATACAAAGCTAGAAATACTGTGTTCTCTCCATTGACTGTGAAGGAAGCTAGAGGTGACTCCCTTAAACACAGATGGTAATACTGAAAACCTCCTCTGGATTACGTTAATGTGACTCATAATGTTTAAGCTATTCTGCAGTTTGGGAATTGTAAGGGTTTGTTAAGATCACTTCAGTTTTCAGATGTCTTCCACAAAGGTCACAGTACCAACCGAATTAAGAGACATGTTTGAATGATAGCACCTCTTTCCTGGTTGCTGTGCAAGCTAAAGAACTTGACTCTACATGCTCATTCTCCCCACAAGTGTTAGAGAACTTGACACTAAAACCTCTGCTGTAGATCAGGCTGTTTGTTTGACAAATGTCTGCATTGACTTAGGGGAACTGTTTTGGTTTTTTTTTGAAGTTTGCCAGTTTTGCACATTGCAAAGGGGTAGGAAGAGGTCAGCTACAGTTTAGTAGGAAATGAGCGTAATACCACTGGATTCACTTTCACAAGGATCACTTATGGACATTTAATCAGAACGAATTTCTCTTCAGTCTCATCAAAGCTGATAAACTTCATGAGAAGACTATTTACCTCTGCTATTAAAAGCTCAAGATTTGGAAAGGAGTTAATGAAGTGAGTCCTCATTATTAGTATTTATACAGCATACACACTGAACTATTTTTAGCTTTCATGTTGTACTCTTAACACATTTGAAGTATAGAAGTGTAAACTGGGAATAATTTGTCTGTGGACTACATGCCTGTGGGATGTAAGCTAAAATGCCTTCTTTGATCTAACAGTGAAGAGAATTTCTGTCATGGACCACACATTTGAAACAAGGCAAGCAGTGTCTTGATAAAGGGAAGGGTTCAAGCATTAATGCTCAGGTCCACATACAGTGTGTCTTTTCCTCTCTTCTCAGCCCTAAGATTCCAAGGCAGTTGCTGGAATATTTAGAAGAGCTCTGTATTGCTGTGGAGCACAGCAAGACTTTGAGCTTGGAATTAATGCACATTAGTGGAAAATAAAATTATTTCTTGTTGTTTGGGTGATGTTTGTGTTTTGACAATTTTGTTGTCTTTAAGTGGTCGGAGGTGGCAGAAAAAAATCAGTTCATTAGGTAACCTCTTTAAGTGGCTTGCTTTCTATTTTTATAGTTGATAGTGTAATGGATTTTTGGATTTTCAGTCTGTACAGGATGAGTTTTCATGCAGCTTCTTTGTGGTGTTTTTCTTTTGTTTGTTTTGGGATCTGTTTTTTTTGTTGGGTATTTTTGGGGTGGGGGATTTTTTTTGTTTTGTTTAACCTTATTTGTCACAGATAAAAGTGTATGTCTGTGGTTATGAAGTGTAGACATAAACTGGAAATATATATGCATTAAAATACACACAATAGTATTCAACTCTGATAATACTATCACTGATTTTACTAGGGTTATATGAGGGCTGAGTTTGCCTGTGTTTGAAAGTCAGCTGATAGTTTTCATCATGTGGAGGAGGCTGAATAAATTTGTGTCACTTTTTTGGGATATCCTGCCTTCCCTCTCTAGAAGAGTCAAAATTGTTGTCCTAACAGTGAATTCATCGTATTGCTTCCCACTAGATGCAAGCACTATCTTGACAACGTGGAATATTGGGTGTTTTTTCATAATAAATGAAGCATAAATAAAACAGTGTCTGTATGCTAGAAGGCAAACAGAGGAGGATATTAAAAGTGCTCTAACTGTGATTAGTGAAATTCTTAGCTGTCCCAAAGTGGCTTAGGCTTACTAGTCTGATAAATTTTTTACAGTAGTTATGCTCCTGAATCACTTATCATTCTCAGAAATCCAGCCTTCTTCCAAACACAAGTACATGGAAATAAGAACTTTGCCCAACTCACTGCAGTAAACAAAAATCAGATGTCTGAAGACAGCCTCTAGCTGTCTGCCTTGCCTGTCTTCTAAATGGTATTGACTGTGAGTTAGGGATTTCCTGTAAAGGAGTGTTTGAACTGCCACAGTGATTTCTGCAACACACTAAGATAAACTGAAATCAGAGCTGGTTTACCTTACATGACCATCTGAAAACAGGAGCTAAGTTGTAAGCAGCTTAGATGATGCTGTCCTGAGTCTAGCAATGTCCCCCACAGCAGTGGGAGAGTGGAGGAGGAGTGAACAGCTCAGCCATCCAACTTAATGTCACCGCAAGTCTGTCAGAAGCTCTAGTTGAAAAAGAATAGCCTTAGTCATGCAACAATTACCATTCATGGAGGAAGTCACCATTTCAGCAGAAGACTTGGTCCTGATCTCTTGCTCCCTTACCAACAATAGAAAGAATTTTGCCCAGATAAGGACACTGTGGTTGTATCTGAGGAAGGATACATAGAAAAAGTGTCAGAAAATTTTAGAAGGGGAGAATACTTCTTTTGTTGTCAGTTTTGAACTTGAGTCTCATATAAAGCAAACATTTCAGGTAAACTGAAAGAATGAACACAGACAATATCAAGTACTGACTCTCCCACCTTGACAAAGTGGTTGGTATTAGGAGGACACTAAAATTACCTCCAGCTCCCCAAAGTGTCATTCTAGTCCCTTCGCAATACAAGTGACCCTGAAAACCTCTGTGGCCAGTTACTGAGTCTGTCCAGAATGACAGAGTGACAGGAAAGACGAGACCAGCAGTACGTCCATTTCGAGAGCTGCCTTATGGAGGCATAAATTTGTACCACGGCTCTGTGAGCATGAGTTTGTACCTACCTGAATTGACCTGAAATCTAGAGCTGACCGTGACAATGTGGGCCTAGAAAGAAGCAGAAACGTGTAGGTAAGAGAATAGCCCACTGACCCATGTCCTCTGCCAAGCACAGGGAGCAAATGCACTGACTCCAAAGACAAGGTTTCCACAAGGATGAAGAAGAAGAAAAAACAAAATCTCCAAAATCTCCTATTTTGCTGGTTCCTTTGGGGAGAGGGAAGGAGCAGTGGAAAGAAGGAGAAAAGGAGAGAAGGAAAGAATAAGATAAGAGGAGAAGAATAGAGGAATAGAAGAAAGAAAAAGAGAGAAAGAGAGAGAGAAAGAAAGAAAGAAAGAAAGAAAGAAAGAAAGAAAGAAAGAAAGAAAGAAAGAAAGAAA
>JAWMRA010000113.1:68102395-68168725 GCA_035584735.1 Pseudotriccus pelzelni
AGAAAGAAAGAAAGAAAGAAAGAAAGAAAGAAAGAAAGAAAGAAAGAAAGAAAGAAAGAAAGAAAGAAAGAGAAGAATTCTCCAACCCTCGAAAGATTTTCATTAAACATTAGTAAGGAGGAAAAACTTATCAAAAAGTGATCTGCTTTGGTAGACATGTGCCTTCAACCATTTTTTCTTTGGCTTTCAAGTTCTACCCTTGCAGAGAAAAAAGTGAAGGAGAGGACTTTACGATCTGAACATCAGCATTCATAAGAGTCTGGGGAAAACCTTCTACAAATGTTTTAATTTATATTTCAGAAGACTTAAAATTTACCCTTAGTATGAATTTTAAGCTGTCAGTGGTCATTTCATCTTCATTTTCTTCCTACAAAAGTATGAAGTGGCCAAAAATTTGACATTGGCAAAAAGCATGGGTTTAATTTTCTCAGTTCAGGAAGACTTTTGATTAGAAGTCAGTTAAAGGTAGCAAGTTAGTTTTAAGAAGTGTTTGTTTTGGTATTCTTAGAAAATACAAATTTGTAAAGCTTGTTTTGACTTTTTGGTTTCAATTTAGAATTTATTTTCTCAATTGTTGCAAACTTTTGCAGGACAAAAATGTTTCCTCAGCAAACGTAGCTAAGACTGTTAGCTGCATAGGAAGATGGAATGAAAGAAGGTAGAAAATATTTTACCTTTTGTGACTGATAATACAAATGTGGAACATAAGTAAGTGCAAGAGGTGCATTATACCTCCCTCTGAGTGCTAAAGCTGCTGAGTTGTCTGTGTATGTAGCATGTTATTAGAACTTAATATTGAAGATTTGTTTTCTAGGGGAGCTTTTGTATAAGGTCCCATAAGCTATGTATAAACACCAAAAGGCACAAAGACTGGATTGGAGCTAAGGAAACTGGAAGCTAAAAACAAAGAGAAAATACAGTTTTAATGGTTAAAAACATTTCCAGTTTTAATGAAGTCTGTAATGGTACTGAGAGATAGTTACTGTGTCCCTGTTGTTTTAGCTTTGTTGTATAGCAAAGTGACTTGAAACATCTTCCTTGAGGCAACAGTCAGCATCACTTTTAACACTTAACACAATATTCAGGCTAAACACCTAGAATAAGGGTCTGGAAAAAATCACAGAGAAGTCAAAAGTCAAGAACACTTGGAGATATTTGTCCTCTACTTTGAGTGGCCATCGGCTGAGAAAAAAATTTTTTGTTTCCTCAGTCAGCCTAGAGCCTAGAGTCAATCTAACCTCTAGAGCCAACCTTAGAATTAACTTCTGGATCTCAAAGGCTCTGAAAGCCTGAAATGAAACATGACATTTAAAATAAAAAGGTGGACACATGGTGCTTTTATTGCTCTTTGTTAACCTGATTTATATACAATTAAAGCTGCAGGTGTACTTTTGATTATGCAGGTATTCTGGTGTGTGGTTCTGCGTAAATAATATGTTTGTGGTGCTTGCTGGCAGATTGTTCATTATAAGCTCATTTATTTGAGTTCCCTTGTGAAAATAGGAAAACAAGCCAAATTCTGGGCTGGTTTTCCTTTTCTTGTGGGAAAACCTGCACAGAGGGACACAAGAGTTTTTCTGGAGAGAACACAATTCCCCACTTTCCCTTCAATATGCCAGAGAATTCAAGATCTGCAGGCAAAGCAACACTTGAGAACTATTAAAGGAGACATAGACTTGCCACCTTAAGTTCTTTATTTCCTGAAACTCAAGAAAGTGGCTCTGTTAGAGCTACATGGCTAGGTTTGTCCTGTACAATGAGTCTGGTCATTTATGTTATGTAAACCCTGAATAATGGCAGAGTCGGTGGGTTTGAAATGAGATGGAAGCTGACTCCTTCAGTTTTTTTCCACTTAATCAAAGATACTCCAATACTTCAGAGGTAGGAGACGGGGAAAAAGAGAAAGTGCATGGCTGATCAGATTTATTTACATTTTCCTGCAAAGCTTCTACCTTGTCCTGCAGCAGTGACTCAGTTTCACCCTTTAAGTGTATATGTATTTAAAGGCTTCATCATGTGTTTTGTGCCACAACAGGCTCTTTTGCATAATACCGAACACATGACGGTTAGTCTTTTGGATCATCTGACCTTTAATAAGATAAAATGTAACAGCTCATAATTTCAGTGATCTGCATTCAAACACTGAAGTCATGGCTTAAAATCTGAAGGCTCCATGTACTGTATTTAACTTCAGAAGAAGTATATTTTTGCCCTCTACATTCCTACCTTTTGTCCCCATCCTACAAAGGCATATGTGAAGTGATGTGAGAAACAGTAGCACCTCTGTTACCTAGATTCGAATATTTTGACTGCTGATTCTGCAAGACTACTTAGGAAGAGACCCTTTCAATGCAGTTCTCAAAATCCAATTTTAAAGCAACCCACAATTCTGCTTCTGAGGCACCGCTAAGAGATGACCCAATTAAAGAGCTACATATCAAGACCATGAGAGCAAACCATCTTTTTGAAGGCATTGATGAAATTACTTGTCCATTGTCATTAGATATTTTCTTTCTGACAATCAGTTAATCACGGAAATAATCTTTTAAATATTCGTTAAACCATAGCTATGCCTAATCACCCCATTAAACATCATCAGGTCATTCTTTGCAAAGATAAAGAGCTTAAAGAGCATTCTTCCTTTGATCATGTTATCTCCTGATGTTTTTGAAAGGAGGGCAAATGCATCCTCCAGATTTCATCAGTCCAAATCTTACGAGCTTTTGCATTGTGCCTCCAGTTTCCTCAAGTGACTGGGGCGTGCAGCTCTTCACCATCACAGACTGAAACATGCCTGTGAATTTTAATGCCTGTGTTACTAGGTGTCCAAAAACGGATCATTCTTCTGTGTGGAGGGGATATTGGAGCGTGTGAGTGAGGAAGAGGTCCCATTATGGCAATAGGCACATGGCTGGGTTATTAAGAATTAGTTCAGCAACTGTTTGCAGCGTATGTAAAACTGACATTTGCCTCAGGAGTGTGTTAGATTGAATCAAGTTAGACCTTCAGTGTCTGAGGAGTTGGCTTTCCATCTAGTTCTGTAGTGTGATCTGCAGTGACCAACCTACTTCCTTTAAAGCAAGGGGGTTTAGTCCTCTTCAGTCAGTTCCTGCGGCACCTGCTTCTCTTTCTGCTGACCCTAGGGGGCTAGTTGCCTGCTTAGGTATCACTGTGTATAAATTGGGCTGGAGAAAAGCAGTGACTCATGCCCTTTTTCATTATTGTGGGTTAGTGAGAGTTCAGGGAATGTGGTGTATTGTAAATTGAAGGGTTCATAGAATCATATAATAGAGGCCTAGAATGTTTTCCGTTGGAAGGGACCTTAAAAACCATCTAGTTCCAAACCCCCTGCCATGGGCAGGGACATCTTTCACCAGACCAGGTTGCCCTGAGCTCCATCATCTTAAGGCCTTGTCTCTGAGACACATTCTGTCTCAAGTTCCGAACTGGGAGAAGGATTCAGCAGAGTTCCACTTTCTGTGAGAAGATTAGGCAAAGCTGAGGTTGTTTGCCAACTGCTTTTGCATCAGAAGACAACTCTAGCCCTTGTTGTGAAGGCAAATGGAAACCTTAGGTCTTTGTTAGGAGTAAAAAGAGATGTAAAGGTGAACTCCCTGGCTATCTCAGTGTGAGAAATGTGAGCATGCATTCTTTATTGATAAGGTACAGAAAAGTATGTGTGCCTGCTTTAAGGCTCTGAGGAAGAACAAAAACAGAGCCAAGATGATGACAGAAGTTATTGCAGCTTTGATAGCCCCACTTAAGAGTGTGCACTGTATATACAGGCACTTCCATACACTGATGTTGAAAGGGTATTATTGGTGACCACTGCAGAAAGCCTGCCTGTGCTTCTGACATATATTTCTAGAAGAATAGTCCTTGAAGTGGACTGTGATACAGTCTGAAAATGCTACCAGAAGCAAAGCTCCAGGTGACAGACAAAGTGTTCTCTGCCACACAGGCACCAGTTGCATATTGCTCGGTGATGGATGCCTAGCAGCTTGCCAGATTGGTATGTCAGTGTGTCAAGAGGAGGTAATTATGGCATTTTAGAGGTTTCAGAATTGACAGTAGAGCTGCCCATCTGCTTTGCTTTGCAGCTATTTTATTGGTGTGTATACATGAGATCAAAGACCCTTGCATCTTTTCACATTATATTTATTATTTTATAGTCCTACTTGGCAGAATGTAAGAGTAGATGGAAGCAAGGTAATTTCCCTCCCTGCCTCAGTAGGGGTTTTGAAATAAGAGAATTTTCTTCAGCATATCCCAGAGCATTAAATGTCAGTGTGGCATAATGAAAGCTGGAACTGGATCTTTAGGAATGCTTAATCAACACTGTGTGAGACAAAATAGCCTTTTTCATTAGCTAACAGTTTTTCATTGCTAGTCATTTAAACTCTTTAAGCACTAGATTAAAAGGTGCTTGGTTGAATAATCTGAGTGGTAAAATGTCAAGAGTGCTGTCAGCTAAGGTCGTTAGGAGATGCTTGGGTTATGGCTAGCTGGGGCAATAAAGTCTAACCATATGAGTGATACTTGTCTTCATCCGGCTGTGCTCTTTGGAGAACACGTGTGTTATCTTGTAGCATTGTATTGGGCAGGAAGATGACACTCTGCCTTTCGAAAAGCAGCTGTTTCCCCCTTTGTTCCTGCAGCAGGAAGCCTTGCCTTTATGTCTGCCTATTTAATACTGTTGTATGATGACATGGCTAGAAAGGTGCAGGTTCCTTACTGCTCGGTGTATGAAAAAACCCACCTTGCTTATATTTTCCTGTTTTCTTCTCAAATTTTTTTAATCACTATTAAGGGGATGTTGCTGCTAAAATGATGGGCTTCTTTCACCTTTTTCCAGACCTGGATGTGCATTTCTATAAACAAAGTTTCAGCAATGCTAATGACCGAGTGGCTGGGCCACGATCTGGGTCAAGGAACTGACCCCAGAAAAATTAATTTGTTTTAGAAAAAGGAAATGTTTTTGAAGCTGCAGCATCAGGAGCTATGAACTGACACCTCTCACCTTGTTGGATTCAGGAATGTGCAATTTCACAGTAAGGATGATTGCTTTTTCCCTTCCACTGCTAGGCGTTTATTAAATTCCAGGTATGCAAAGTGGTACTAGCAGTAGTTTAATTAAAAAATATGTTGGGAGTGCCTCCAGCATAGGGGTGAACCCTCTTTATGTGAGATGAAATACCAGGGTCTGAGGAAGGGGGAAACTCCTTTCAGTAGTAGTGAATGAGAAGTTGCAATAGATAGAATCACTGTTTACAGTACTGTATCAACTTAGGAAAGTATCAGCTTAGGAAAAAGAATGGGTTTTTTTACAACATTTTTACAAATCATGCTAAAATTCAGTCTGGTTCCATACCCTCACAGTTGCCTATAGGGCAATCTCAGAGAAATAATTTAGCACTGTAGAATTATATATGTACTATTCATTGCACACCATGACTCATGACATTCTCCTGTCTTCCTGCAATCCATGTTTTGGGCTCCCTAATTAGCAAATAGCATTGTATCTTCAAGTTAAATAAACTATCTTTCCATTAATTTGTTTAATAGCGTCCAGTGCTTGTCTTAGACTACTGACATCTAAACACACCCTAGGAAGGGGTACTATTACTTAAACTTCTAATATGTAAAAATAAAGGGCTTCTGTTTGTTCAAACTTGCTGCCCAACTTCCTTGTGTTTCTTCTAGTTCTTATTTTATGAAAAATTGTGAGCAACCATTCTGAATTTATTTTCTCTAGACTATTTGTGTTTTTATGGAGCTCTGACAGTTCTCCCCTCAATAATCGCTTTGCAAAGCTGAGGATTTTCAGCCTGTGTAACTTTTCCTCAGACAGAAGCCACATGCCACTTCTGTATCTTGTTTTCACACTGACAATTTTTGTACATGACCTAGATTGAACAGGTGTGGTTGCCATTCCAGCTTCTGCTCACCACCTAAATGATGATGTGAAGAGCTCTGAGTGGGGCCTTTCAGATTTCATCCCCCAGCAGGGAGAGTGAGTGTGGACCCGGGCGCTGTGTCCAGGCAGTGTGCTTTTGTCCCCTGCCGGTCACTGTGCATTCATGAATGCTGAATTTCACTTGCTGTTTTGCTGCCTTGTCGTGCAGCAGTTCTGTCTCACAGCTGTGCAGCGGTGAGGTACAGTTACAAAAATGCACAGTTTTATTTTTAATACCACGTCTAACATTATCATTAATGAGCTTTTCCACATCTGTTTTCACCATTTCTATGTAGTTTATGAACTACATGAACATATGTGAACACGGATTCCAGTGTACAATTGTACAGAGTGTACAATCCCTATCCCTGGTAGACCCCATCTGCTAGAAAACCCTCACCATTTACTATCCCCACGTTCCATTCTCAGTGAGTTATTATCTTTATCTTACAAAAGCTTTTTTTTTTTTTTTTTTTCTCCCCTAAACCTGTGACGAAGGAATCTGCTAAAGGAATCCTTCAGGGAACCTTTAGCCAAGTTGCCCAGGCCCCGAGGACACCCCCAGGACTGGCTGACCCTGCCTGGCCACTGGGGCTCTCCTATTCCACAGGGGCTCCAAGGCTTCACGTCAGTCTGTGGAAACCCCAGCCCCTGCTCCAGCGATGCCACAGCAGAGCTGATGTCCAGCCCCCAGAGCCCTGCCTGGCCCTGCCATGAGCCCACCCACCGGGCTGTGTCCCTGCCTGGCCTCAGCCTCAGCTGGTCTGTGTCCCCCAGGGATGTGCCCGTTCCCCGGGGCTGGAGCTGCCCCAGCCGGCTGGCTGCCTCGCTCCTGGCTGGAGCAGTGGGACAGACTCTGGCAGCCAGACCCGGCCCCGGGGAGCCCCCGGCACTGCTCTGCCTTGACAACAGCACTTGTCACTTCACAAATCTGTCCGGCATAACTTCCTCTTCTAAAAGGCTGGATCGACTGCTCTTACTGTATTATGTAATTATCTACAAATGCCATTCTTATTGTAAACGATCAATTTAGCTGGTATGGAAATCAGTCTCATTTGTGGTGTTTTTTTTTCTCTAAAGCCTCCCACAAAGTCTTGAAACAAAAACTCTTAAAACTCTTAAAACTAAACCTCTTAAGCTTGAGGGCCAAGTTGAGTGACAAAGCTATGCGCCACAGCTAATAGCCAGGGTATTCATAGCTGAGATTGTTTTAGGACAGCTGGGACCATGTTATCTCTGATTATTTTTTCTTAATTTTTTTTTCCTGAAGTTTGTTGATATTTTAATTTTAAACACTTTCTCAAACTTCCCCCTACCAGAAACCTTGCAAACAGCTCTGTAGAAAATATTGATGCAATTCAGTCATTTATCTTTTATCATACAGCACCTCGGAGTGCTCTTGTACTTCAGACACCTCTGAGCACTGAAAACTCAGTTGCTATCTGATAGGTATTTTCAGCAAATATACAGCTTCTGTGTGACTAACAAACTCTTTCTCAGAATCTCTTTTGACACCAAATTATACATTTACCTTCCTTTTTATTCTTCTTAGTTTCCTGTTTCTTTCATGAACTTCTATTTTTGAAAACATCATGATGCCTTTCATAGTTTCCTGTACTCTCCCTTTTAATTATGCTATCCTTTCTTAAGGTTTTTGCAGTCTTTTGATTGTGGTATATGTTTCTTCTGAACACCTAATTTTTATTTTATAAACTGTCTCCATGGCAACTGGAAGCATTTTTATCCCTTTGGCTGCTTCTTTTAATTTATCAAGCTTCTTTATTTTTAGTGATTTCTTTCTTTTTTTTTTTTTTTTTTATTTTTTTCCTGGAAGTAAGCTACTACAGTTACAGGGTTGGAAGTTGGAGGGGTTTTTTTGCAGGCTTTTAAAATTCATTTATTTGGTCTGGTTTTTTTCTTTGTTTTGTTTTGGTTGGTTGCTTGGTTGGGTCTTTTTGGAATTGCTTTTTTTTTCTTGTGTTGTAGCAAGAATGTTGAATCTGAACACACCAAATCTGAACATAGTGAATATACTGAATTTTTGTGCAGAACAAAACAGAGCCTGGGAACTATTCGCCACTAAAATACGAGTATTTTATTCTCTTGTGATGTCACTAGCTAGTTACTTCAATAAGCAATTGCTTACAGAGTCCAGATATATTATTTCTGCATCACATCCTGTCAAAACATCTGAAGTCTACTTCTATTAGCTCCCACCATGCTCAGTCACTGGCATAACTCTGATGTATATATTTCAATGTCAGTATTGGACTTTTATGTAGATGTACTCCTTATATTTCACAATGCATTGAATTTATTGACTTTCATCCCTTAGAATACAGCACTCTGCACAACTGCACAGTGTTTTATCATTTGCGTAGTCTTATCCTTATTATCAGTGTCTCACAGGTTGTCTTGCTAAGTTTGTGAATGCCTATGAAATGGAAACAGATGCTTGAGTCTATTAAACTTTGCATTTGTTTGAAAAAACTCACCTACCATTGTTTTTCAGCTGTTGCTGATAGGCAGTTAACTGCTGAAAGGACATGACTGTGAATAATGCTGCTGTCTTGTGCATGAAATATCTTCCCTTCTTCTGTACCTTATAAAACACCCTGAACATTTCACATTTCTGGGAACTCTGGTTCCAGGTTGTTTTGTAATCATATTTTATTTGAATCTGTGTTAGGGTGCCTTCCCATATATAGGAAATCCACAGTTTCAGCACTGTTTAGGTAAAGAGTTTGTGCAAAATATCAGCACAAATTTCTAAGTCATTTGGCCGTGGAAGTATTGTTCAGCAAAGACAAAGTGCTCCTAAAAGCCACCTCAGCTCTTGTAATAGTGCTAAGCCTCTCTCTGCCTGCTGATGACAGCTTCGTCCTAATTGCAGGCTACGTTTTCTATGCACTGCTATTAAACAGGCACTGGTTTCTCTGCAGTTGCCTGGCATGTCAAATCATTTCTTTACAACAGAGCTTATCATTGTGAGGCCTATACAGCCCCACTGATCATTCCCAAAAGTTCTTTTAGCATATGTGCAGCCCTAAGTCCATTCCCTGATGGGGTTAGTGCTGTAATTGCACAGGAGCAGGGGTAATTTGCTGTCCCCCATCTGCTTAGCACTCTCTAACAGGCATATCTGGCAGCTGGGTCACAGTACATGCAACTAGGGGAAGGTAGTTCCTGGAAGTTTTATTTATTTGATATTTGTAGAGGGGCATTAGAAATGGTCAAAGAAATGACAAGGTGTCACTGTCTTCACTGCCTCAGCTGCTTCTGGGGGCTTATGCAGCTGCACAGCTGGATGTCCAGAGGATGAAATGGAAGCTGTGCTTTTGGCTCCCTTCCAACTGGCTCCAAATGCACTTGAGAAACTTCCATGTGATAGTTAATATAGCACCTGCTCACCAACAAAAACCAAGTTTCCCCTTCTTAGTTATACTGTACATCTGTTATTCTGCTGACATGGAAGCTAGCATAACAATTAGATTCATTACTTGCCCTCTAAGTTGATTCCAGCTAAGCTGAAAAGGCCTTAGTGTGTTTGTTCAGTGATTGTTTAGGCTGCAGCACAAATTAAGAAGTTTTCCTTCCAGTGAGATTTGTTCTACATTGTAATTGCACTTGCATGTGTATATTCATGCTCGAGGTAAGACTGAGAGGCAACATTTTTTTCTGGCCAAATATAGGCTCCAGCTCTCAGCAGAGGCATGTTTACTCTTAGAGTTCTGCTTCCACATGTAATTAGAGAACAGAGGGAGAAAATATGCAAATGGCTGGAGAAGACAGGCACATCAGAAATGTCACTGCTATACACATCTAACAACCTCACCTGTCCTTTGCCCTTTATGCCTTCTCTGTTGGGACTTACTGGGACATTCCAAGTATCCCAGCAGCTTCAGACAGCTGCTATTAACAAAATAAACTGCCAGAGAAATGTTTCCTTTTTCTCCACAAACTTGGAATTTCTCCCTTCAGAAAATCACACCACTTCAAGGTCAGGACAGGGAACAATCATTCTTGAAGGAGTGACAAGGTTAAAGTCCAGCTTCTCTCCCACTCCTCAGCTCCCCCACAGCTGTTATTTACTACTGCTGTGTGACTTTTATTAGCCTGCTCTGCAAAGACTTGCATTCGACAGAGTTACTCGCATGCTAAAGACAAACATATGCCTAAAACTGGAAGCTAAGGGGTTAATTACTGAACCCTATGTCTCCGTCTGACCTCACTTTAAGTAACTTAATTTTTTTTTGGTATGTTTTCGATCTGCTGCTCAGACCACTCCTTAGCTTGCTAATTGAGTATGAGATAATATTCTGAAACATGGATCTAAAACATGCTGCATTTTTTGAGACTTTGATTCCCAATATAAGCATTGTGATCTGTATGGTCCCCTAGAAGGTACATGTTCTGAAACTGATATTTTGCAGCAATCAAATACAGAATGTTGAGAACTATGCAGAGTGCAATCAGTTTGCCTTTATTTTATTCTTTTGCATTGTTTGGCTTAGCTTGGTACTAAATTACCATCTTAATCTGTGCCTTCATCAGGAAATTATCACAGAAATACTTTTGGAAGGTAAACAAAGCCATTACACGGTCAAATTTTTTAATATATCAAACAAAAATAAATTATTAAAGACTCTTGTGTCTCTCAAAATTCACAGAATACATTAATTGCAGGTACACCAAAATGAGACCTCATCAGTAAGCATAAACATTTTCTTTTTGGAAATTCTGAATAACAGAAAGGGGTTGAGTGAGAACAGCTCTGCACTTTACACTAAACTTTCACATAGATTTCAGCATTGTTTTTCTTTCTTGCCTGTTTTTGGCGTGCTGCCCTGAACCAAACGCTGTAGTAAGGTTTTTCTTACTGCTCAGAAAACCGCCTCCATGAAACCACTTACCTAGGATGTAAGTCTTAATGTAGTCCTAACAGCTGACAAACGAAGAATGCAACTACTTCCCTGCAAGCCTTCATGTGTAATGAACCAACTCCAGTTCATTTTGCATTCACTTTTGTTAGAAATACTGAGGAATGCTTGTTTACAAAATTTGGACACTGTATTTTGATATTTAAACTATTTTGGCTCTTTGGAAGCAAGACACTCACTTAGAGAAAGAACAAACTTTATTTATTGTGTTTTTGTTAGAGAGGTTATGGCATGACCACGTTGGCTCTAATGTGCGAAGGGCCCCGTGTTGTTCTCTGCCAAGCAGGGACATGAATCAGGTGAAACAGAGGACACTATTGCGAGCAAAAAGGAACGATCATGGGGACAAAAAGTCTGGAAGGGGCCTGTCGAGGCACCTTGTGAGCAGCTGCTGAGGAAAGAATCAGTGCCCACCATCAGTTTAGGCAGACACTAGGGAATTATGCAGCCCTGTCTAACCTTCAGGGCATCAGTACAGCCGCAGTGGGACAGTTAAAAATCTCTGCAAGTGCTTTAGTTAGATCGCAGCAAAATCCTGCAACTTAGTGACTCTTGCTAATTAGGATTCTGTGCAATCCAGCTACTATGTGCTTTTATATCCACCCTACCAAGAACACCAATCTACGCTAAAAGAGGAATTTGTTCCACAAAAATTTTCCTTTTGAAAGCCGGATGGTTGAAGAGGCACCCTTGCCATTTGTTCATGCTGCTTACACAATGGTGTCCTGCTAAGATGGAAAGATTATTTTTCATCCTATTGCTATTTTTGCTACCAAGTGTAATGGCAGAGCACGAGGCACCTATTTTACAGTAAGAACTTTTTTTATTTCTGGATGTGGGGCTTAGTTATTCAAAAGAAAGCAAGATACAGCTTTGCATAACTATTGAGGTTCTTTTCAGAGGTTAATTTGTTACGTCACATAGATTATCTGCTCAAATACTGTACATTCCCTTACCCTGAGGCACAGAGGTTCATTAAATGAACTATGCAGTGAAAAAACCCAGTCTTTTTCTAATACAGTTTCTAAGCCTCCTGGCAGTTCTGTGCAAAACATCTTTCCCATGCTCTCAGTTATGCACAGTCTTCCAAAGGGGACCCACTGCGCATCTGTCATAAGCTTTTTCCAGTGTCACTAGTAATAAGGATTAACCTCTCTATGCCTAGCTCCTGAGACTTGGCTTTTTATGGAGACGTAAAGAATGTCTGAGGGCAGAAGGCAAAGCTACACTGGTGCAGGATCCTTGGCTTTAGCATCCACATTACCCAGTGGCTTGACAGACCCTGAATTAGTTGACCTTCAAGGTATGGTGAAAGGCCAGTCAATTTACTCAACTTTCTGCCTAAGGGAGGTAATTGTAGGAATTGAAAACATATTAAACAAAAAAGTGCTCAAGGATGAGACACTGTCTAAGCCCACATTTTGTCAATTAACTATGCAAATTGTCTGAAAGTTTTTCACGAGTAGAGGGAGTTTGTGGAGTAGATTATGCAACCCCCCAAATAAATAAATAAATAAATAAACAAATCTACATGTTCTAATGGCAGAGAAGAAAGTCAGTGAGCTCCTCCTGACCTGATAAAAAATGTCTAAAACAGTATCATTTATTGATAGGTAGCCCATAAAAGTGGGCTACTGCAGCTATATGATCCTAAACTACCATGCAATATTTCTAATGTGTGAAATTCACTCTCTTCTGGCCCAGGAAGCTGCACAAAAAGCTGTCAGAAACTGATGTTTCTGATGACTCAGCACTGACCCTCCCAGACTCAGCTCTGATCCTTCTCAAGCCAGCAGCTAACTCTTTTTTCTGACTGTGCCAAAAAACCCTATTCCCTGCAATGGAGAAGGCGCTCAGAAGACATCTACTCATTCATAGGTTTTACATAAATCTCCCTTGGTAAAGATCATAGTTTGAATCCAGCCTTTGTGATGTGAATGAACTTGTTCAGTTTATGTGGGTTTTTTGTTTCCCTAAGAGCTGGAGCTGCCACTCTCCTGAGCTGTAGTCCAGAGTGAGAGGGAGTAAGCAGCTTCCCTAAGCTGCTGTAGTGCCAAAGCTGGGCATAGTTGCAAACATTTTGCTTGCTGACTTGTTCTTTCTCTCCAACTTCTGTAGCCCTCAGTTCCTCCAGGAGAAGTCACCTGGTTGCTGTTCACTCACGTGGGACACAGCAAAGCCAATGCTTCATCTCACAGAGCAGTTAAGGATGAGACGGCCAGTGAATAATGCTGCCAGCATCTTGCCTGAACATCTTTGCTGGTTTAGAATGCAGCCTCTTGGGATAATCTGCTTGTTAGAGTTCAATTTTTCTTTTTAAAATTTTTTGGTTGTATCTCTCGAAAAAATATCTATAAGAAATGGACTACTTTGCTTTCTTGAAAATAGCAGTTATGCAAGCAGGAGTAACTAGTAACTGTGACAGCAGAACTGTTTTTCACAAATGTGACCTAAATTTCTCTACCCTAAGGCTTTTGTTGGTTTCAATGCATGAACCTGAAGGCAAAATGAAACTATGATGGTTTTTGTTGGTTTATGAGGTATTTTCACCTCTTTAAAATCCCATCAGAAAACTCAGGCTTAATGTATGAATCTGTAAGCATGCAAAGCTAAAGAAACACAAAAGAAAATACATGGTAAATAGTCAGTAAACAGTAAATAATCTCCATATAAACCCTGTGATTAAATTATTTTAAATTTAAATTATTAAACCTTTATCCTTATTAAAGGGTGGATGGGCTGATCAGAAATAGGCAGGGATTTGTAGTTTGCTTCAATTAAGCAGCATGTTATAAATTATGTTAATATTTTTCTGTCTTTCTGAAGGACCTGTATGAATATAGCAGTGTTCCTAGTTGTGCTCCTCACTGGCAGCTCAATTCTTACTCAAATGGAGTAAGTGGGTGGAATTCTAAATTCTTTATTCTTTTTTTGTTCACTGGTTTCTTCTTTACCTCTTCTTTGATTATATAGCTCTCATGCTGTATTCAGTGATATGCATTCATAGCAAAATATCCTCTGTGTTTTGATAAAGTTACTAAAATGAAAGCTAGCTCTTAACCCTATTCAGTACTAGCTGTCTGTAAATCATGAGTGAGCTACACTGCTGTACCTCTTCTTTTTAAAATGTGTTTTAAAGAAACACATACCTTCCAGATCTGAATCCTCTAACTGGGAATTAAAGCATACAGAAACCTCCACTTCTTAACACTACCTTATCTGAGTAAATGCCTGTTCAGCCATCACTATGTTAATAGATTCAAGCACTCCTAATGATTTTGGAATTAGTTTATGTCCTGAGATGTGTGGACTTCTTTATTTACTGAGTGGCTAGCTAACAGGCTTTGTTAGCCTAAAGGCTGTGGGGTTTTGTGTGTGCTTGCGATAGACATCCACTGCAGATTCTCGAATTGCATTGACTTTCTTGCCAAGATGGCAGGCAGCTGTCAGTGTGGACACTAGCAAACACAGATGGAGAGAGTCACTCAGGAAGGGATGTGATATTTGACAATTCAGATTTCCAAGGGGCTTAGCAGGTCAGCAGCTACCACAGCCCCACGTTGTCTTATTCTCAGATCAGCATAACGAATCATGCCTGGGAGACCAAGTTAATCCCTTTCAGGTTCCCTGGACTGTAGATCTTTCTGAATTTTCCTTTCTTTAGCCCTTTGTTTTCCTTCTGCTTTGTACTGAAAGTTAACTACAACAGCAAGAATGTATTAGGCTACTTGGAATACTGTCTTCATGCTGTCCTGCTGGCACATGGTGCAAGCTGCACAATGAAGAAACTCCTGCTTCACTTCTGGAATGGGTCAGCAAGAGGGTTTATAAAATGCAATGTCTACGCGTGCACACATACACACAAACATGCACACCTAAACTGGAGCTGCTTTTGTCCCTGGTTTGAGGGTAAATGCAAATCTGAAGTTTGAAGCCACCATTTGCCAAAAGGCTGCAAAATCTGCCCTGTCAGTTCAAGGATGTATTAACTACTTCCCAAGTACTTTCACGTCTCCCAGCGTATGGCATGCAGGTGGCCTTCTCCAGCTGGTTAGACCCACCATTCATCACTTCAAAAGCAGTTACAATGCCCTCTTCTCTACTCAGCCAGAAGAAAGATCCCATCCCATTCCTGGAAAATTCAGCTTAGGGCAGCCACTCTTCTCCTTGTATGAACAGTTCCCATTGTGCCTTGTAGCAGGGGGTATGAGATGTTTGAAGATTAATCCTGTCCTCACTAAGGCACATCTGTTATCCATTAGATTAGAGAAAGGAGCCTCAAATACCCTCTCCACCTAGGGCTTTCGTTTGTCGGTGCAACTCTATCCTCCGATGCAATTGGACCTGTCCTTTTCTGACCTGACTCCTTGCAGTGACTTGTCCCAGGCACGTGACAGTTAGGTGGATGTTGGGTAGCAAAATACACTGTATATCCTCTGGTATGGTTAAGCAGCATGTGAGTAAATTCTGATGGCTGGGCAAAATACCGGCTTTATTACGCCTCGGCTGTGGTGGTGTAAGCCATCAGCTAGAGAGGGGTGCTTCTGTATAGTAAATCTCCAGGTTAAGTAGGAATGAATATCTCATCTTTAAAATAGAGAGACATACAGTTCCTAAATTAAAATCAGATTTGGATCCTCCCGTAAAGGTTAAAGGTAATTTCAAGCCTTTTGCACTCAGCATTAGGCCTCGAATGCTCCAAAACCTCTCTATTTCATATCAAATTAAACTGTTCTCATTTACCCTGTGTTTGAATCTAGTCCAGAATATTCAGTAGCCACAAAGCTTCTGTTTTTCCTACTAAAATAGTGAGTAGGTATGTCATCTGCTTTGAGAACTACATTCAAAACCAGTGTTATCTGCCTTTGAAGTGATTATTCCCAAACTGTGCCCTCGTGAGACCGTAGCTGGCTATAAAATCATATCAGCTTCGCAGTATTGCGAACCATAAGGCTAAAAGTTGATGATCTCTGAGATTTTGATTACAGTGATAGTGCTCCAGTGCTTTGGGAACCCCTTCTTTGATAGAAGGAGGCAGCAAAATCTTTGTAGATGAAACTAGGCCAATGTGAGTAATTGATTTTATTGGTTCAGCAGTAGAATTTATAAACAAAAATAAAAGTAGAACAGATCAAAGGGAATTAAAAAATTAATTTTTACTTGACAAAGCAAAACACCCAAAACTGTCACTTTGCATTGCATGGGATGTTCCATTCCACTTGAAACGAAATACTTATTTTTTTTCAGGAATGTGGAAAATAATAAGCCAAAAAGGATACGTTAGAATTACAAAATGTTCAGAAAGAGTTGCTCAGCTTCACTCAGAGGGTCAGATGAAATTCATCACTAGTAAATGTGAAAAGCTGAGAAAAGATGGCCAATATGACCTCTGAGAAAGGAGCAGTGAGAAGCCATTTTATGCTATTACACTTGGGACCATCATTCTTTGATACATATCCAAGAGTAGGAATAGGTCTTAATATGACGGAAAGTGTCTTCCTGTTGGTGTAAATCATAATTAAGAAATAAATAATAATTCATAACAACTAATTTTCCTGTGTTGTGTTCATTAAGACTTTCCTATCTCCAATTAGGTAGCAGACAAAGCAGGCATTTTCAGCTTGGTTATATCTGGGCTTCTCAAAGGATTTGCCCATCAAAAATAGAAAAATTATCATTTTTGCATCATCAGAAGAATCAGGCTTACCAAACTGAAGCCACTTGTAGTTTCAGAGGGACACTGTCTATTAAGAATCTCACAATGTAAATTTGAACAAAGCTTGAATAAAGATTTTGTGTTTGTTAAACACACTGCAGAACTGCAGGTTGGGAGGAAGGGAACTGTAAGCCACATCATGATTCCATTGGAATGACCATACTCATAAAGTTACTCTCATGCTATTCCTTGTTTAGCACCTTCTTTAACAGCGGAGGACTTCAAGCCTCTTCAATGCTGCCTGCTGCTATATTTTTATTTAGGTTTAAATTGAAGAACCACAGGGCAAAAAGAAACTTCGGGAAATCCCCCAGTGAACTGCATTGGCCCCAAATGGCCCATGTTTCTGACATAATCAGTCTGTGGTATGGGCAACAACAGAGGCTTTGATACCACTTTTTGCAGGGTTATTTTCTGTGCTCATTTAGCTGGTTAACTGGTTCCACCTCTTTTCCTCTTTTGTCGTCAGTGGCTATGTTAGGGGAGTTGTTTGTTTAGGTTTTTCTGTTTTTCTTCATTGATTCTGTGCTGATTTTACCTCCCTCACTTTGACTGTGGGAGTCCCTCCCTCAGATGAATATGATTATTGCCCTGTGAGTATTCTTGCAATTATTAGACTAGATTCATTGCAGTGAAACAGCAACAATTCCTAATGACTAAACCATACATATATATAATCTATAGGCAAAAGCCATGCAGGCATCAAAGATTTTTTAATTATTCAGTCCACCTGCAAAAGAGTGTATTTTAAAGTCTGAAATTATGTCAAAGTGGACAGGCTGAAGCTCAGTGCACCTGACATTAGTGACTGGATTTGTTACAGTGATTATATACCATAAATCATGGATGGATATATTCCAATATTCCTTCCATGAGCCACGCATTTCATTTGGTAGAAGAAGTCAGTTGGTAAATGTAGTCCCAAAAAAAAAGCTGGGTAGAGGTAAGTTGAGAGTATTGTCATGTTTCATTCAACAGCTTTTCAGACATGGCAATATGGTGCAAAAAGAGGTTACTTGTGACTACAATGAAAAAATCAAAGTGTCAACAGAATGAAGGGAAATAGTCCTACATTCATTCTCATCAGGTTTCGTCCTTTCTTAATCTTATAAGAATGGCAAAAAATGTCAGAAATTGTAGTTTTATCAGTTTGTCTGTTATATAATTTATTTTTCTTCTTTATAAAGAGGAAAAGAAAGATGAATATATCAAATTGGCGGCAGTATCATTGTACTTTGCCACTGTGTTTTGATATCTTTATTTCCAAACCTGAGAGGAGTTTACTACTGTTTCTAGTCTATTTTCAAGCCCACTTCATGTGGGTCTTGGGAGAGTTTAGTCCTCTTTCAATATTGCCTTAGTCAGTAATTGTTAGTTATCAAGCTATTTACGTTTATTGAGGCAGATTTCCTCGGGGGTTTCTCTTTATTCATACATCTAGCAGAAAATTCATTCTCACATAGTCTTAATTATCTATATGTCAAGCTTCTAACACAAAACTGATTTCAAAGTGAAATGAGACCACTATTTAATAAAGCTTTGCAATGTTTCACAGCATTGCCCAGAACAGTTGCTATCAGAAGGGATCTTTTTAGATCACCTAGGCCACCTCCCTGCTCAAGTAAGATAATCTAGAATAGGCTGCACAGGTCTTTTATACACCCAAGAATGGAGATTTCACAATGTGTCTTTGACAGTGTTTGCCCATGCAACAGTAAAAAAAGTGTTTTCTTACATTCAGAAAGAATTTCATGTGTTTCAGTTTGTGCCCATTGCGTCTCATCTTTTCACTGGGTACCACTGAGAAGGATCTGCCTTCTGCTTCTTCATATGCAGTGTGCTAAGTAAAAGTAGGATCCATCAGCTAAGTCAAAGGTCCAAAAGACAGGGATATAGCCTCAGTATGCCATCTCATTGTAGAACAGGTTCTAAGCAATATGATAACGAAGGCCATTTGTATATGGTTTTTTTTTTTTCAATGACTATCAAGGGAGATTATGGCAGTAAGTATAGATAAATATGATTAATTTCTAAGGAGTTGAAGATAATAAATTTCCTCTCTCTCTTATTGTTTGTGTTTCCTTGTGTTTTGCATGATGATGGTCTCATATATATACATCTTTATGTAGGATGTATATATAGGGTATTTACAACTGTTGCTAACTTCTCCGAACATAGTGGATTGGTTAAAAGAGTTGGTTATTCCTCCTCCAAGCTATAGCAGTTATCTGTGATTCAGAAAAGGAAATGCATGCACTTTTGCGCTCCCTGAATGGCAGTTTAAAGCAAGTCCAGTACAAATAATTGAATATTTAAAGTAAAATGGCAAATCTTGTGAGCAGTGGAACTGATCTGGAACAATATGGAATTTATCTGAGAGAAAGAAAGGATGGACAGTGGCCACTGGAGACAGGCTTCGGAAGCTGATATGGAACAAAGCAAGTAAGTTTTGGACATGCTGCCTTCTTCATTGACACTGCATGGATTATAGGAAAAGCAAGTCAAGAGAAGAATAACACTGTCTGTGAGAGCCATAAATGCCTTTCTGTCAGATTTGAGTGAGGAACCCTATTTCATTTCATCCATTTATGTCTGTGCGTACATGCATATTTGTGCAACAAGGTAAAGAAAAGGAGATGTTGGTGTTAAAATATCATGATAGCAATGTTCATTTTGCTTATATTTGTAATAGACTTCTTGAAATTTCTGTGTTCTGCCAATGGTAAAGCCTATATAAAAAGTTACTGGAACTGGAATTATATATTAAAATGTAAAAAGTGGAAAAGGTTTTACACGAAATGGAAATAAGTTTTGATTTGCATGCATTGTGAAATACATCTTTGAATTATAAGAAGGTACCCAGCTATCTCTGTATCAGTCTTCAAATCCCAGATAATAATTCACTTATCATTCATGGCCAAAAATATATGGTTTACATTTATTTGAATGGTGGTTTCCATCTATGTTTAGCTCTAACACATGTAGGTCATTTAATGGAGTTGTCTGGTTATTACAGGATATTTTTTTCAAGAAAGAGGAAACGCTGCTTTGCTGAAATGTAATCAGTTCATGAGAAGGGTTATGAAGAACTGCGGAGGTTAGTAGAAAGTATGAATAATGGCTATCTTTTCAGATGGGCTTCAATGAATGGGCTTCAATTAACAGTTTCAAGGAGTACAGTTAGCAGGACATAAGATGTTTAAAGATAAAATCAAGCTGTGAGCAAAATGCTACATGAGGAAAAAATAGGTCACATTTGAATATTTTCTGAAGACCTTATCAAAGTTACTCATTTCCAAGGATGCTGAAAAATTATTTGGATACATGCAGCTTGCCATATTCAAACAATGCTGATTTCTAGTGGTGTGTAACAGACAACATCATAAACTCCCTGAAGAAAGATAGGACTAGAATTCTAAAATTATATTAAAAACTCAATTGATATTATGTGGTGTTGAATGCTGCAGGACTTTTAGGGAAATGTCTGTAAAGAAAGAATAGTTGCTGAAAGCTGGTTGTGCAGCCGAAATACTAACAAACAAATGAAATACGCTGCGCAAGGTGTTTGGTGGGTTTTACATTTAGTCATTTTTTTAGCCAAAATTCATCTGAGGGCAGCACAAGCTTCCTCCCTGTGCACTTTCTCTGTCTGGACAGCAATGGCAGATTAAAACTGTAGGCTGACATTTCACTTGCCATTTCCCAGCTGTCATTTTCAAATGGAAGTGACAAAAGACAACACAGTATCACTGGAACCATTTTTTATTGGTGGTGTATTTCCTGAACTGGAGATGAATATGGACTGTTCCGTGACTTTAAGAAAGAAGAACAGGCATTTTGGAAAGCCTGAAACCCTTGGGACTTGTCCTGAGATTAACTAAAATCAGACTTCTGGTTTAGTGAAGAGGTGGACAGCCTGCATGGTCCTGCAAATTTGTGTGGAGGTCCAGACCGCTTGTTCTTCATCCGCAGCTCGCTCTTGGTAGTTTCTAGTGATTCTAATTTTGCCCAGTGATACTGCATTAAATTGGCCATATCAGTTTGAAAGAGCTAAATTAATCAGCACTTACAGCTACAAAATCTATTTCCTGTATTTGCAAAATTCATTGCAAGTCATTCATTTGAATAATGCTATTCACTGATCAGATATTCTCTAAGATGAATCATGATGACATAGAGCTGCTGTGTTCCTGGGCTGTGATTACTTTTATTTCACTCTAAGAAGCACTGTCTTTCCTGTTGATCCGATCTTTCTGACTTTTCATCTGTGAGAACAGAAAGGTATGGATCATCCTTCACAGTAAATGGCCTGGATCTGATTTTCCATTTCTATTTGTAAGAAGCCATCTTCCACTGCAGCACTGTGCCTGGCTCTCAGCTTCATCTGGTAGACTGGTAGCCTTGGATGCAACAGCCTAGTCTTTAGATCCTCGTTTTTCTACCAAGCTCAGCCAAGCTTTTCTGATTGCTGGTTGAAGAATTACCTCACCCAGTAAAACAAAAGTGAATTCAAGTCTACTAATACTTAATTATTGGGAGAATAGTCTGGTTAAGACACACTAGGTGGGGTAGTAACAGTGTTAGAGCTTTATCCTTAGATTCGTAACCTTGTCTTGTGTTGACCTTTGAGATACAAGCAACTCTTTCTTCAAAGCCTAACTTGGAGACCTGTAAATGATTAATTCAGCAATCATAGCTTAATGTTGTCTGCAGAGGACACACCTAAATGAGTACACAATACAAGTGACTAAATGAAAAGCAGATGGGAAGGGGCAATGCTGTTGAATTAAGCAGGACCATAGTTTTCATGATATAGAATCATCAAGATTGGAAAAGACCTCAAGTCCAACCTTTGACCAAACACAATTATGCCAACTAAACCATAGCCTTAAGTGACACATCCAGTAGTTTTCAATGCTTAACCACTCTTTCAGTGAAGAAATGTTTCCTGATGTCCAACCTGAACCTCCCCTGGAGCAGCATGAGGCCATTTCCTCTTGTCCTGTTGTGAGTTGCCTGTGAGAAGAGGCCGACCCCCACCTTGCTACACTTTCAGGTAAGCAGTAAGGTCTCCCCGAGCCTGCTTTTTTCCAGGCTAAAAACCCCTGCCTTCCTCCAATCCACAAATGTCATATGATTTAATGATAAACAAATTTAAAACATAGATTAGGTTCCTAAAATTAGATTTCTAATAAAAATTCATCACCTTTCAGATGAAGATTCTGACTGTGGTTTTAACTCATGACATGAATTCTGACAGTAAGGTTAGTATGAGTCACGCTCTACAGGGATTTTGTTCATAAGCCTTGAAGAAACAAGTGTGAGAGCAGTAGCTCTATCATACTTCGAAATGCTCCTAGGATGATTTAGATTTGCTGTCTGAGGTGGTGGTGAGGACACTAGTCCTACAATTGCTTCCACACAGGGCTGTTTATGGTCCCTTGGGTTTTTCAATGCCTTTCAGGCAGTGAAGAAAAGACTAACCACATCTCTGCTTTTTCACAAAACTTAGGTCTGAGGCTGAGACATTTGGCCTTCCATAGAGGGGTAGCCCTGCTTACAGCATGCTTACTGTCTGAACTTTGATGGGAAATCGTACTTTGGGATATAACTTTCCTTTTTAACACTTTTCAGAAATTCGTTTAAGTTGAAAATGTACTTTCTTTTCTCTTTAACTCCCAAAAGCACTCAGACTACCCTGGGAAGATTACCAACTGCCAAAACTAAAATTGCAACTGGAGTATCAGAAAAATCTTTTTCGTAATTAAATATAGAGAGCACTCATCATGTCACATCTATCAGAATGAGTCACTGAAGTTCAAAGCCTGGAGAAAGCACACCTAAGACCTAGTAAACAGTAGTGTGCTTACAGTGGCGTTACGGAGGCGAATACTTTACATGTTTTAAATGCATCGAGGCTAGGAGCTGAGCTGAACGGGGAAAAGGCTGAAAGTTGTATGGTTAGGCAAAAGGCAGCAATCCAATTCTAGCAGCTGGATTAAAAGACCAACATGTTTTGCTTTTCGGTCATCCAAAGTTCATCTTGCAATTCACTCATGCAGCCGCTGCTGACAAGGATTTCTTCAATGAGGAGCTAGAAGGGAATTTCTAACGGGGTGGGTTCCCAGGGACAGCTGAGGGCCAGCCACCTGCTCTCCAGGAACGTGCTCTGCCCTTGGTGAGTGAGGCAATCCATCAATACATATTTCTTCTTTATAATATAATACAAGTGTGTGGGGAAATAGCAATTTCATTGAAGTATACAGATTACATTATTCACTCTACTAATAAGCATAGGTCATTTTACCTGTGAGGAGATAATTTCTCTAAATCAAACATGCTGTATGTCCCATAAGTGTTTTCATCATCTCATAATTGGATCTCAAACTGTTTTGAAGCATCTCTCATAACCAAACACTTGTGCCAGCTGGATATTCCCCCCAACGGGGGAATGAAGTGCTTGCACTGGAGATCCTGCTCAAGTCATCACAATAACGTGGAGACCAGTTTTGACTGTAACACCCATGAGTTAAACTCTTCTCCCCGTCAGAAAGCAGAGCTGGATTAGGTGAGTAAATCCCCACCTCCACTTTCATCTTCTTGTGGACACTTAGATAATTCAACTCCAGTAATTACCCAATATAAAACAAAGCTCATAGCTGCCAAAAATTCCTGAAGACAAGAAGTGAATGTGCAGAGTAAGCATATTGGACTAAAGAGAATTACACCTCAAGCACGGAGAAGAACCTGTATGTATGAGGCTGTGGTTTAAAGCATGCACAATTACAGACTGTAGTTAAAAGGAGTGGTTTTTTCTCTCATCCTTTCTTCCTATTAGGTTTCCCAAGGCCCTAGGCTTATGTTTGCACTATATCCTTTGTGCTGCAGCTAGCATTTGTGACAACATCCAGGAGGCTGGATGTGAGGAAAAGGTATCAGCTGATAAAAAAAAAAAGCTTCCTTTTTGAGACATTATCTTTTAGGTCTCTAAATGAGACAATTTTCAGTTATCAAGTGAGAGAGGAATAAATCCATGTTCCAACTTTCAAAATAAAATCCATCTGGAATGTTTTTCCTTTTCTTCCTGCATACACTTGTTTCTAGCTACCATGCAGTGCTGCAATGTTCACTACTGCAATGCAATATCTTGTTTCACCTTAAACAGTGCTCAGCCTAATATAAATGTCCCAAATGGCTAAATGAAAGCACAGTGCAAGTTCCAAAAAGAAGATCTAATACCTTGCGTTTTGTGCTAAAATTCTTGTCCCTTGAATTATGGCATCAGTTCTGAAGAATAAACCCAGCTTTGCATCCTCTCTTCTCTGAGGAGTGAATCCTGGGATAATGCCACTTCTGCAGTTCATAGGTGTGACTTAATCAAAAGACTACAAGCACAATGCATCTTCCCACAAAAGGCAAAATGAAAAACAGGTCTGCAATACTTAAGGTGCACAGTCTAGTTCTTTGTGACAGTGCCAAAATCATCTGATAAACCCATCCTCAATTACGAAGCTCTACCTGATAATAACTCTCTAGACATATCACTGCACTTGCAAAACCTGTACTGTGGCTCAATAACTCTCAGGAAACTTACAAAGCTAATAATTCTGAGAGAAAATTTAAATAACTCCAACTACATCTTTGTTGTTAACCCACACCACTTACAAGAGTTGTTAGCTGCCAACAACATATAAAAGCGGCTACAGCACAGAAGAATGGTTTCTGTTATCCTAATTTCTCAAATTTGCCTTCCCTTTGAGGAACAATTGGATTTTCTAGCACTTCATGTTTCTATTCTATTCTATTCTAATCATAAAGCTAAAGAAGTGGCACTTTGGTTTCCCCGTTGGTTACCGAACTTGATATTGAGATATGACGCAAGGAAAGGGGACCTGCATTGAGCATTTTGCTGCTGGGGAAAAAGTCATGGTGGATTTGGCACTGGTATTTGGGCAGCCATTCTCTAGTGAAAACATTTAATGCAATAGGACAAAATTAGATTTATTCAATCTAAAAATGAAACTCACATTTTTGCAGTGAAGTTTATTAAACATTTGCAGAGATTTTCCAAGTATTTTTAAGGATTCTATTTACTTAAGTTTCAAAATTTAACAGTTCAAACAAATACTTAATTCAAGAATTGCAAAGTGACAACCTGTGGCCAGTGTCACCTATGACTGTAACGACTGCTGTCCCTTATTGTTTTCATAACTAGAAGTTAGTACTGTCCCAGGCTAAGAAAGATCTGCACCTGATATATTTTTGTGGCTATTGGGACTAATTTCAAAATTTTCTGGGATGAAGGGGAGAGCAAGAAATGTACTTACAGAGACCATTCAGTGTGTATGCACATGTGTATTTACGTTCTTCCTCCTACAGCAACACTGGCTCTCCTGGACTCCTCTCCCATAGTCATGTGTTCCCAAACCTGTGTTCAAGTTTACCGTCTCTTCAGTTCAGCTGATTTTGTTAATTTGAAATGATTTGAATTAAAGACCCCCCATAAAACGGATGGGCATTGGAGGCCAGGGAGAATGAGAAGTTCTTATGGTGCTTTTGGCCACCAGAAAATTGTGTTGGATTGTACCTGTGGGTTTCCTCACCCTACCCTGTGTTAAATAAGCTGTCAATAGCCAAAGATTTTCTGAAAACACTAATGTGTCTTATAAAAAGGTGATGAATGAACAGTGAATTTGAGCAGTGTTATGGAGCAAGCAAATTCGGGAAGAGAATCTAGGTGGGTGGGGTAGAGGTGTGCACAGACTAATAATAAATTATTATAATGTAAAATAAGTAACTGTCTGGAAAAGGTAAGGAAAGAAAAAGAAAAAAAAAATTTCTACAACCCACAAGGTAGAGGAAAGAGTGGGTTTTTTTTTATTTTGAAGGAAAAGTTCAGAAAAAAATTAAACCAGTGACTTTTTAAACTCTTGAAACTTCTTCAGATGAGTTATACTCCACCAGCATTTCAGTCAAACTTAAGTCTTCTAATCCTTTTGGTCTGACAAAATCTCAGAGTGTCTCTACTTAGTGGATTTAAAACTGCTGATGTTAAGTAGGATGCTATACATTTGCATAGAAATGCAGTTACAAAACAAATGCAAATGATTTCAGGGCTTTACAAAGTCTAGCATCAGGCCTCTTTCATTGTCTGACAGAACCCAAAAGTTGTGGGAAGGTAGTTAGTTTCTGTCCTGAACAAGAAAAACACCTTTCTCATAAAAATAGAGCTGGTCTTTTCTTTCTGTAAATAGTATCCTAAATATACAGCCTCTTTTAACCACAGTATTATTAAATCTGGGATTGATGTCATAAACACTTGGTAGGACTGTTGTTGTAGGACCTCATAAAAATGAGGTACCTTTAAACTATTTTAGCCTAGCATTTTAAGGATCTCTTTTTATGCATTGACATAACACAGAAATATTAAAGCACAAGTTTATATTATACTGATTGTTTTCTTTGGTAATTTTTGATGTGCAACATTTTCCTCAAACAGCTGTTATATATGAAAAGGTATAACTCCTGATGGAGCGCGACAAACACTGAGTGGAACTGTTCTGGTCTCCTTTCCTGACACGGGCCTGTGGTAGGAGGAAAACATGTGGGCAATTTTTAAAGGATTTTATAGTTGCTCTACACTTCATGGCTGCTCTATTCTGAAGCTGTTCACAGAGCACAGCAACATGGATGGACATGAGTGCTTTAATTAAGGGATGAGTTTTAATGTATCCTTAAACTGAGGTTAAGCGTGACCCTATAAATTCATGGAGAACTTAAACAGTGTGCCCTCTACTCAACCTGATTCAAGTCATGGTAGCCACTTTGGGATAAACGGGTTCTCTAGACGACAATTAAAGTGTAAATTTCAGGTTGCATATACACATTTCTGTAAATCACAGGAATTAGAAAAAGGAAACCTTTTAGGTCATACCATGCATCCTATTGCCAATGTGGCTTTGTTTATTGTATTATATATCATAAATACTTTTGGCCATAATTTTAAAAATAAATGCAAATTTGGCAATGAATAATCAAGTAAAAGAGTTATTTCTCAGTTCTTACCGGTTCTTTCCATACTATGTAACATTCAAGGCTTTTATGTGATTCCTTGTTTTTCAGAGTTTAAAATGGAAATATCAAAAGGGCATTGGGTTCTCCTGAAACAGGGCTAACTGTCAGAGCTTGACATTCAGGACCCAAAGTATGCACACTCACATCCAGCTTAGGAACCCTGCACTTAGTATGTCCTCGCACCATGTCTTGGCATCAGAAACCCTATCCTGCTGTTGCATTTAGAGATTGTACCTAAAAATGTTAGAATATATAAATTTTCTTTTGGAGTTGTACAGTGAGCTTAAAACCTCATATTGGCACTCTGAGCAATCCAAATGATGCTGTGTTTTGGCATTGTGATGGCTAAACTGAAATCATCAAATACACAATTAGGATTTTGCCCTCATTGAGCATATATATTTTCAATACCTTTAAAATGTATCAGACCCAGCCAAAACTGTAATCTTACTTCTGTTCAATTTAAAATGATTACAAACAATTTTTCAAAACCCAAACCTTGACCTGTTTAGATCCTTCTTCTAATATGGGAACATCCAAAATCTGAAAAGTTCTGGCTCTCAGGTGGCAAATGTGGATGCTGGGTACTTTAATGAAAGATTAACTTTCTCTGGAAAATGTCATATAATTTCAAATCCTAAGGAACCACACTAATGTGGTTCTTACATGCTTGTCTAGGTAGTTTAAAACTTGATCACTATTTGAGAGGTAATTTTATTAATTTTTTTTTTTAATATAATGACAACTCTTTCTCAATTTACAGTAAGGAGATTTTAACCTTATTTCGATAGGAACAAAATGCATGGACCTATAACTCTGGTTTTCTCCATTTAGCTGCACAACTGTTTTTTAATCTATTTCCAAGAAACAGTTTTAACATCTAGTTCTAACTGTGTAATTTCAAATTACCATTATGAAGGAGCTGCTTCTATTCTTCTTTGGCATTGTTGATAGGAGAGAAAAATGTTTCTGAAAAACTTTTAATATAATAAAAAACCCAAACCCTATAATAGTCTATTAAAACCCAGTCATGTTGGAACAACAAACAGTGCTGAAAATGAGTGTTATGGTGGGTCAAATAAATAAAACTTGAAAACCTAGCAGTTATTAGAGCTTGTGCTGGTTTTTAGGGAGCCCCTGAGCTTTGTTCTGCAGATGAACTTTATTTACAAGAGTGAAATAAAACCCTCCTTGGTATGTGTTGCTGGTAACATCTGCCACTCATTACGCACCTGAGCAGGTAGCTCCTAAGTTATTCCTTACATGACTATTTCCCAAACGTTGGTAAGAAATTAAATTTAGAGATAGGCACTAGTGAGCCAAAATTTTGGGAAATGATTGAGAAAGCAACACTTTAATACTTAGTGTAGCATTCTTAGGTGTAAATGAATTCCCTAATATTGCTTTCCAGTTATGTAAGTCATAGGTAGGTCTGCATTTGAGAAGTGACAAGAATACAGACTTTTACATCTTTCTCTTTGGCTTCTCAGAATGTAAATCTTTAAATCATCTTCTAATACACTGGCTATGCACCAGCATCAGTTTGGTCCCATGCATGTGTATGAAAATTTCAGTCTGTTCTGTGAGTTTAAGAAGCTTATATAGTTCCTAATGACTTCTCTGACAGCTAAATGAAGTTTTGGTGTCAGGCATCTTATATAAAATTTTGCTTCACTTCTGAATTTGACCTCATACTATTCCTCAGAAATACTGAAAACTCTAATGCAGTGAAAAGATTGAAAACAAATCAAAAATAAGAAAGAAGTCCTGGTTTTGTCTTTTCGCCTCTAAAAATTCCAATGCCCATTGAAGCTCCTTGAATGAGGAGAAATGGCTTCAGAAGACATTTTGCTTTTTTTACTTGTTGAAAGTTACAGCTAAACACCCTACTCGAATATGCATAATTAAAGCAATTATACCATTGGATATTTCTCCTACTATTTAATTTGCTTAAATCATCAGGAAATACTGTGTGCAGCAGCAATTTATTTTCAAAAATAATTTAAAATATCTTCATTATAAAACAAACAAACAAAAAAATCATTGATGTTCATCCTGTGCTCTTTTCAATTCCCTGTCACTTTCTCCAGCAGTAGCTATAGTAATTTTCTGGGCACTCACTGTGACACCAATGATTTAAAAGGTAAAATATTCGACCTTTAAAACACACTACTTCTTAAATAGTGGAAAAAATTGCAAAATCAAACACAGAATTAGTAGATTGTTCAAGCTTTCCTTTTTCCCTACATTTATTGAAGGAAGATTTTTTTTTTAAATGATAGTACACAGTCTTTCTCCACTGCTCCTTGCTCAGCACCCCTACCCAGGGCCTGGCATGTCCAGACCCATCTAAGCTGATCGTGCTCTGTCCAGAAGTAACAGGGCTAACAGAGTAAGGTACTAAAGGTACTGTGCAGTGCACGTGATTGCCACTGATCTACACACTTAGCTGTCTCATAGATAACATAAATACACCCCCCCCCAAATAGATCTTAAATGGAAAGGAATTTTTAAACTCCAACTCTGTAACACATTTTATTACCATCACTGTAAGCTGCTCAGGAACATCAGCAATTGCAGGCACTCCAGGTAACAAAGCTAATGCTTTCTTTAAAAGTACAGGAAATTCAGAGAAACCAGACCAATCTTTACTAAATTAGGCTTTAACTCTTGTAGATTTTATTGCCCATATACCTGATAGATTCAGAGGTTAAGTAACAACATATGGGCTTAGGCAAACACACAGATGTACATAAAAATATGGTCTTGAGGAAAGAACATTAAAAGGGTTTGGTTCCATTTTCACAGCTGTAATTTATAGACTACTCAGGGCATTTTTAATGGGTTGTATCAGACATCACCAGGCTGCTGTATGTGGCTGAATTCAGATCTCAATTCCACCAGAAGGACCATTACCCAAAGCTTTCTGGTTTTCACTCATCTCATTTACCAGAATATGGGAATTAAAGGTGTAGTGGCAGTCCTTATCAATACTGCCAAAATGCCGAAAAGTTGAAATGACTTGAGAAAACAGATGGGAAGGCACACATTTTCTGTAAACTAGTTTGCACTTTATGTCTGCGTTTCTCTATTTTTCGAGCTGCACTCATCCATAACCCAGCCTAGACTAAAGAAGTCTTTGGGTCAGATTTCCATATTTTTGCAGAAAGTGAGTGGTACCTACTTTTCGGGTAATCTAAGTGGAATCCAGCAATTGTGACATATTTCTCTACTGAGCTGAAATGCCCATTTAATGTTAGGTAAAGAGAGTCAAATGGGGCCAAGAGAGTCAAATTAACCTCCCAATGCAGAGCTCTTTAAGCTCAAGATGTTTTGTTATTCACCGCTTTTTGCTCTCTAAAACAACCATGAATCTCTGTCACGGAACATACAGGAAGCTGAAACCAAGCTGAAAATGCATTGTTTTAAAGCATTTCAGGCATGACCTTAAGCAAACAAACCTGCGCTCCTTGTTCACCTCAGCATTTCACGACTTGGCTCGGTGATGTACAGGTGGCATTTCTGAAGCAAAGATCAATGTCCTGACCCCACCATTGCCTTTTCCAGAGGAGAGGGAAGCCACTACCCGGACTGTGGAAGGTCTCCAGGCTGCCCACCGTGAGGTACTTTGCTGTGTCAGCCTTCATGAAGGGAGGCAGTCCCACGGAAATGCTGTGGGGCCCAGCCATGTCACTAACTGGATAGGAAGTTAAAGATATATGGGTTCCTGCAATGATGGTGATAATAATTAACCTATGTTATTTTGGTATCAATTTTTCCACAAGGAGAACTGTTAATTAGGCTAAAGTTTTTTCATGTCTCTAGACCTTTACTTTTCTCCCCAGGCGAGAAATCTCATTGTCGTCGCTGACCCTGAACAACTTCTTCCACCAGCAACTCCTTTTACTTTATCACTATGGTTGGACTCTTGCCAGCATTTGCCCTCAACTCAACCTTGCCTTTGATGAAATACTTGTTTATACCTTACTCAGTTCTTCACTCAGCTAATGCAATCCTCTCCTTTAAATTCCCTCCTGAATGGTCTCCTTGAGTTGTCTGGATTTAATTCAGTGTTGCCAGGAGAGCACAAGATGCATACTCCTGTTGTAATAAGCTTATTTGGTACTGGATAAAGAGTGGCAAGCTACAGATATAGGATTACAATACCTTTTAGTTTTTTTTCTTCCTCTATCATGCTCTCTTGTTTCTGCTGTCAGAGCCTTGTTTGGACAGATTGTTATTGAATGTGCCTGGGGTGCCAGGGACCCAGCCAGACACAGCAGTTGAAGCTTGGCTGCTGCAGGAGAAGGAAGACAGGTGGGCAGGCTGGCTTAGCAACAACAGTCTGGGAAAAAAGGCCAGGGAGTGCTGGTGGCTGCTGGGAGCAATGGGCTGTCAGCTTGCACAGCTAATTCGGAGACACTCAAGCTCAATGCTGGGTGCTGTTTGGAGGGGGAGAGGATCTGCAGGAGGAGCCTGTCCTGGGGAGTTTTTGGCTGTGCAGTGGTAGTGAGGGAGAGAGGACTGGGTGAACTGGGAGGATCTAGAGTAGGTGGTTATTTACGCTGACAGCTTTCTGGGACAGTTAAAGAGATAGTATGTCACTCATAGCAATGTGCTTTTGAGGATGTTAGGTCTTTCCTTTAATATAAAAAGATAGCAACCACTTTTTCATTTAACTAATTTCCATTAATAAGTCCAGCTCTGAGGTGGAAAAAGAAGGGAGGTATTATTAAGGTCAAAGGCAAGGACTAAGCAGGACTGAGTTTGGAAAAATGAGGGGAAAGTTTGAACACATGATGAATGTGTAAAGGCTGATTTTGGGGCAGTGTCTGTGGAATAGGGTGATTGTGAGACCTAGGAAAGAAGGGCCAGTGAAATGAAAACTTTTTTCAGAAGGGAAATAGAAGAAAACCAGAGATATGAGGGCTTCTGCTCTAATAAAGACTTCTTCTTTGCAGCAGTAATCGCCTCTCATTAGAGAAGTATCTAACCTAACTTC
This sequence comes from Pseudotriccus pelzelni, assembly GCA_035584735.1. Taxonomy (NCBI): domain Eukaryota; kingdom Metazoa; phylum Chordata; class Aves; order Passeriformes; family Tyrannidae; genus Pseudotriccus; species Pseudotriccus pelzelni. The sequence goes on from JAWMRA010000113.1 coordinate 68,134,084, forward strand.
TGTTACAACCACAATTACGTGGGAGGTCTATGTAAAATATTTTCTTTGTTCTGAACTTAGCTACAGTGAGAGTCAGCCAGTGAAAGCGGTCTTGCAAGGGGACTTGCTGCTTTTTCCAGCCCCTTTTCTATGACAAGACTGTTTCAGGTACCAAGCCTAAATTAAAATATTCCTAGCAATGCCAAAGTGAGAGAGTGCATCTCCTTTATTGCTCAGCTGTCCTATAGACTCAAGCATGTTCTGCCCAGTTCACTCTTTGATTCCTCTATCAGGACCTCATTTCTGATTTAATCCAGTCTACTACTCCTTGAGCTGAACTTTCCCAGAAAGAGACTACTAGACAAGATCAATGAGCACATTGCCTTGGCTTTAGGGTTCCACAAAAATCTTAATTCAAACAGTTATACTTTATAGGATTTGATCACAGTTCCTAAGTATCTGTCATCTTGAGCTATGTATAGATCTACTATCCCTGAAGTTTTAGTATCATAAGGTGTTTGCTTAGTTACTTTTATTATTTCAGTTTACAAAGAAAACTATGAGATACTGTTTTGGACAGCCATCCATTTTGATCTTTGTGTAACTTAAAGCTTTTCCTGAAGGACCCAGTGCCTACAGTGAAACAGGAAGACTGTAGTTGTAAAATCATGTTTCAGAACTGCCCTAGATTGTTAATAATTGGTGGATATCTTGTTAGTCCTCTTTTCTTTCTGTAAAAAAAATTAAGTTCCAACTGTATTTATAGTGTACAAAGATCTGAATAATTAAAGCCATCAATGAAGCTATTATCACTTACTGCTCATAACTGTGTTGGCAGAAATTACAAGATCCTTGCTATGTTTCTTCTGTTGTGTAATGGAGGACATAGTCTCCATGAGCTGTCAGTCCAGCGCTTTTTAGAAAAAAAAAAAAAAGGTTGAAATTTTCCTCTTGTAAGATCAAAGTAATTGAAGAAGCCTTTAAAATATATAAATGAGTTGTAATACTTTGATTCTTGGTGCTTCAAATCCAAGCTATATCTTAGAACATTTGGTCTCTTTAATTCATTGTAAACCGCAAAAGTAAAAATAATATGGCCTCTTCCTACTGAATAGAGGGATGCTCTTATAAATAGTAACAAACTTACAGTTGGCAATCAGCATCATCCATTCATGAATTGGTTTCGGATTGAAGAATCTTATTCCCCAGTTTCAAAGTCTGTCCTGGACTTACTTATTGATTTTCATTATGTTATATGACAATTATATTCCTTTTTCTTGTTCTGTAAAAATGCAACTGCTATGAACTATTTTGAAGTTTAAAGCCCTGAACTTTACACATTACAGATAACTATTCTTATTTGAAGAGATTTTTTAACTAAAAGGGAGCTAAACTGAGTGAATTATTCTCATAACCCTAACCCTAACCCTAACCCTAACCCTAATTTTCCCCAAATGTTTGGAATCAATTTTCCGATACATCACATTAGAATATCTGAAAAAATGTAGATCAGAAGTCCATACTTATTGCAGCTGTAAAAATCCACAAACAAAACTAAGTTCAGAACACGGCTTAATATGTTACGGTCATGTTACTGTGATCAAATTTCAGTTAATTACTGGCACTTCATCAGGGATGTGATCAGATAGAAAAAATATATTTAGACATATGAAAATTGCTGTTTGTAATAAACTATAAATGCGTGGATACCATATCCAGTTAATACCTTGATCTCATTTCAGTTTTGCCCAGTGAAATAATATCCCAATTTAACAGCTTTGATATAACTTTTTAGGCTTTTGAAAAATTTAGAATAATATTCTGGATTTGGCATTTTGACTCTAAATATAAACCAAATGAAATAATTTACAACTTTAAATTACGTTCAATTTTCTTTAATCCATCCCTCTCAATTTAATGCCTAAGGAACAACCCTCCAGTTACAATCTTTCACTGAAAACAAACAGGGTAGTGCATAAGCATTCATTTAATGAAGTTTTCTTCAGCTCCTGGGTCTCCTCCCATCCCCCCCATCCCTAGTTAATTTTCCTGTATTTTACGTTGGCTTAAATATTGTGCAAATATTATTTGACCTTTCTATCACCATCTCATGTAAGCCTACCTGAGAACGTGTGTACACAGTGCACGTATATGCATCAGGGGGAATTCTGGCTAGCAAGATTCTTAGTTTAAAAACATGTAAAAAGAAAGTAGAAAATACATCTTAAAAGCATTTAAATATGCTAAGTGGGCATATAAATGCATGACATTTTAGATCTGCCACTCTCCAACTCAACTTTTACTGAATGGTAGGAACACCCAGTAAAACAAATATTTTTGTCTATGGCAGCTGCTTGAAAAGTTGAAATCTGGCACCACAGAATACCAAGAAACATTTCAGATTTGCAAAGTCAAGTTTTTCAGTTCAGTGTCCTCTTCAGCCTGAGCTTGTTAGGTTCTGCTATGCCTGATGTGGCAAATGGGCTTTTCCAGCAGAGCACAATGCAGGAATGGTGGCTGTTTCCCCTCAGACTGAGGCGGCAGCGAGAGTGATCATGGCAGTGGCCTTGTTTGCCTAGTGCTTAGTGTCTGGCATCCTTAATGTAGTGTGAGTTGAATTTCTTCTCTTACCTGACAGAATCATACTCCAACCTCCCACTGATTCTCTTGAACTTCTTTTTAATGTTACTATGTGCTAAAGATCATTCCCATCTCACACCAGAAGTCTCAGAACTGACTCAAGCTCTTTGAGAGTAAGAGAAATGTTCATAAGAGAATGAACGGAAATCGGAAATCATGTTGGAATTTAAAGAAGATAGGATTTGTCTCTTAAATTCTGGTGTTCATAATCCTTTAGAGTGAGTTCACATTGATAACAGCAGCAGTAATAATAATATGCCTTTAATCATGTATCAGCAAACAAGTATTAACGAGCAGAGAAACTTTTTGACGTAAACACAGCCATTCCCAGTAGGTACCAATGTACTTTGAGTGTCATTGGAGATACTAAAAGCTCAGCTGGACAAGGCACAAAGCAACATGATCTCGCTCTGAAGTTGGCCCTGCTTTGAAAGAGGGGTTAAACTCTTCAATCTCCACAGGTGCTCTCCAAACTAAATTTTTTCTATGATCTGCTCGCTTGCATTAAATCTATAATTGCTCATTCTACACCCAGATTTTACTCAGTGTACATGGATTTATTCCTGATTGATTAGCACTTAACTCCAAAAGCAAGCAGTCTGGCTCATGACATATAGTTCTCAGTATGAACTTTAGCCTGCCCAGTCTGTGAGTTAAGCTAAAATTGCTATGGGACACTCAAAGGCTGTACAGAAAAACAGTGCAGTTCAGGATAGTACCTGATTGCTGTCCCCGAGCCAAGGCATAGCCCACAACTGAGCTGGCAAAGGGGTAAAGTTAGGTAGGGTCACTTAGTTCAGTCTACATGCAGATAGTCCCTTCCAAGGGAGACTTGCCCAGTCTCCCCTAGCCATTGCTGGGGCTAGCAATATATTAAATCAACCTGCTTATCTTTAGCACTAACATCTTTTCCCTTGAACATGTCAATTTGTGGTATTAATCAGCAACGTATGCATGGACTCTGAATTCCATTGTTCTCTCCTAAATGTCATACACATTACTTTACAGATTAAACCATACAACTAGGAGTTAATCAAGAGCTCTAAAAGAATCCTTCAATCTGCTTCACTGCTATATACCATGTTTCTACTCTATTGCACACAGCATGAGGAACAAACAAGAGGAGCTTGAAGCTTTGGCTCAGCCCCTGAGATTTGACACCATTGGCACCATTGGTGGGATGAGTCCTGTGACTGGAGTACCCTGTTGGACAGTTTCAGACCCTTCAGGAGGGATAGCCAAGGCAAAAGAGGTGGAGGGTCTGCACTGCATGTAATAAAAGAGAGAGGATGTATGGAGTCCACAACTGGCAATGACAGAGTTGAGGGCCTCTGGATAACCACCAAGGAGCAAAGAAATAATGCAGATGTCATTGTGGGAGTCTGCTATAGACCTCTCATCCAAGAGAACGATGCTGATGAATTATTCTTTGAGAAACTAAGAGACATTTCCAATAAAATTGCCTTTGTTCTTAAGGGGGACTTCACCTTGCCAGAAATTAACTGGGAGCATCACACAGCTGGTACAACCCAGGCCAGAAGATTCCTAAAAAACCTTGATGACAACTGCATGAAACAGGTTCTAAGGGAGCCGACTAGGAAAGATGCCCTCCTTATCTGCTGCTTGTCAAGACTGTGGATCTCATGAGCCATCTTAGCTACAGTGACCATAAAGCAATTGAGTTTTAAAACTCTGTTGACAGAGGGAAAGGTGCCAACAAAGCCTGAACTTTGGACATGAGAAGAGCACACTTCAGGCTGCTCAGGGGGTTAGTGAGTAAGGTCCACTGGGGAAATGTTTTTGCAGGTGCTGGAGTCAATCAGTGCTGATCACTTTTTAAACATTACCGCCTAAGGGCACAGGAGCAGGCAATTCCTGAATGTCAGAAATCAAACAGGTGAGGCGGAAGGCCAGTTTGGCTGAGCAGGGATCTTCTCATGGAAATAAGGCAGAATAATGAAGTGTATGTCCAGTAGAAGCAAGGTCAAGCGACGTGGGAGGAATTCAGAGATGCCGCTTGCTGCTGCAGGGAAAAAATTCATGCAGCCAAAGCTCAGCTGGAGTTGAAGCTGGTCAGAAACGTGGGGGACATTAAAAAGTGGTTTTTTTCAAGTATTTTAATAGCTATAGGCAGTATAGAAATATCATTATCCCTTTATAGGATGGGGATGGTTACCTCACAAGCAGGGACAGAGAGAGGGCAGATGTGTTTAGCTCTTTGTTTGCCTCTGTCTTCAACATGGATGATGGACGGGTCACCAAGCCTGACAGAGTTCAAGAAACATTTGGACAATACTCTCAGGCACATGGTGTGATTGTTGAGGATGGTCCTGTGCAGGGCCAGGAGCTGGACTCGAAGATCCTTGTGGGTCCCTTCCAACTCAGCACATTCTTTGATTCTGTGATGTTTTCAGTTTCCATTTATAGGAGCCAGCACAAGTGCAATCCTGTATGGTACATTTAACCTCTTGTGCTGATGGCCTTGGACATGTGTCCAGCTCTGGCATATCTGACACAGGATATCATCCTATTTTTTCTTATCCCCCAGTGGATCTCCATGATCCACTAAGTGGATCATAGAATCATAGAAAGGTTTGAGTTAGAAGAGACCTTAAGAATTATCTAGGTCCAAAGCCCCTGCCACTGGCAGAGACACCTTCCACTAGACCAGGTTGCCCAGTGCCCTATCCAACCTGGCCTTGAACACTGACATGCATGGGACATTCACAACTTCTCTGGACAACTTGTTGCAGTGTCCAACCCCCCTCATAGCAAAGAATTTCTTCCTAATATCTAACTTAAATTTCTCCTCCTTCAATTTCTACCCATTGTTCCTTGTCCTATCACTACAGTTCCTGACAAGGAGTCCCTCTCCGGCTTCCCGGTAGGTCCCCTTCAGATACTGGAAGCTTGCTATGAGGTCTCCAGGCAACCTCCTCTTCTCCTGGCTAAACAGCCCCAACTTTCTCATCCTGTGTCCATAGTGGAGGTTCTCCAGTCCCTCTAGCAATTTTGCAGTCCTCCTCTGGACTTGCTCCAACAGTTCCACGTCCTTTTTATGTTGGGGGCACCAGAACTGTACGCAGTACTCCAGGTGAGCAGAGTAGATGGGGAGAATCATCTCCTTAAATCAATCCAGTGCAGAAGGTGGGAAGGAAAATGAGCGCTCAAAGTCCACTGTTGGTGACTGAAGAGTAACCACTGGGCATCCTAATGACTCACTTGAGGAGATCCCCTATATTATTGGACTTTTCCAGATTAGTTGTCTAACTATCCTTGGAAAGTGTAGGCCTATTTATTCCTTCTATCCGAGGAACAGTTTCAGGCCTTAGACCAACACATACACTTGCAATGTCTACTTTCAAAACATATCTCAGGTGGAGCCATACAGTGACAATCACCCTCTTAATTACCAGATGAGCTCTACGAACATGTTCTTACCTGTCTCAGAGTATCAATTTCCACAGAGAAAGTACTTCCAGAAAATGTCTTCTTGCAGAGTTCCTCTGTATAGTTCTACAAATTTTTCCAAGTTGTCCTAAATTATAGATGTACTGAGGAAAGGCTCTATAAATTGACCCATGCAAAAAGTAAAAAAAACCCAAACAAATTAAATCCATCCCTAAAAACTTTGCACGAGAGTTGTGCTGGAAAAAATGTATCTGCCATCATATTTTATTCTACCACTTCATCTAACACTGAAATCTCAATGTTACAGCTTTCCCACCTTTCATATGTGCACATTTTTGTGCACAACATATTAAAGACATGGGGCCATGATACTGTCAAAAGTTTTTATGATCCAGTGATATAAAGTTCAAGTCTTTCAACTCCTACACTCTACAGACCTCAAATTAATCTCAGATGGCTTGATGTGCTCTAATACTGCACTCGTATGTCTGTGAAGGCTCAGTGAGTTGATTATTACTTATGCTTGGTTGATGTCAATTGACCTGTTTAAAACAACCTGTGGTTTGTGCAAGTTTTGATTTTTTTTTTTTTGAGTGCAGCCAGTATTTAGGAATTTCTTCAGTGGGAAGATTGATTTTCTTTTTGACATTATAAGGGGGCTTTTACATTTTGAATTTTTTTCTTTTCTTTTTAACATCTCTGCTTTTGGTTCTTTTAGGCCCTGGGAATTGGTAGGCTAGTTGTTTACCTTAGCTCTGGTCATTCTGAATGCCTATTCTTTCATTCTTCCTCTTATCTCTCCAGTGGTATCCTCTCCATCTGTTTAGTGAGCACTAACAATTTCCAGCCTTATCTTTTAAGACCATCTTCAGAAGCAGTTTTGCAATTGTTTTCTGAAAAGGACTTGGCACTTAGAAAGTCCAGCTGCAAAACCATTTAACTGAGATTTCAGGGGAGAACATGGAGAAATGAACAAAACTACTCTCGCTTTTTTTTTTTTTTTTTAAATTTGTGTAGAGTTTTTCTTGGTATTTTAACTGAGCTTTAATCCCCTCCACCTACAAAAGGGCAACATGTATTTATATTTATTTCAAGTACCGATCTGAATTTACTCCACCAATAGGTATGTAAGCAAAACACTATTAAAGGAGGCAGACATGATCTTTAATATGAGTATCTTTAAAAGCAGCAGATGTAATATATAATAAATATATAATAAAGATGGATGAACATTGTTCCTCTTTCCCATTCAAATGAAGCCCTGAAATTGGACTGACCCCTTTGACTATTTATTTGGTTTTCTAAGTATATTTTCAAGCAGGCTTAGCCTACCAGCGTAATGCAGGTTTGCTACGTACAGCTATTAATATGCTGCAATTAACATGCAGTGTAATCAATCATCTGGTTTATTGCTGGGTGTCTTACATATTTTGACTTGTCTGATGGAAGGAGACTGTAAAATAAGGGACAGTGCTATCCAGATCACCATCTTTACAGTGACAGGTGCCATAAATTATAGGAAACAGCAGAAACAAGAGCCAGTCAAAATTCCCCTAAATCTTATGAGAATTATGGCACTTCCAAGTGTGTCTATATCTTGAATTGGTATGAGAAAGTTTGAAAGTGCCTTTTAAAGCAGTTATATGTCAGTTTACATAAATTTCTAAAGCAGTAGCTTACCCAACTCTCTTAAAGAAGTGGTAATGGGAAAATAAGAAAGTTTTTCATATGAATAAAAATGGTTAAAATAAAGGAAATTCAGAGTAGAAATATATGGTTCATTTTAGGTGGAATGAAATCACTACTGAAGTTCCACAGGAATCTCTGCTTGGGCCTGTGTTGTTCAAGAAAGCAATAAATGACTAGAGAAATGAGATGACTGACTGGTGAAGTAGCAAAGTTCTCTGGTGGTACTGAGTTATTCAGGACAAAACTCCCAAAATTTAAATTTGGAGTATTTCACAAATGCATTCTGTTATCGATCGACTAGGAAATAGAATAGCAGATTATACCCAATGTATCTAAATGCGAAAGAATGTTCACGGGAAAAAAGTCCTGTTCTGTTGCAAAGTGATGGTCTCTGAGCTGACTATTACCAAAGAATTAAATCTTAGGCCTAAACAGGAAACTTCATAAGAACATCAGCTCGAGACCTGATCCTGGTCAAACAGTCAAATCGAACATCACAAGATACTTGGGAAAGTGGAGTTAGCAGAAGAGCCACTACAGTGCTGCTTGAACCACCTGGGGCTCTGAATGTGACACCGAGAGAGAAGGAAACAGCTGGCCACAAGGACTCCCACACCCTCTTGGCCACCTGACATTCTTCAGAAATGTCATTTGTTTTCAGCCACTGACATTTGTAAACAACTCGTGACATTCAGGAGAACAATCACAAGAGTTAAAATCTTGTTTTTTCTCATTCATGCAAATGAGTTCAGATCCACACTGATTGGGGAAAAGTCATATCGAGAAGTAAACAAGGAAACAAGGGTAGAGAGGCCTGCAGAGAGACTTGGACAAATCACCAACCATATGAATTTTCATTAACTCAACTGCTGGATTCTGCATTTGGGATTTGGCAACCCTGATTGTGTGTAAAGACTAGGGAACAAGAGGCTGCATAGCAGTGCTGAGGAAAGGCACCTGGAGATCCTGGTTGACAGCAAGCTGAATAGGAGTCAGTAGTGCCCTGGCAGCCAGGAGGGCCAACCATGTCCTGGGGGGGGGCATCAGGGAAAGCATCACCAGCCAGTCAGGGGAGGGGATTGTCCCTCTCTGCTCTGCACTGGTGTGGCCTCACCTTGAATATTGTGTGCAGTTTTGGTCACGGCAATATAAGAGGCAAATAAAGCTATTAGAGAGCATCCAAAGGAAGGCTATGAAGATGGTGCAGAATCTAGAGAGGAAGCCATATGAATAGCTGAAGCCACTTCATTCATCCTGGAGAGCTGAGGGGAAACACCATCGTCATTTACAGCTGCCTCATGAGATGGAGCAGAGGGGCAGACACCGGTCTCTTCACTTTGGTGACCAATGACAGAACCCAAGGAAATGGCATGAAGCTGTGTCAGGGGAGGTTTAGGCGGGGTATTAAGGTAAGATTCTTCACCCAGAAGGTGACTGGGCAGTGGAACAGACTCCCCAGGGAAGCGGTCATGGTACGAAACCTGGCAGAGTTCAAGAAACACTTGTACAATGCTTTCATGCACATAGTGTGATTCTTGGGGTGGTCCCGTGCAGAACCAGGAGATGAACTTCAGTGTTGTGTGTTCTGTTGAAATCAGGATATTCTATGATTCTGTGAAACCACTCCTCCATTAAACATTTAGTGAGGCCAGTGCAATTTAAGAGTGAGAATCACCATAATGTCAAAACATGTCCTCTGTCTTTGGAACACTCACAGTATATAGAAGCCAAAAATTACTCAGTTGCTTATGTACAGAGATGTTGTGGGTTCAAATAACTGTAAGAACAATCCACTGCTTAATAAAAAATTTTAAATTCTCAATGTATAGATATCACTGATGCAAATCAGCATTCTGGAGGGGATCAGTGCTCTCTGGAAGAACAATCCCAGGAAGCTATTTCTACATGGCCCACATAAATATTCAGCAAAACTATGAGCCAGGCCATATGAAGCTATAATGCTTAAACAGAGATTGTGAGATTAGAACCTTGTTTTTTAGCTGGATCTTGACTCTCCTTGGTGTATGCTAAACTAAAAAAAAAAAGAAAAAATTAAGAAAAAAGAAGAAAATGAAGAATACCTATTATTAATGTGTTTCTGGCACCCAATTTTCAAATTATTCTGAAGTTTATGACTAAATCTCAGATCTGGCAGTGCTATTTTAAAAGAAAGAAGGCAAGTACTTAGAAAAAATAAAGAAAAATGCTCACAGATACAAGTTTGCAAAAGAGTACATAATAGTGAGAAGTTATAGTAGCTGTAGTGATTAACCATTTTCCCCCATCCCGTTTTCAGCATTGAAAGAACACTGAAGTCTGTGGCTACTCTCTTTGAAAAAGGCATCTCAATTATTCAAAATTTTTTCTGAGTTTCTCTTATCTATGTTTTCCACCAGCCTGGACACTGCTGCAACATACACACACACGGATATATACACAGACATATATATATATATACAGACACACACACACATATATATATTTCTTATATATGAGATAAGAAAACAGGACTAACTATTACTATCTGCCTTCCAGTAGCAAATATGTGCTAACTTTTCTGTTTATCTTAAATATATGTTTCTTACTCTCCAGCCCAGTAAGGTAAGATTGTAATCACATACACAGCACCTGAGTCTAACGAATTTACCAGGTACTAACCAGAGGAATTCAAAGCAGATGCTACTGACACTGATTATACTGTTCTAACACTGTGATGTGAAAAGGCACCTGATTATTTGGGTGTGTATCTGTATCCAGAGATGTGCCCTTAGATATTTGAAGTCTCTAGTACTCTAAAAGCTTGCCTTAAGTCAAACAGAGACTGTAGAAAAAGGAGTAAAGAAACATGTTGCTTCTTTACGTTGTAAAGGAACACAATTTAACTGATATAATCTTTGTATCTGCTGTCCTTCCTCTCTCCTGAAAAAAGAAATAAATTTTTATTCCTACTCCATGGTTTGTTTCAGTTGTATGCATGGTCAGCAAGTATTTATTTGCCTGCAAACATACTGTACTTTGGACTCAGTCAGTTTTTAGGCTATTTTTCCATCATAAGTAGTTAGGGTATGACTCTTTGTTGTACTCTATGTTTTGTTTATTGACTCATTTGCACTTAAAATATGGTTTTGGAAAGGCTTCTTTTTTGGAATATTAGTTCAAAACTGCTCCTACTCAAATTGTTTTAACTTGCGCAGTAATTAGTACGTGTGGACAAGGACAGATATTGGGGATTTGTTTTTTTAATTGATGTAAATTCACTGAGTAAACTTTTTTTCCCAATTTGTCCATTTCCTAGTGTGATAGATAAAGAATTTTGATCTCCTCCCCTTGATGATCCCGTATAGCTGAAAATTGTTATAAAAGGATGATAGAGTATACCTCTGTTAAGACATGTAAAGCTGATTTGCAAAAGGGAAGAGATTGAATGATACAGCAAAAGATTTGGTATTTCTGCTGCCTCCCTAATAAAACACGTCATCCCACCTAATTGTTCAGAGAAGAGCTGCCTCATTTTCTCATCAGTACAAAGTTAGAGTAGACATTAGACAGCTGCCCAGAGGTAATGTCTGTAACTCTGTCTGCAGAGAAGCATCTTTAAAAAACAAGACTATTTAGTGTTGAGAAATATTTATAAGAGACTGTTTGTTTTTCTGAAGTTTTCCTTTTCAGCATGAATCACTGGAGACCAGTCAGATAACAGAAGAGAGAGCCTTTTCATCTCTAGACAACTCTTCAAAGAGGTGGATGGGAATTTAGCCACATGATGGGTTCCACTGAAAGAAGATATACAGTTAGATCTATGTATTACTTAACCAGTGGTTTTTGACAGTCTGTGAAGTTGTAAACATTTTCTGTGGAAGATACAGTCTCTTTAGAAATATCACTAACGTGGGTAGTTCCATGCACATATGAAGGTGTTTTCCATTGTCAGCTTTCCCATTTGCATTAGAAATTGTATGTGACCCACTTTAGCCATCTACATGCCATTCTGTGGAGGAATTTCATGAACGTTTTCCCTGTATTGTAATTCTGTGCAGCTTGCAAGCATAAAAGTGAAAAAATGTCTTGCTGATTTAGCTCTAGATGTCAGTTTTCTGTAGCACTAAGAAAATGTGTTATAAGTTAAGGCAGAACTTTTTTTTTCCTTCATAACTCAGGACTTGTGTAGGAGAAGAACCTGTAGGGCCTCATGCAAAATATAATGGAACACCTGGGATATGTTCTGTCATGAACAACTTTCTTGGTTCTCATGCTGACATTGAATAAAAAGAAAAATTTCTTTTCACCTAGATTTGTTTTTCTTGAGTATATTGTCTGTCCTCTGGCTACAGCTACAATGACTGTACCCTCTGTGATCATCATGCCAATTAGACTTCATGAAAATTTTTCAGACATCGATGAGGTCTTCTCATCACAAGAGGAGAGCTTTAATATTTACTCAGAACTGCTTAGGAATTTTGCTTCTTGATTGACTCCATTAGGCAGCTTTCCTGGTTAATCAGAACTTGAGGTTCTTTAACTCATCGAGGCTTCCCAGCAAAGAGGGGATTTCAGAGGCACTTGCTCCACCACAGAATGCCACAGACTTGTCTGTCACATCTCACTTCTTCCATTGTGCCTGTAAGGGCTGGCATAACCCAGAGCTGAATTGATTGTGTAGTTGGCAAAATGCATTTGGTAGTCTTCTGCATGAAAGTTGTTCTCCAGCAGCAGCCCTAGCTACTTACATAATTTTTTTCTGCCTACTCTCATTAGAATAATTCATCTAGTTGGAAGTAAAGAGAGAGTGAATTTAGGTCATTCAGAATGCCCAGGCTGGTATTTGGCCAGGACATGAGAGTTAAGAACATGGAACTCAAGGAATATGTTAGTGATGTTCATTTACTTCCTTTCATTGTTATAATGAAATTGCTGTTTCAGTAGTGACTGCTGCAGGTGACTGCACATCTGACATTTCCCTTACGATGCAATTTAGCTTTGTCTGTGTTTCTACATTGCTGGGGAGGAGATGGTTTTTTTATCACTGATTGAAGATGTTTAAGATATGGATGGGCTATAGCCAAAGGTAAGAAAAGAAAGATTACTGGAATAAGAGCTCCAGCTGTGATGAAGAAAAAAATGGTCAAATGAAGTATAGCTACTTCATGTATGGATGGGTTTGCTCTGGAGTGGCAGGACTAAGCCATTTATCTGCACATAGCTAAGCATAACATGAATTTAGAGGTGAAGTCAGTCAGTACCACTGCATGCTAACATGCTCATTTTGAAAAAGGAAACACTGGAAATCTGGGTATTAGAATGTTTTTAAAGGCTAAGATTTGGAATACCTAAATTCTGTCTTCCATCAGAAGCTCCCTGAGTAAGCAGGGCACATTAAAACTCGAAGATGTTGCTTTTGTACAGGAGCCAGGCACCTAGAAGTGAATTCCTGTGAGATGGAGTTATTGCAGTACTCAAGCATACTTTGTAGACTTGAACCTCAAATTTTCTGTTCCTTAGTGTCTGCTGATTGCAAAAATGTAAGCAGTCCCTCCCTACTAAGGAAATGTGGTGAGAGCAAGTGCCACTGGGCAGATGAGGTACTCTGGAATCTGTATAAATACTGTATTTGGGACAAGGGGATAAAGACAATGATTCAAATAGAAAATCTCTTTAGTGTTGTGGACATTCCAAAAACAGTTAAATATGTTTTGTCCTTTCTGGTAGCTGATCCATATATAGGATGAAAGTCTGGTCCTGCTTCCAGAAGAGAGGATGACATCTTTCTTGTTTGACTCAGCTGGCTGACAGTGTAAGTTGTCTAAACTGCAGATTCTGTGTGTAGTCAGGGAAGGGGGCAAGCTGCTCTAGGGGGCAACTCATAGCATTTTAAAATGGGTGTCGGAGACAGAGAACACTGAGGACAATTGTTTTTGAGGAGTCTCCCTTTTCACAAGCTTGTGAGGAGGGTCTCTGGATGTCTAGCTCAGCCAAAGCACCAACCTTGATGGCTGTGTAAAATTAAATTAATCACACTGTGGTCTGCCTCCAGATGACAGAAGACACTTTAGGAAGTTCAAGTGTTTAATCTCTTCTCATGATCCACAGGGTACAGTGATACTTAAAAAATATGTCCATAGCAAAGTTTTTTTTAATAAAACATTCTTAGTAGGTAGTTTGTGATGAATCTCTTCTCCTTTGTTCTTGGAATTGTTTCTTTACATGCCCTAAATAGAATGAATTCTGATAAAATCCCAGCCACTATAAAAGAGAGGCTAATGTAGTTGAACTTTCTTCATGTCCGTGGATGGTGACAAATCACACTACTCCTGTATCAGCTAAATAATTAAAGTTTGATTTGTGAAATGTTACTTATGTGAAATGAGTAATTTGTGCTTAAGAGAGAAAACAACATCAACAAGAAGGCAATGCATGGTGTAATTGGAAACTTGACTCTTTTTGCCTTAGCCAAAGCAAATTCAAGTGAAACCTCTGTAATGCAAACCACTTTCCAGTTCCAAAGCCACGCATACAACCTTCCATTGTCACTTCTGCTAATATCTGAAGCCAGTAAAGGAGCATGTTGCTGCTGAACTCTTCAGGAATATAAGGCTTGATAATTTGTCTCAATTTTCACGCTGTAGCAAATTTTCAACTCTGAGAAACCAAGACAGGTTTCTCCAAAGCAAAAAGCTGTATGCAACAGCTTGAATGGCCTGAAGGACAATTTTATACAGATCATAATTTGAACAGTTCATGAAGACTTATTTGCCATTACTGGAATGAAGCATATTCTATACTGCGATTGCGGTTGTGAGAGAAATACTGCACTTGCAGTGTATGCTGTGGCAGAAAGACTGGGATGCATTTTATGCACACTGCTACTCTTCCTTTTATTTTGTAACCTTTTCAGGCTTCTATTTCAAATATATATAAAATAAACCTGTCATATTTATTGTTAATCTAATTAATTACATTACTATCACAATAAAATTAATCATGGACAAGGGCATCTGTGGTCATTCAGAAAATGGAAACTGATGTATGAAGTTCCTCACTTTTTCAGCCCTTCTCATCCATATTCCCTATTATTCCTTAAATCAGTGAATATATGTTTCTACTCCAGGGACTTCTTGATCCCTGTAAATGCAAGATGTGTGAGGCTTTTATCTATATTCCTTAAAGGGAAAGAAAAAAAAAAAAAGGGAGAGGGAAGTGGTGCAAATGGATCAATATAAACATATATGACAGTAGCTTGGAGCTGCATGCAGTAGCATAAGTAAACAGAGTGACAGGATGACTTTTCAAAACAAGCTTGTCATGTTTATGCTTGTTATCAGCTTTCCTGACAACGATTTTCCCATCAGCTAACTACAGACTTAATTAGGGCATTAACACAGTCCTGCCCCCACACCTCCTGCCTTTCCCCAGCTGAGTATTGGGTCATTACTGGGAGGAGAGAACACAAGCAAGGAAATATGAAAGAAAGAAAGAAAGTAAGAGAGAAAGAGGAGAGAAATAAGAAAATAAAAAATGGAAATAAGTAAAGAATGGAGGAACAAAGAATAATTTTTATTACATTGCACAGAGTGGAAGTAGAACAAGCAGTGCTTATCCATGTTTTGTATCAGGTTTTGCAAGACAGTTCATAAGAGCAGGCAGGCCAGACGACTTCACTGAGAGAAAGGAGACTAATTTCTGTGACTTCCAGTTGTAAATGCTTACAAATGCAAGAAATATGAAATCCTCCATTGTTTGTTACGAAACATCCCTCATCCTCACACAGAGCAGCTACTCTGTGTAATAAAGATCTTTCATATGCACAAGACTCTACATAGCAAGTCTTAAGATTCTTTTGGCAGGCTGTATTTTTGGGAGATAGAGGTGCTAATCGTTCACATGGAGCTTGTACAATGGCTTTCAATCAATTAAAAAGAATGTGGTGCATTTTGCAGTATCCAGTCCCTGTGACTAGTTCCCATATCCGACACCAATGGCAGACACCAGAGCTCCACCAATAGTGACTGGAGTAACCTTGAGCATTTTCATCACAATGTTATTCTTAATAATGACAGATTTTAATATACTGCTACATTTAAACATTTGTGATGTTGCAACTAGCAGAAGACATGAATTTCCTGGTTTTCTGTACTATTTCAACATTTTCTTGGCATTTACCATCTCCAGTATGTGTGGTAGATCATGTCTTGGTGGAGGGGAATTTTGCCTTGTTAGTCTTTCCCCCATTCACTGACATAAGATGTTTCCAATTAGCCAATTAATTGTAGCTTATTGCTTCTGATCTGTCAGGATTACCTGGTCAGTACAAGCACTCATCAATTCAGACCTTTTCTTCAGTTGTATTACTGAAGTGAACAACTGAAGGTTAATGATATGACAACCTATTGGATGCAACAGAAGCCCAGAGATGGTGGTACCCAAACTGAACTATAGCACAGATGTCTCTGCAACGAGCATAAGCACATGTTATATCCACTGGGTGGTTTCCAGGCAAATAAATAAAATTTTTCTATTTCAGTAACCAATAGGTGTTAAGCAGTAGCTATTAGAAACACAGGAGATATTAAATCCACATCTCCAAATGATTTTTTTTTTTCCTAAGGAGATGTTCGAGGAGCTCTTGAAATAGTTGTTCACATTTGCTGTCACTTTGGAAAGGAACTAGGAACCTTCTGAGGAAGAAGTGTGAAACTCTTCAAAGTAAAGGGAACATTTATGGTGCTCTAGACATTTGTCAGTCTTGGACAGAAAAATTAATAGACAATCTAATCACCATTAAGAAAGAGATAATGGAGACTAAATAAACTAGTACCAACCAACACATGGAGCAGGGAAAACAAAGCTTATTATTACTGCTTAGGCTAGTTCACTTTGTAAAGATAATAACATCAATGTGATAGATTTCTGTAAAATTTTTGACTGATCTTGCATTGCTTTTTGATTTAAAACTTGGATTAAATAAAATCTGTATTACAGGAACTAAAATTTGGAGGCATATCAAATCTCAAAAGGTAACTGTAAACAGGGAATCATCAATGAATGAGTACAGGGTTCTGAAGAGATAACTGTTTTTCCTGCAATATTTAATATTTTTATAAAGAACCTGGAAGGAAAAAAACAATTACTGACTGAGCTTACAGAAGTACAAAAATGAAGGGAAGAATGATAAAGTAAAAAAAGAATCAGTCACTGTTGCAGAAAAATAAGCCAGTATGTGATTTAGCTCAGTCAAATAGGAAAAAAATAGTAGCAAGAAAGTCAATACATTGTATCTATAAGAAGAACCTGAAATGAACAAGAATGTTATGATGACAGAATAATAGTTTTGGTTTTGCTAGTATTGTGGTTATAACTTCTGTTTAATATAGCACCTAGGAGCACCTGCCTTCACCAAGGACCGTGTGATTCTGCAGAGATACAGAAAAAAATGCAAGTTCTGTCTTCCAGAAGCTGTCAGTGAAGTTTTGCATTCAAAAGGTGTGTGCCATTATAAACAGGATGGTTTTGAATTGGAGTGGGGAAGCACCAAACTGCATGCTAGGAGTGACAAGTGTATGAAGATACACTGAAGCCATAGATAAGATTAAAGGACTGGAAAAACTGCCTTATATGAATTGCTCATGGTGTTCAACCCAAGTAGAATGTCCAGAACAGTCTTTGAGCATCTTCCTTATACATTGTAAACTCTGAGTCATTGAAAAACTTATAGTAGGGGGCTTTTCCAGTCTTTAAAACAAGTTAAATACAGTTAATTTTCATAAAGGCCCCTCTTTTTAACAGCTTGATAGAACTCACAAGGTCTAAAGGGTGAACCAAGTCTAGTTGTTTTTTTAACTGTATACTCTAGTTAAAAAAAAAGATTAATTCAGAGATATCATTTGGCCTATGATTCTCTAGGAGATTAGACCACATTATTTTTGGTTTAATTTGTCTATGAACCTAGGAAATCCATTATCATATTCTTTTAATTTGATTCTCCCTCTCTTGGCCAGAAGACCCAGAGAAGAGCAACAGCCCAAAGCTACTGTTATACTTCAGGAAGTGAAATTTTAATGGGCTTTGATCTAAGTATTTTACCTCTTAGGGCAACTTATATCCTCACTATGACAAAAGAAGCTATAACATCCTGATCTATTTGCTCATATCGATTGCAGATACTTAAGACAAAAATGTCAGAGGTAATTCAACCACATTCTTCCCACAATGTATCTCGTAAGGACTCTGGTTTCCAGATATTTTTGACTATTGTCATTGGCTTTTATAATATTCTCCCAGCTGAGAAGGTCCCAGTGAAATTATATGTTCTTTTAAGATGGGTCACTTAGCTAAAAGAAGGCTGAAAATAACACATGAAGTTTCAAGACTTAATTTCCAGTGATTACTGTGGGACCCTGTGTTCCTGGGCCTTGGGCAATGCTTTGAAAATGAAGGGGCTATTGCCCAATCTTTATATCTCTGAAAGGAGATAAAATTAGGGCAGTTTTTAAAGTAAGCCCTGCAGGTTCACTGAACAGCTGCCTTCAAAGGAAATTTCCTTGTCTCAATAAACAAGAAAACAGAAGCACCTGGGTCTGGACACATCAAGTCTTATTTTTGGGTATACTACCTTTTAAAAATCAGATGGCTGAAAACAAGAAAGTGTTATCTTCAATGAGAAAATATTATGTATCTGTATGGGCTTTGTCCTATGGTGATATTAAATAGTTCTGGTTATATAATACCATTAGCCCAGAGTAAAAGCATTAAGATTTTATGAGTAGCTGAGTTATCTTGGACAAAACATCTTTGTATACAGGTCTGCTTTTGACTCTGTGGATGTTCCAAAGACACTGAGCTCCCTGAAAATGAGTTTTTTTAATGTTTTGGGGAATTCTCAGTAACTGGAATAAGTATGCTGTAATCATAGTTTATATTCAGTCCACTTGAAAATTTAGCATAGGTTGATTTTGTTCAAACACAGTGTGGGTAATCTCTACCATTCAATAGAGACTGCTACAGTGGAAGTAAGCGTCAAATCTTTTTCAGTTGTAAATTAATTATACATAATGTAGACTTATCTAACAGTATGGTATATCAGCTGAGCTAATGTGAAGGTACAAGTTTTTGTTTGTTGATTCTGATGCTTTTCTGTCACTCCAAAATTGCTTTTAATATGCATTGTGTTTCTGAATCCAAGGTCTTGTTTGTATCTAGTGCAAATCAGCCCAAGGAGGTCAGGTTTATATTTGGATAGGAATTCAAGTAGGGAAGTTATAAAGTTCCTTTCAAAAATTTGATCCCTGGGAGTGGTTTGACAAATGTCAGCAGGGGTATGAAAGATCACGATCTTTTGTGGATAGATATTCTCTGTGCAGAATAATGGTCAATTTGTAATTATTTTAATAGTGTCAGTCAGTACCTTTAAGTGTCCTTTGCCGGTCATGGTGAGGATGTTTGGCAAGCCTGAAGCCACAGGCAAATTAAACAAATTGCTCATTAGTTGCAGTACACGAACTTGAATGCTCCTTTGCTCTTGACATAACTAGCTTTCTGATTAATGAGTAATTCCTATTTCTGATTTTATTTAAGGAGTACTTACCACCAGGAGCCTAGTGAGAATAGAGGGAATGAGGACAGAAGACTGTAGTGAGATTTCAGTACATAGATAGAATGAAGTACCCATGAGTGTCCATCTCTCTCTATTAGGAATAAGAAAATCTAACTCAGAAAAAATGAGTTGTCTTTTATCATGCAGGTTGATACTTAAAGTCTGCAACATCCACATTGCATTTGTTTTTTCTCCTTTAAGCTGTGATTTGGGAGCTGAAGTAATACAGATAGCCAGTTTTTACTCTGAATTCCTCCGAATTACCAAATTAAATATCTAACAGCTGACATGGTGAGGAAAAACCAGCTACATCCATATGCAAGCAGTCTTAGAAAACATCACAGACTTTTTCTGATCTGGTCACCTGGAAAATACTAAATTGAGCAGCAAGAAAGTATTTTTAGGAGGCATAAGGAAAGTATTTCAGCACTTCCAACAGAAGACTGAAGTCTGTTGTTCAATGTGATCCTCACAGTTTTATCAGTGTAACAGAATGATGCTGATTTATATCATCTGAAACATGTCTGGAGGGACTGAAATATGTCACCTCGCCAACACCACCTCTCAAAAAAAGAAGAGTGATAACATCTCAGTAGAATTTCTGTGAATGCTTGTTTTTTGCTCTCTTTATAGAATGAACAAACATGAGGAGACAAAGTAAGCCAATGGCCACAGAGAATTAATGCTAGAAGCTAACCTCAGCTGACAATTACTTTTCTCCTCTATCACTCTTCTTGGTTGGCAGTGAGTTTTCCTGTATCACTGTATTTACCTTGAATCAAACTGACCTGGCAGTCAGGATTGTTAGTCTGCTGATTCATTGTAGCTTTGTGAAAATCACTGAACTAAAATTTCAAAAGTGTCGTGTATATGTGGTGCTGCCTTAGCCATTGCAGACCCCCCTACCCTTATGCTGAAGGCACCTGCTCTCAGGGATGGAGAGGAAGTCTTATCAACATCTGGTAACAAAGATTTTCATGAGTACTACTCTTCTCTGTTGAAGGCAAGTTTCTCCTGCTTTCTGTGGGTGGGTCAGGGGGATGAGGGACGACACAAGTCCTGCCCTCCGCCCTTCTCCTTGTCTGGCCCTTTCAGGCTTGTTGAAAGTCTTGGATCTGTAAAGAATATCCTCAGACACTGCTGTTAGGTGCCGTGATATAAACAGTGATACGTGGTCTAACTCTCTAGACTGGAGTTATTTGTCGTGTCCCACACCTGACAGGTATAAGGTTATTGTGATTTCATTTCAAAACATAGGGACATAAATGACAATGGATATAGGAATTATGACTACAATAAAATTGCATAATAAAAGTAGCAATAATAATAGTAGTGTGTCAGAGTCACACGGTGAATCATTTTACTATATTTAAACCAGCTGCCTCCTCTACCAGCTCTTCACGTGTTCCTGACCACCTCAGCCCAGAAACGCATTGCCCAAGCCACCAGTAACCCACATGCATCTGAGCAGCCTTTGCAGTACCTGTGCTGCAGGGGGAGGGTTCAGTGGGATTCTGGGGAGGCTGTCTTCAAGGCCTAAGGAAACAAAGACCCATCTGATTATTTAGGCAAGCTTATTTCTTGTGCAGAGGTAAGATATGAGTGAGCTTTAAGCGGTAGCTAGCTCTACAATACTTTCAGAAATTCCTGCTGCCTTAACCCTGAATGTAGGAGAACCTTAATAATGAGTGATGTTCTATTTTGTCTATAAGTAACAAGTAGTGCCAAGACTGCCCTAGTGCCTTCATGTAAAATTATCTCTGCAATATTTTGGTAATGACTTCAAATCACCAACCAATCACAGTGCAAATGTTTCTATCTCCATAGAAGCTGACTGCTAAATTCCAAAGAACTCTAGTTTTGGAATGTCTTTTCCAAATCATCTCAAAGCTAATTTATCTTTCTTTGGGGGCTGAATTGCTGAATCAACCCTGCAGTGATTGGTATCTAGAGCTGTTCAATGCAGGGGTAAGTAAACAGTGCTTTTTCAAGAGGTCTGTCTTGCAAATGATTTAATCAAGTGATTGCTACAATGAGTAATAAAGTTATATTCTACTAAAGCTCCAACTGCCTTTATTCCAGTAAGTTAATTCCTTTGATCAGTTCTGAGGATAAGTAAAAAGAAATAAAATTGCTAAGAAAAATTTAGTATTTTGGAATGTGCAACCCCAAAAGAGTTATGATCTTAAAATGGATCAGGCTAATCTCTCTTTCAGAAATTGTTATGTTTGCAAATAGTAACGTCGTGCTGGTAATAAATCATCTAAATTTTAACCTCTCAGCAGAATGAATGTTGTTAACAGTTACTTAATTTAAGAGGAGAAATAATCTGCCCCCTTCACCCGCACTAGCTAAAATGAATTAGACCCAAATTTTTCAAAGCATTAAGTAGGAATGTGCCTTTTCTTTCTCAGGGAGAATTCCCTTTTTTAAGTGCCAGGGAAGAAAAGTTCTGACACTGTCTTTCTTTTGCATCTAACAATTTGGCATATCTTGTTATTTGGTGCTGTGAAAGGTAGTTTATGGCTGCAAGCCAACAAGTGGCTATGCTAATAACCTAATAGTTTGCTGCGCTCACAGGATAAGGTCTTGCTCCCTCCTCCTCATCCCTCTTTGCCTTCCAGTCTTTTTCTCCTCTTACAGAGTCCTGTCCCCAGTGCTTTGTCTCATGCTTTCCTTGAGTCAGTTCAATCAGTTAACTCAGAGAATTATCTGCTTTCTGGTTATTTTCTTCCAAGTCAGGGAAGTCAGTTGGCTGACAGTGGCATCTGAAGCGCACCGTGATCAGCAAACAGTGAATGGCAGTACCACGTAGAGAGCAACATACATGGAAAACACACGTGGGATGAGGTGGGATCTATGCTATCTTTAGCAATTATCTGTTAGATCCATCCACCACATCTTGCAGAAATGAACCATGGATTATGTTGGGTCTGATTATTTGCTGCCAGCAAAATGTATGTGGTTGTACAAAAGCAGTGGAAAAGTGCCAACAAGTTATTACAGCAATGTTTTACTCTCTTTGGTTTGGATTTCCTCTATCTCCTTTTACAAGCTGTGAAAAATGGGACCAAATATACCAACTCTTCCAGATAGTTGACTCCATTTGAAAATGTTAGGTGGTGCTTGAAGGGATAAGTAATTTCAGAAGAGGACTAGAAATGATAAATACATGAGCAAATATTTCTGTCCAAGATTTGGAGTATTTTTAAATTTGGACACACACCCACATCAAAAGTACAACAAATAATTCTAATCTATCATCTGTTAAAGAGATAAACACCTCAAATAAACATGTCAAAGATGTTCAACGTATATGAGTACATCCAACTGGATCTTCTATATGTTTTATGCCAGTAGAGCTGGATGGAAAGTAGGATTCAACCTTCAGCTCTGTTCTGTTTGGTTTGGCTTTACTGGAACTGAAGTTTTATTACCTGTTCTTCCAGATTTGCTAGGGTTTCTTGTTGCTCTGTAAAACAAATTAATGAAAAACTCATAATTTAAAAAAAAAGGGGAGTTGTTGTTGTTTTCACTTTGAATTTATTAATCCTCTATCTAGCCCTACTTCATATAACTCTTTCTAGCCACTTTACTATTCCAAGAAAGCAAAGACATTTAGCATAATCAAAGACAAAGAAGACTGTATACTGAGTGACCACACCACAGACATATAGTTACAATTACATCTCAGCACAGGACAATGTGCCATATCAGTAGATGCTCACAGTAAAGCTCCTCTGGTGTCTTCTTCAGCAATAACCCAATTGTTGAATATGGTTCAAGAGTATCAACAGGGACAGACACAGGGCAGAAGTCTTTAACTCTTTGTTTGCCTCTGTCTTCAACATGGATGATGGCCCAAGGGGGTCTCAACACCCTGAGCTGGAGGACCATGACCGGGAGAATGATTAGCTCCCAGCTGACCCTGAAATTGTGTGGGATCTGCTGCTCCAGCTGGATCTCTACAATCCATGGGGCCTGATGGGATCAATCCAAGAATCCTCAAGGAGATAGCTGATGTCATTGCAAAATCTCTTTATGATTTTTGGGTGCTCTGGGGAATCCAGAGAGGTCCTAGCTGACTGGAAGATGGTGAACATTGTCCCTATTTTCAAGAAGGGGAAGAAGGAGGATCCTGGAGACTACAGGCCTGTCAGTCTCCCTTCAGTGTCTGGTAAAGTTATAGAGAAGATTATTCTGGGAGGAATTGAAAAAGACCTGAAAGACAATGCAGCCATTGGTCACAGCCAGCACAGCTTCGTGGGAGGAAAGTTCTGCTTATCAAACCTGATTTCCTTTTATGACGAGGTAGCACACCTAGCTGATCAAGAGAAGCCAGTTGATGTCATCTTTTTGGATTTCAGAAAAGCTTTCAATACTGTCTCTCACAGGATTCTTCTGGACAAAATGTCCATCACACAGCTGGATAAACACATCATGTGGTGGGTGATCAGTTGGCTCACTGGCCAAGCTCAGAGGGTGATAGTGAATGGGATGACATCAGACTGGTGACCTGTCACTAGTGGGGTTCCACAGGGCTCCATCTTTGGCCCTGTGCTATTCAACATCATAAATTACTTGGGCACAGAACTGGGGGGGATACTAAGCAAATTTGCATATGACAGAAAACTGGGAGGAACTATTGACTCCCTGGAAGGCAGGGAGGCCCTGCAGAGAGACCTTGACAAATTAGAGGACTGGGCAATCACCAACCATATGAAGGGAAGGTGCCAGTTTCTGCACCTATGATGGGGCAACCCTGGATGTACATATAGACTAGGGAATGAGATGCTGGAAAGCTGTGCTGTGAAAAGGGGCCTGAGGGTCCTGATTGACAGCGACTTGAAGATGAGTCAGCAGTGCCCTGGCAGCCAGGAGGGCCAACCATGCCCTGGCGGGCATCAGGCAAAGCATCGCCAGCAGGTCAAGGGGGGAGATTGTCCTGCTCTGCTCCACACTGGTGTGGCCTCACCTTGAATATTGTGTGCAGTTTTGGTCACCATGATATAAGAAAGATATTAAGTTATTAGAGAGCATCCAAAGGAAAGCAATGAAGATGGTGAAGGGCTCTGAGGGAAAGTCATACGAGGAGTGGCTGAGGTCACTTGTTCTGTTCAGCCTGGAGAAAAGGAGACTGAGGGGAGACCTCATTGCAGTCTACAGCTTCCTTGTGAGAGGAAGAGGAGGGCCAGGCACTGATCTCTTCTCTGTGACCAGTGACAGGATTCAAGGAAATTGCCTGATTTTTGCTGGGGAGACTTAGATTCGAAATTGGAAAAAGGTTCTTCAGTCAGAGGGTGGCTGGGTACTGGGACAGGCTCCCCAGGCAAGTGGTCAACAAGCCTTCCAGAGTTCAAGAAATGTTTGGACAATGCTCCCAGGCACATGGTGTGTCTGTTGGGGATGGTCCTGTGCAAGTCTAAGAGCTGAACTGAATGATTCTTGTAGGTATCTTCCAAGTCAGCATGTTCTGTGCATCTGTGATTTTGAGGTACTCTCTTTGGTGCCTCTCAGACTGAGATGGATTGAAATCACCAAGAATGCCTTTGCTGTCCCAGTATTTGAGGATAGAAATAAGCTTGAAAAGGAAAGACTGAATTTGCTCTGGAGAACTCAAAATTCTATTCTCTGTACAGTCTATTGCTATATTGTTGATTTTAAGAGTGCTTTGGAGCTCAGTTCTATTAATGTTAAGTCTAAAGACTTAGGTCTGTTCATAAAGTGTAGTGGAAGAAAAAAAAATCAACGTTTTTAGGATGTACCTCGTTCTGTAATTTTCAGATATTTTTGCAATGTTTTTTGACCTGACAGCTGATGAGGGAATTAAATGATTATTCTGTGTGTTTTCCTTACTATGCTTTTTTCCCCCTACATTTTTTCTTTTTATTTTATTTACTTATTAAAAAAAGGAAAAAAACATTAGGGATTTTTGTGGTGTTTTCTGTAAGAAATAGGAAAATTATTTGTAAATATCATACACAACCGAATTAGCTAAAACCATTGTTGATTCCAAAAATAGACTTCAGCAACTGCATGAAAGGACAAAAAAATACTACTAACCAATTTAAATTTAGTCGTAAGTAATACTATTGAAGCTAAGGGAACATTTAATTAGGTATTTTACAATTACCTTGTTTGGAAACTGGCCAGGACACCATGGTTGATATTACATCTCTTATGTAAAACTTCAAGAGATTGGGTTTTGTCACAAATGAAAAAGACACTGTTTCTTCCTAAGATTGAAATTTCTCTTTGTTTATGTTTTTAAAGCTGGTTCCAATTGTTGTTTAACAAACTTTGCTGTTTTGAACAAACATCTAAAAACACTTACCTTCTCCGAGGACACATGTCCTGAAATGCTGCTTAGTTCTATCATAGAACAATGTCCTGGCAGCCCTGCAAATTGGAGGATGCTATAAAACTGTATGATGGGGAAAAATATACAGGATGTGTTACCTTTGAAGCCCTAACTTCACAAGCAGCCTCCTCAGTGTTTTTCACTCTACCTGGTATGCATGGGCTCAAATTCAAACACGAGAGACTGAAAAGGCATTTTTTCCCCAGGAAATTAAAAGGCATTTTCTACAATGACTGGAAACTGGTTGCTCCTCTTCAGGAGAGAATTCTGCCCTTCCTTGCTTCCTATTCTTACCTTTGATTTGCCAGCTCTGGGAACTCTGGTTGTAAAACAAAACTTGCTCCTGACAGTAGAACAGGATTAGCCACAAGGAAGAGTGCATAAAACTACTAGCTATATCACCAGCCCATGTAGCTGTGATGAGGGAAGGGTTTTCAACACTGAAGACTGCTTTTTATTTTTTAATGAGGAAATATTTCCCAACCTCATCAGTCTGGCAAAAAGTCATATCCAGCACTGAAACACATGTCCCCATAACAAGGGGAAGGGTAATCCCATGCAGCTTCTGTCTGGAGCCATAGTGTCAGCACTGTTTTTAGGCAGGCATGTCTTCATTCCTGGGGGTGCCCTGGATGGCAGAGGGATCTCTGTTGATGATGCTTTGGCTGAATTGGCTGCTGAAACCTTTGTTATTCTGGAAGAAGCCTCAAGCCCTGATGAAGATGGAAATAATAAAGGGCAAAAAGGAGACCTCTGGAGCTGTTTTTATCTTTCATGAGATGATCGCACTAAGCTTGCTGGAAGAGAATGACCCACTGACTTTGTGATTCATGAAGCAGTTAACCATGGATACACTCTGCTTGTCTCACCACAGAACTGTGTGAGGCACAGCACATGCCATTTTACTCACTGCTATTTTAAAGCTGTGCAATCTTTTTTCAGAGTCCAACTCACCTCTCTGACAAAGTTGAAGGTACTAAGTATCTTCTAACGAATGGATTAATGTATGCTTTTCATAATCTGCTTTTTTTTTATTCAGTTGTTCTTCTCACAAGTAGTTCTTGTGGGTAGAATAGAGTTGACCTTATTCTAACAGATGAAATATTGAAATGTATACTGTAAAAAAGCATAGGGGGATTCATTAGAAACTGCAGATTACCATTATACTGCGTGACAGCACCAGAGATTTTGTCCAGTTCTACTTATTTTACCAGGGAAATAATGCAGGGAAAGGTCAAAATGCTCCTTGGCACTTTCACAAAAATGTCCTGTGAATTTCTCTTTTTTGAATTTTCCACCTCTTGCATTCTGTGCGTTCTTCTGGATAGTTAGGTCTGAAAGCTGGTGGTCTTTGTCACCCTTACTATTTAGTATTCGGCCCTCTCACAAATGCTTTCATGCTCGGGCTATTAGATCAACTGAAGCTGGTTCTAAGAATTCTCTGTCCACCCTACAATGAACAGTTTGTTTCCATTCAAACTAGTAGAAATAAGTATCCAAGGACATGGGAAGATTTTTCACTGGACAAAGCTTTAATTAACTGTTGCATACATATGGACAGGCTTTGGGAGAAAAATACACTTAGCCAAGAGGAGCTGTATTTAAAAGGAAAGGAAACAGATTTTGGCTACATGATGTTGCCTAACTATCTTTTATAGAGAAATTAAAGAAAGCTACATTTGAGTTGAGTTTGCTAATTTTTTTAGATATCTCTTCTATTATTGACAGGATTCTGTGCTCTTACTGATGGTAAACTGCCAGGTTTTTCTGCTCCTTTATTGTCAAAAGCATATCAGAACAACTCTCTGATGAAATAAACTAAAACAAAAGATCCAGTTTGGGGGGTTTTCCTGTAAAAAAAAAAGAAAAAAAAAGAGGTTAACAAGAAGTTAACTGCCTCTACTCTAGTAAATAAAACAGGTCAAGCACTGTCATTCAGTTTTGAAGTCAATTGGTTTGACACATTTCACATCACCATAAACAGTCTTTCCAAGGTTCCCAAAACAGGGTGATTGCATTCAAACTGCCTACTGGGAATGGTCCCTGCCTGTGTTATCTCCTGCTTCTCTACAAAGAGTGATCTGTGAGTATTATAGTTGAGTCTGATCAAAACCGTGCTCAGGGATTGTGCTAGTGATTTAAAATCTCATGTACTAGTGGTTGGCCTGTGTCCTGGCCATGCTTGGTTAGCTAGTCCACTTGTAAGCTAGTCCTCAGTCATATATGGTCAAATGTAGTCACAGACACACAGCCAGAATTACCTTGACTTTCAGCAGAACCTGCAAGCCAACAGAATGTTCCTTGTAGCCATTTTCTTACAGAGTTTGTTTAGCTGTTTGATGAAATGGAAACAGGATAGGAAGTTCATGCTCATTTAACCTGTTCAATTTTCCTTTTATCGGTCTGTAGCTTCAAACACACATTCAATTAATCCAGACTGTGAGTGACTACTGGGGATTTTGTCTGAGATATTAAAACAACTTTACCTGTCACAGTTGGTGGCTGTGCTTTGGTACATGAAGTGTGATAGATGACTACTTCTTCAGGGACAGGAAGGGAGAACAGGGTAGTTGCTAGCAACTTTTCAAAGAAAAAGAGTTTATAAATAGCACTGGCACAAACCATTGGTGACACCACGTAATGTACTTCAATTTGTTTATTGTTGAAATAAAGATGAGGTTGTAAATGCGAAGATTTTTTGGAAATTCCCGCTTTGTGCAAACATTGCATCATAGCAGCAGGGTAGATGGAAGGTTTTGCAAGCATCAATGTAAGTTATTTTACTGATTGACTTGAATCTATCTCTATGCATTTACTTTTTATTTGTTTCTCTTTGATCAGGTGATCTGCACATTCTGCAGAGTCTGTTGAAGACTGAAGAATTACATGCTGCCTCTTTCAAAAATTTTCAGAAAGGAAGATTCTGAAGGAAATCTAGGAAATACAGAGTACTTCCCAAAAACTACTGGTTTATAGGGGGCTAACATGACTTTCCATTGGTGGAGTAACATAGTAATATTAAAAATCCAATGTGTTAGACATAAACTTGTCAGTCACTGAGGTGGTCCCAACCATTGTTGGCTTCAGAATAGGGAATTTTAAAATGTCCTAAGGTTTTGAAGTGCAAAGACAGGCAATGTAATCTTACAGTGCAATCTGTTATGGAAAAGACTAACTGAAAAGCATAGGGATATTCCAAGTGATATTGTAAAGATGTAGTGTGAAGAACGATGTCCAAGTGGGAGAACTTCAGTGAGGCTATGATGTGATAATAAATAACACAAGTGATAACAACTTCTACATATCTTATGTGTGTCTTTTCAAAACATTTAAAGTTCTATTCAAAAGCAGTGAAATGCAAAATAAAGACAAATAAAAATGGAAATTAAAATAAGTATGTAAGGCAAGGTTAAAAAGGTAAGTAATACTCCATACATGACTGAAATCCTGCAAATCTTCTTCAGTGATGTCTCCCTCAGACTTTTTGTTTGATCTATGAAGGTCTGATCCAGTTATATACAGAAAGCTAATGGACCACTGCATCAAGCCCTCAGCAAAGACCAATGAAAGTAGTATGGGTTTTTATGAAGCATGATAGAGTGTTGTGTTCTGAGAACAAAATTAGAGCACTAATGATGCAAAAAAAAAAGAAAAAATAGCAGTTTGATGTTCCTGTTGCACTTTCCTATAATACGTGAAGGAAAGACAAATATTGTCTCAGCAATCTGAAAACTCAAAGAGTAAAAATTGTTTCTAGTGGAATATGTCTTATATGATGACCTCAAAGCCATTAAGATGTATGGGAATATTTTTCTTCCTGAGAGAATTATCTGCATTTGTGAATATTCCCTCCAAACTAGTGCACATGTCCTGTGCTGAAGAGCACTGTTTTACGTTAACAGAAGACCTCATCCTTCTTAACTCCTGGTAGTGGTTTTCTGTCTCTATTATGTCTATGTTCACTTTAGCATATAGTACATCTAACAGACATCATCTGTGTTAGTGAAGGTCCTATGTCCGTAGTATTCATGCTTTGGAAGATTTTATTTTGGACCAGTTCTTGTCTTCTCCTGTATACTGAAAACTCATTCTAGTTGGAATGTTTTATTTGGTCTTCTGAAACACAGCTTGTTGTTTAGTTATGTTTGAAAGGAATCCATTTGTTGTGCTCAGAGACAGCTCCATGGTGAGAACTGAGAGACAGCAGCTGGGCTGACTGCTGCAAATGAATGAATGTCACAAGTATACTACTGGTTTCTAGAGCTATAATGAAGAGATATGAAGTTCCTTTTCCATATGTGTGATCATCTTGCCAGCCTCAAGTATTTTGATAGGTTTTTGATAAGCAGAAAAACCCCTGTTGTTTGGGAGAGCTGGAAGAGCTTCCATCCTACAGATATGTATAGAAATGCCTGCAGCTTAGTGCTGGACCAGGAAAACTTCATGAACTTCTCTTTGTCTCCTGGGAAATCTTTTTCCGAGCAATGCTCTGTAATGATTAGGGTTAGGGCAATGACAGCTTTTTTCTGAAGAAATATTCTAAGAAATTCTGAGTGTGGGACATATCAGAGGTCTGGGGTAAGTTTACTTATTGGCCAAGTAGTAGTGAGAAATGTGGGAGAGAAATAAGCAATTGTCTTTTATAAGGAAAATGAAAATGAAAATGCAAGGCTGGACAAGAATGATGTGGTTCTATGACCACTAGAATTAAGGAGCCTGATTCCCAATGGATTTCTGTTGCTTGGGGTTTTTTTAGCTGTCTAAAGTGAAGTAGCCTCTAGCTGAACTTTGTCCCATGAGGAGACCACTTACAAGACCTCTTGTAGCACATTTCTGATGGTGGATGAGGTGTATGCTCATGTTTCTTATCATGAGGGCATCTATGAAAGACATTCTTCTGCACACATAGAGTCTGCCTGAATAACCCTTTTTTTCATGGTAAATGTAATTAAGGACCATTTTACTCTTTTACAAAATGTTCAATTTTTTTTCAAAAGGTTATGAAAATTTAGGCCACTTTTATAACTGCAGTAAGCATCCATATTAAACATGTTGTAAGGAAATAAGAAGAGCTGCATTTGTGCAAGAAAGTACACAAGTTGTTTCCATTACAAAAAAAGAGTAACATTTCTGTGAAGGCACTCCTCTACTTGCATTTTGGATTAAGGTTGTTGTGTGGGTAGCGCAATTAAGTGAGCTTCTCTTGGCTTACATAGGAGGCATGCATTGTTAAATATTTTGACAGTCCATAAAATAAAATGACCAGAAAAATAAACGTATCCCAAAGGAAGAGTCTTCAAAATGGGAGTTTTGTGACATTTGAATGTAAGTGGTAGTAGATCAAAATACTTTCCAGAAGGGCTGGTTTCCTCGGTGGTCTGAGGAGTAGGGACAAACATGGGTCATAGTTCTTTCCCCCAACCCATTTTCATCTTATCATCTTCTCTCAGTTCCCAGCTTCTGGCCCTAGACTGTGTTTCACAGGGAGTGTGACAGCTGCTGATGCTCCTCAGCTGCCCAACTCCACATGGACATGGCCACCATAAAAGTAGAATAATTCCTGCCTCTGTTTTGGATCTTGCCTTGTTTTACTAGGGACTTTAGAAATGCAGAGACATCTCTTTGTATTATCTTCTCGGGTCACAAGGCTGTTAAACTAAGATATGTAAATTCTTTTTCTGTTCAGAACCTGCTGAAAAACACTTGACTTTCATAAATGACTACTTCAGCTAAGTGCTGGAAGGTCTTTCTTTTATTTGATCCTATTAATACCTAATATTGAAGTAAAATAGCCCAAATAACAGCAGAACTTGATAATAGTAATCACTTGTTCATTTCATTGTTTTATCTCTTATTGCCATAAGACATTGATTCTTGTCCTGATATAATCTTGTTGGCTGGTGACATTATGAGAATGTGAGCCCAGTGAACTTTGTAACTAATCACACTTTTTCATTAGATTTTTTTGTTTTTGGAAAAGAAATAAAGAAGTTTGATTTTGCTTATTATAGTCTGACCTTTCTTCACATTATCATTTCCAAAAGTTTGCTTTTCTACACTAAAAAAGCGTGAAGAATTTCCTCTAATTAGTTTCTAATGGCAAACAACATCTTGACCTCATTTGTCAGAAAATGCAGAGCTGAAGTGTATTATTTAACAAGGGAATATCACACATGTATGATTAATGTATGGCACTTTCCATGACCCTATTTGACTCCCTTTGTGAATATTTAATGTATTTAACATTGTATTTTCGATTTCAGATGACAAAAAAGTCAAGAGCTCATAGTATACAGAGCTTCATCTTATCAAATGAGCAATAACATATCTAACACAGAGCTTTGAGGTTCTTTCATAATAATTAAAAACCATGAAATAAAAGCAAAGGTTATAGAAAAGACATGTATCCTGTTTTTCTCTGTTCTTCTTAAATCTAACCAGAAATGTCCTGAGACAAAGGGAAGGTGGGGATGCAGAAAGACATACATGTAAAAAAGCTGACAGGCTATCCAGACTTTAGGCTGGGATGCTAAAGCACAAGAGAACACACCAAAATCCCACCAGCTGGCAGACTGTGATGCCCTGTTACACTAGCAGTAAAAAATAAGTTGACAGGAAAGAGCCCATGTAATTTACATCTTCAAATCTATTACTAATTTTTATGCATATAGAGTATGGGAGCAGCTTCTCCAGAACACAAATCCCTCTGTTTATGGAACAACATTGCTACTGTAAGACCTTTTGTCTTCTACAGCATACACCATTCTGCAGGAGGATGATATCACTTCGTAGTCTTCACCTTGTGCTCTCGTCCTCCTTGGAACAATGCTGTGCACACTAGTCAGACAAAACTGCCATTGAAAGCCCTGGAATTTTGCTTGAGTCTAACATTAAGAACCAGCTTTTGTTTTGTCTCAAGGACAAAAGGACAAGAAGGCTTCCCACTGGTTTTTATTTAACTTGGGGCCACATTATAATGCTTAGAACTATCCATGTCCTTCTCTAAGCATCAAGAAGATGATGTAATCTGTGTATATTTTTTGAAGTTCAGTCTTCTGTCACTGTAAGCCAG
This sequence comes from Pseudotriccus pelzelni, assembly GCA_035584735.1. Lineage (NCBI taxonomy): Eukaryota > Metazoa > Chordata > Aves > Passeriformes > Tyrannidae > Pseudotriccus > Pseudotriccus pelzelni. Next base: position 68,166,823 of record JAWMRA010000113.1, read on the forward strand.
TGTTATTCAAATGGCACACACACCTTTATAATCAAATACGTAGTAATAAAGGTGTTGTAGATTTTCTAGGAGCAAAGAAATTTCCATATTGTAACTTTAGATTTTCTTTCCTTTTATTTGCTTGAGTGGATCACAGCTTCATACAGTATGATTTTATTCCATCTTAATTCATCACGGTTTGAATATGTGAGCCCACAATACTCAGAATCAAGTGTAGTTGAAGATTACACTATGCTACTGTGTCAGTGTAATTTGCTTCTAATCAGCAATTTGTGGCTCCAGCAGTATAATTTGTCACTTTGTGCTCATATAAATTGATCCAAAGTTAGTAGTAAATGACATGTATATATGGTACCTGCTAAAAAGTTAGATACAGTCGGTTTATTTTTATTTTCTGGTTTTGGTGAGCACCATGGTAGACACAAACACCATACTAGAAAGTGGAATTGTGGTTTTGTAGGTGTAAATAACAAAATTCTCAATGATTATAATAAGAACAAGTTTTTCCCTGCAATGCATTAAATTTATGAAAATTTAATAGGAATATGTGTCTGTAATAATAAGGCAGTTTGACTCTAGATGTGTTTACTTTATATTTGTCTTTTTATCTTTTCTCATTCCTATCAGATAGTACTTATCTTAAGGCTAAAATTTTAAGATTATCTTCCAAAAATATAAGTTTATTTAAATTAAGTAAAAGGGAAACCCATAGATCAGAAAAAGTAATCAGCTAAAATAATAAGTCCAATGGTTTGAAAAGGCCACATAATAGCCATAGATTTTATTAATAATCCTTTTAACAACGCATTATGCTCGTGGCATAACACGTCCTTAATCACAGAGGAGAAAAGCTGGCTGCATGCGTACATGGCGAAATGTGAAAGTGTTACTGCAGACTCATTTTCAGCAGTAGTTTGTTACATTTCCACACCTGATTTTGCATGAGTCGTGTTCTGTATTTTGAGGTGTGAAATGTGGATTACAGATGCACTGAGAGGCTGAATGATCCGTAAGCAAGCCTGTGCACCTGGATCCTCATGACCTTCAACTGGATTCAGTGGACAGGGCCTCTGGAGAGGAATGTGAAAGAATGGGATCAGGTTATCTAACAATTTTTACTATAAAACGTATTTTTCGGCAGCCATGATGATCCTATAAGCCCTGGGTTAGGGCAGATATAATAAATTTCTTGTTAGGAAATATGTGGCCAAAAAAAAAAAAAGAGAAGAAAGCCACAGTGGGCTTTCAAGGTGATAATGGAACCTACATTTTTTAAGCCAGCTGTTGTCAAACTGATGCCTTTCATTCCATCTATACCTATCATTCCGAGCAATTCCCAAAATTTTTTCTTAGTCCTACACACTGATTTACATCTGTTTATAGGTAGAGGTACTGCTGGCTCTGAATGCTATTGCAATGCAGTTTGTGTAATATGCTGAACTGCACAATATAAATTAACAGTAAGGCAGCAGCTCCCATGTAGACTCACCATCTAATAGAGATCACCTTAATAGAAATGAGTGACCCAGAGAATTCCTATTTTGCAAGACTCCTTAGATCAGCCTGAGTTTACATGGTTACAAGTCTATTTTGTGTTACACTGCAGGACAAATAACTCCCCAGATGCCTTCTTCTCAAATAATCATTTTTCATGTTAGGAAATTGTCAGTTGACAAGTTTTGTTATAGACATGAAGAATATACCTGGTCTCTACTGTTGTACCGCCAGGTCAATCTTCAGCTTAGGCTAAGTCTTTCTGGGCGATTAACAGACATTGTAATTATAGATATACTTGAATGGTACCAGTGAATTGCGGCACCATCACTGCCGAGGCCAAGGGTTCGATTCCCAGCCAGGGACACTCCCTGGGCAGGTGGAGCTCGTTAGCCCTGTAAGGCAATCC
>JAWMRA010000113.1:68183237-68318376 GCA_035584735.1 Pseudotriccus pelzelni
AAATTAAATTCTTTTTTTTTTTTTTTTTTTTTTTTGCCTCTGGTTTATGTGCAGATTTTTGAAGACTTGATGTCATAGGTAAGATACCTTCATAACATATATGATCAAAATCAAATGGCAAATTTTATGCTGGGTTATGCAATCCTTGTAGCAAATGAAAATCATAACCCTCTCACTTCATGTCTGTCCAAGTAAGTCTCCAAGCCTGCCTGTTCTCTGTGCCTGTCATTCTGTAGCTGACTATTAAGGTATCAGTGGCATGAAAAGAATTTTATCAACACAGTAGCAGATCTTTATATCACTAGGGATATCTCTAAATTAGTCTGTTCTGGTGGTCATTACACATAACACTTATATGCAGATTGCTTCACCAGTGATGAATTTGACTGTCCTCTTTGAATGAAGTGGTATTTGTTTGCTTTACAGAGACAATGCCTGATAGACAAATATTTCTGTCACTTGGCTGTATCAGATGAGTTATCAGAACTATTCAAGTATCACTGAATAATCAAGGATAAGAATGCTGAAGAATTAAAGAGAAGTTGCTGTGGAAATTAGAGAAGAGATGAACTATATATGCTAGATGGAATAAGTCAAGCTCTTTTTAATGTATTAAGTCTTCATTATTGCTAAAAGAAGTGAATTTGTGAGTGACTATCAGGAAAGACGACTATCCTTGAACCTGTCTTGATTATTTTTTTTTCTCTTTTCCCTTTTGCTTTCTGAGACTTTCCTCTTGAAGGGATATGTCACATTGTTTGTGTATGACGTGCACATCTACCTCCAGCATTTGCAAGCTATTTATGTGGGCTGCTGTTCAGTAGAACTGGCAGTTGCCCGGTGTGCTTGCATAATGCTAACAGTTCTGTATGAGGAAATGAGAGATTTTGCTCTGGTTACAAACTGATATTTGACATATGATCCTTACATGTTTTGTCTTGGTTTTTTAGACATCTGAAAAAGGTGTGCACACAAGCCATGCTCATGGCATGTCTAAGAGCTTGCAAATGCACACTATTCCATAGTCTGTGCTGATTAGTTCTTCTGCTCATGTCACCTTAGAGGTGTTTCTCACATGGAAGTCAAGCAGATCACTCTGGCTACCAGCTTCTTGTCAGATGCAGTTCAAGACATTGACCAGCAGTTGTGTAACTTGTATAAGAACTGAAATGTCATCCCAAATAAAACCGAATGGCTATTTTTTTCCAAGAAAACATTATTGATTTTAACTGTTTAATTAATTGAATAAGCTCTAGTGCCTCTTCGGACGCAGACCTTGTCATGGATTGCTCCTGGCCTAATTTTTAAGTTGTTCCTAGTCTCAGTCATCCATGTGGGATTTGGAGGGCAGGAACTTCATTGTTATATGCGATTTATGTAGGTGGACGCTGATTCTGAGGTTCCAAGTTATTGTTGTCCCTCATACTTCCTCTGTCCTCACACTCACTGGAAATGGGCAAAATGTCATGACACAGTATGAGAGATGTGACCATGAATCAAAACAAACAGTACTGGCAGATGTTTTTTTTTTCCGTGTAGCTGTCTCAAGTGGAAATGTCTACTATTTTGTGGTTGCAAGAGGGAAAATTCATCTGTCCAATGCTGTCGCAAATTTGAATCAAAAAGGGGCATATTTCCTTAACATCTCTACTTAATGTTACTATAGGCTTATGCCAGATTTTTACACAAGACAGACAAAAAATGAGATATAACACTGACGTGTGTGGCATTCCAAGTGCCAGACTTTCAGTGTACATGGGATAAGAACTATTCAGCTCACATGCCATGTGCCAGGAGGCTTTTGGGGACCTTCAGAACCACTGTGTGCTTGTTATAGAGTCAATCACTGCACACACAGTACATCCAGTGAACCCTGGGAGCTCTTGGCTTGTTCTGTATGCACTGAAGGCTGAAGTATCAGTGTATCAGAGGATGTATCCAGAATCTCTGCCACATAACCAGGAATCCCGGACAAATATAGCACATTCTGCCTGGCAGAATTTCTAAACATAAGTAAGAAAAAGGCAGGAAAAAACAATGAGATAGTAGCCCTTGTACTCAGAAAAGCTACCCATCTCATCATGCAGAAGTATGCCTTGCCTGCATTCTGTATGACTCTCCATTATGGGTCGTTTTTCACCCCCCTTTGGGCATGGACCATGTCTGTATATAAGACTGAGCCTGTCTAGTTACACCAGCATCATCGGCAGGGGGTATGCTAGTTTACTTCAGCTCCTGATTTGGCCCCATTCTCTGGGTTTTTATTAACTCTTTGTTGGTGTTTTGTTCCCCACACCCCACACCCCCCTCGCCAGTTGTTTTTTAACAGTCACAGAATAGTAAATGGTAATAATAGATTGCTGCATGGATGGGTATATCAGCATATGTTTGTAGGGGGATGTGAGAGACTGAACTGTGGGACGACCTCCCTGACATTCTCTGAAGCCTTTTTTCTTTTCCCAGGCTTTTTGGGAGGGTGTTTGTCTTGGGGGGGAAGTGGGGGGAGGGAATTTATAAGGTGTGTCGGAGAAGAGATTTCTTATGTTTGCTTGCAGATCTTTATAGCCTTCACAGATTGGGATGCTCAGTTCCCATAAATATATGATAATGATCATTTGGAGTGTGAATGTTAATTTGTGTAATAGGTTCCCAAAATATGGGCCATGTGCCTGCTGAGTATGTCTTATTTTAAAATAAATGTGCATACATAATACACACAGAGACACATGCTGCCTGCATATGCATCCATAATTTAAAATCTAAAATTATAATTTGTTTTTGAAGGAGACAAAGCAACAGCTCCCCCAGTATATCCATAACCGTTGAACAGGAGCCCAGACGTCAGGATGGTTTTGTGAGCCCTGCCGGAGATCACAGTCCCACATGGACAGCTGCAGCTACAAAGCACCCCAGTGACCTAGATTCAGCTCTAGATTACTGTCTGCTTTGGCCTCTGCCTCCCATCGCTGCACCAGGAGTCTGATTTTGTTGCACAAGCTAACTTGCTTACTGCTCTGACCCATTTTACCATAGCAACCTGGTTTGCTGTACCAGAGGCTAGAAAAAGCACACAGGCGACTTTTTCAGGATTCCAAGATTAAGTTCACTCTCTGCTCTTTTTCTTTTTTTTTTCTTCTCCCTCCTTCTCCTCCACAAGAATGTGCTTAACAGACATGACGAAGAAGAACTGATGTTTTCAAGCAGCACTGGAAGCCAGGAAAAGATTTAGGCGAGGTATTACTTATGTACTTCTAATACATTTCTTATCCTGATGAATGCTTTTGACTTATTTTTCTTTTCTGAGAAAAATTAGCCAGATGCTTCGCTTGCCCCAAGTGTCCCATTCCTGGTTTTCCCTCATCCATCCCCAACCCTTTCTCCCAATATCCTGCCCATTTTGCTTCCAAAAGTATATTTCATTATGTCCTATGTTTTTGATAACACATGAATAAATGCATTCAGATGTTCAGTAATAAAGCTGCTTTCACTGTAGTATGCTAGCTGCTGTCCATACCTTTGTATATTTATGTGGATCTATGTGTTAAAAACAGAAGGAGGCAGTTTAGAGGTAGCTCTTCTCAGGCATTACTTTAGTCCATAAGTAGTAGTAAGTAAATGGCCAGTCTTCGCGAACGAAGAACCGGGGAAGGTCTTTACACCTTCCAGCCTGCGCATTGGATTTACTTAGTCCATAAAAGACTATATGATAATCTGGGGGGGCATCAGGCAAAGCATTGTCAGCTGGTCAAGGCAGGTGATTGTTTCCCTCTGCTTTGCACTGGTGTGGCCTCACCTTGACTACTGTGTTCAGTCTGGAGAAGAGAAGACTGAGGGGAGACCTCACTGCACTATAAAATTTCCTTGTGAGGGCAAGGGGAGGGGCAGGCGCTGATCTCTTTGTGGAGACAGTGACAGGACCCAAGGCTGAAGTTGGGTTGGGGAGGTTTAGTTTGGATATTAGAGAAAGGTTCTTCACCCAGAGGGAGGCTGGGCACTGGAAGAGTCTCCACAAGGAAGTGGTCACAACACCAAGACTACCAGAGTTCAAGAAGCATTTGGTCAATGCTCTCAGGCACATGGTGTGACTCTTGGGGATGTCCCATGCAGGGATAAGAGTTGGCTTCAGTGATCCTTGTGAGTCCCTTCCAAATCAAAATATTCTCTGACTTAGTGATTCTGATTTTGACAAATTAAAAAAAAAGGAAAAGATAACTAAAAACACTATGGAAAATGGTGGTGAAATTTGAAAAAATCACATGTTGAGGATTTTTCAAGACTATCCTTTTTTTTTTTATTTTGTTGAGGAAACACTTCATGTTTGCTAAGCTTTGAGATCTGCATGTAGATGCAGGAATATGCAAAAATATGGAAAATCACAAGAAAGTCAAAAGTACACAAGTGTTATGAAAGAAATTGGCTTTTCCCTCCATGTTTCACATATTTTTGAGATGCTCCTAAAGTGCCTGAACGTTTTTGCTAGCCAGACAGAGGAACTTTGTTCAACACCTCCTAAGCGCATCTGTGACTGTTGCTGCCCTCATGAGTGCTGAGAAAGACACAAGTCAGGCTTCTAGGCTGACAAACATCAGAGATGTATTTCAAAATAATTTGGGAATTTGTTTTTCAACTCACACATCACACACTCCCTGATATCTACAAGTCACAAAATTCTTGAGTTGTTATTTCATTTATTTTTAGCTTTAAAAAACTTGTAAGTGGGTTCACCTTTTGCTAATCAGCATTGGTATTGTATAAGGCTCAAGTCCCATGTTTCTCCCAGCTGGCTAGTAAAAACAAGGTACAGAAGCGGTACTATGTAAGACTCTCAAAATAAAGTGGAAGGTGCCAAAAGGAAATTAAAAAGTGCATTTCTTGACATTCCTCCTTCAGAAGAACTGCCCTTATCTCCAGGAACATCATAGATATTTGAGTGTTTGAGCTGAGCACCTTTTCTTGTACAAGGGGAAGAACACCTTGAAGTGCATCTGACAAGAAGCTGGTAGCCAGAGTGAATCATTTGACCTCCTGTGTAAGAAACATCTCCAAGGACATGGGCAGAAGAGCAAATCAGCACAGTCTAAGGGATAGTGTGTGTTTGTGAGGTCTTAGATAAGCCATGAGCGTTGCTTGTGTGCATGTCTCTACTCCACAGTGAATAGGAAGCAGTGGAGCAATCCTGCCCATGTAGGCTTGGCAGTGTGTTGTAACACTGGATCTGGGCTTACCTCAGAGTAGTGTCCCATATCATCAGTACAGGAGAGAAGTTGTATTTTATGTAAATGCAATTCCAAAGAGGTTTTCAACTGTAACGGTAAGCAGGCTGTACCTGACCAAATCCCTCTGGATAGGGAAGAGAGGCAAAGAGGAATGCATCAAGGTGCCACTTAGTGCCATAGTCTAGTAACCATGGTGGTGTTGGATCAAGGATTGGACTTGGTGATCTCAGAAGTCCTTTCCAACCCAGCTGATTCTATGATTCTGTGATTCTAAGGTCTATTACATTTGGAAAATTGCAGACTTCTTGTCAAAAGATCTTTAATAAACCACATTATCAGTGTCTTTTAGTCCTGTAAAAACATCCAACCACCTCAGATCTTATACTTTACTGACACTCATTGCTATGTTCATGATACTGTAATTCTAAGTTTTCGTTTGTCCTCTAGGCTGGCCTAACCTACATGGCCAGTGTAAAAGTCAACAGGAAAGTAAATTATGATGCACAAGGCATGATAACTTCAAAAAAAATGACTCCTTATCAAAGGTTTCAGAGACCAGAAAACCTGTATTTACCTGATGAGTTCTATTTTCTAAACACTGGGCCTGAGCATACTTTTCTGGGCTCCCTGAAGGATTAAAAAACTGTTATACGTAAAGTGAGAGAGACTCTCTCACACGTCCACTGCCACGTGCCCTTCAGTTATTTCATAATGCATGGGATTCATTAACTAGTCTTGTGGATGAACACACTTCAGTGAACTGATAATTTTTTTATTGCTTCCTGGGGCTCTAATGTTCTTAATCATGGGGACTATTAGACTGCTTGCAAGATGAAGAACCATTAAAGGCGCAATTTGCCAAATGTGGGTTTTAAAGATAGAGAAGGTATGGAGCCTGAGTCAAATTTCAGTGGTCCTTGCACTGTAGGTTTTGTCATTCTGCAGCACCTTGAAAACCACCCAAAAGTTAGATTTTTTACAGGCCTAAATGTTGTCTTCTCTATAATTTTTCAGATAACATGGTTATAAGCTGACCAAAGGGATATTCCATACCATATGACATAGTGCTCAGTATATAAAGTATGGCAAAGAAGGAGAAAGGGGAGAATTTTTGGAGTTATGGTGTTTGTCTTCCTAAGTAACTGTTACTCGTGATGAGGCCTTGGTCTCCTGGAGGTGTCTGAACACCTGCCTGCCCATGGGAAGCAGTGAATTGATTCCTTGTTTTGCTTTGCTTGTGTGTATGGCTATTGCTTTCCCTATTAAACTGCCTTTATCTCAACCACAAGTTTTCTGGCTTTTACCCTTCTGATTCTATCCACGATCCTGCTGGTGGGGAAGTGAGTGAGTGGCTGCGTGGCTCTTGGTTGCTGGCTGGGGTTAAACCACAACAGTTGTGAACTACAGATGCTAATTTATGGATCCTAATTTTAGTGTTTTCACACACCAGAGACAACAGCTGTAACCTGCATTCCCTCATACTCATCACCTTTGATCTGTTACAGTCTTTTAACTAAACCTCCCTCTTCTTACTCATCATTCCAACACAACTTTAGAAGCCAGTGTATTTAACTTCCTATTTTCTATGGTATCAAAGCATCTAGAGGCTCTAGGTAATGTTCAAGAATATACAAATTAAGTTTTGCATTTCTTTGTCATGGTGAAGGATGGTCAGTTCTTCTGGTTTGTTTGGGGTTTTTTTCTAAATTCGTAGCTACAGATAAGCAAATGGTAGCTAGAAACAGAATGGAAATTATTTAGTTAATGATAAAAATTCAGAAAATACAAGAGACGTGTGGAAAGAGATGGGAAGATGTAAAGGAGAATATAGCAAGCAGAAGTAATGAAACTGGCACAAGAGAACTTATGAGAGAGGTGGGAGGGGATGGAAATAAAGGTCTCAAGAGCATGAATAGGAAGTTCCTCAGCTGGGAGAAGTGAAGCCAGATTTGGAAAACAGCACTAGTGTCCAGTGTTTATGAAGATGTGCAGCTGCTTCAGCTTTGGATGAACCTCTTATGCAGCTGCTGGCTCTGCTTAGGAATGTCATCTGCCTCTGGGGCCATATGATACACATCAGTGTTGGACAGTGATAGAGCACTACCAAGCCTTTAATTCCATCCCAAACTGTGCTGTCACACAGGATGGAGAGAAATATTTTTTGTTTGAATAACAATTTAAACTATGTATTTTCATGTTTCAGTTTAATTAATTAAAGATTCCTGGTTTATTTTTATTCATACCCACTCACTTTTCTAAAAAATCATTTTAGAGTAGGTAGGACTGTAATCAGGTACATTTAAAATCACACAGACATAATCCATCAGGAACTAAAAAAAACCCAAAACCCAAAACCCAACCAACCAAAAAATCCCCAAACAAACAAAAAAAACCCCAACCCCAAAAAAACCAATCAGGTTATTTTCATGCTGGCGATTTTTGTCTGGGACATGGGTGGTCCTACCAGAAGAGGAGAAAGTGGTGAAAAGAGGAAGGAGTCTGCAACACTGATACTTGAAGTTCTGGGTTTGCTTTAGCTGCTGCTCCTGAGAGGATGTGAGAAATGGAGACTGTGACATGCTCTGGTTTTTCCCCACCTCTAAGTTACTGATGCCAGTAAGAATGATTCTGCTTTGCTTGGAAGGCAGAAATGCACATCTCCTTTGAGCAGGTTTTGGACTATTCTGACATTCCAGCAATGTTCGGATTAAATCTCAGTAACACATTCCCATTTTTAAGTCTCTCTGATCTTCATATTATAGGGGCAACAACAACAAAGGTACTTGGAGTGATGCAAAACATCAAATAAAAGAAGGATGGGCTGGGCTTCATTGAGGACAGGGGATACAGAAGGCAACTGAAGTGAAAAGAAGAATGACAGTACCAAACCTGGCTTTGTGGAGCAGAATGAAAGGAAGCAAAGATTTTTTTTTCTGGGGTCAAGTTGGAGTTGATGGAGGAAATGCAAATGAATTTAAGATTTCAAGAATCTCTACTCACTGATTAGCCCTTTGAAGGATACATACATTTCCAGATTCAGCACCACTGAGTGTACTGCTAAATACTGAATACCTGTGAAAAATGAGCCTTGACATTCAACTAGAAAGAAGATTCCCATTTTCCCAGTGTTGTTTGATATTATTCATAGGATTGTGAACTACCATCATAATACACTTTGCCTTTTGTGTTGTAGGAAAGGATCTAGGGTCAAATGAATGCTTCTGATTTTGCAGGTGAAGGATATGATACTATTTAAAGCTTTACAGCTCTTGTGGTATGACCCCGGTATATAAATTTTTATAGAGAAACAGCAAAGATATAGATGGCTTTAACTTTTAGTAATTCTGTACATGTAGCAAAATAAATAGTCTGGTAAGACCAATATTGGAGATATCAGGCTCCTGTAAAGCAGATGGAGCTGTGCTAACTGAACTGTGAAAAAAAATTTCAGTTTCATAGTTATAGTTCTGTCCAGTGCTTTCTAGTAGCAGAAATATTTACAGGAAAAATAGAATATTAATATGTGACAGAAATACAAGAACATAAACATGCAAATTATTTTTACATGCCTACAGTGAAAGATATCAACTTTTTATGATAATATTATTTAACTGCTACAGGCATATTTCCGAATAACATCATCTTTAGAGTTTTTAAACTCGAGCGTATATAATCGTGGTGCTTAAAAGTGCATGAAGTTGTTCACTAACAAGTAGACATTTAGCTTTTAAATAAAGCTTACGTCCACATGGGCAAGGCTGCAGCCCTGTCAAAACAGGTGCATAGAATGAACAGGAAGATGAGCACCAGGTGTTGGTACCACATATTTTTGCAGTGGGAGTGACTTTAAATTAGCTCTGTCTAGTCCTATGGATCAATTTTGATTATAATTTAAAAAGTAAGAGAGGAAATCTTGAAGAAAATGTTTTGTCCTAACTTCATACAAACCCAAATCTAGTTCAGATACTCTGAGACTGTTGTGATGCAAACAAAACTTATAATTGCAGCTTGGGATGCACAAGCAGAGGCCTTTAAAAATGCAATCACAGGCTAATGTAGATTCAGTCTGTTTTACTGAGCATCAGAAAATTTTTTCATGTGACACAAGAGGCCAAGAAGTTTTTGTCAATTATTCTTAAAGCTCAGATAAGACAATTCCATCCCCCTGAAGGCGTAACAAAGCTATCATGTATACAGAGCATGTATGAGAAGCTCCAGATAAGAGTATTGATGGCTGTAATCTGAAGCAAGCTAGACATGCCTTCTAAAGGTGAAGATGTGCCGTGTTCTGAAAAATCTGGCCTCATTCACAGTGTTCTGGTATGTTCTTCACTGTAATTATTCTGAGGTTAGAGGTCTGGTCGCTAGGGATGACTGCAGTTTTAATAATCTTTGGTTGCCAGAGAGCTATCTTCTAAAACTCTACTTAGCACAGAAGAAAAAAAATCAGAAACTACACAATCTTGATGTGTAAATAATGAGAATGTAGTGTAACTTTCCATTTTTAGCCAGAAATTAGAGTTTGTTTGTTGCTCTATATGGTTGGAATTATTTGAAGTAGTGTGAAAAGAATGCAACAGAGACATAAAATATGGCTGCACTAGAAGATAGGAGATTTAGTAAAGTTTGGGAAATGAAGTTATGTATTTTGATTGCCTCTTGAGGACAATTACAGGGAGATTAAATATATATAAAATACTAAACATCTATATGTTATTAAATAGCTGTTCATCAGAGTAGTTCTGTCAGAAAAGTGAGAATTTTCTTAACAATTTTTTCTTATGCCAACTTTTCATCACCATTCCCTGGGTAGACAATAGGAAAGGGGGTGCAAAGTATGCTTACATGCTCCCTTCTGAGGAGGGGAGCATGTTACATCCATGCTGTATAAACTTGACAGTATCATATATGTTCAAAACAAGTTGCAGGGATACGGGGAACCATTCCAGTTTCCTTATGAAAAATCCTGACCTTTCCGAAGTTAGTAAACTTCAAGGAATTAGCAATTCTCTCATTTACATGATGATGCAGTGAGCTGTCCAGATTACATTGTTTTATCAGTTTTTGGAGATATTCTTATAAATATACATCATGGCTGGTCTTTCAAAATAAAGCATCTGTTTTATGTCAAAGCCCTGAGATTAAAAAAATTCTTTCCTTTACCTCTTTTACACTGAAGTAAACAGTGAAACAGCAGAAATTACTTCTGTAGCTCCATTAACTAGAGTGTGATTTCTCCAGCATAATGCCTGTGTAAATGGGGTTGGGCTTCATTGTTTGAATGGCTCTATAGAAAAATATGTCTTTTCCAGGGGGTTTCATCCCCCAATAACAAACATTTCCTCTATTTACACCAAATTAGCAGTCCTCTAATAAGAAGAAGCTTGTATACCAAGAAGCAGGTGTTTCTTCAGTTTCCAGTAGTTCTTCACTTCTTTTTTGAAGCCAGACTCTGGGAACTGGGCACAGAAATCTTCAGCTAGTCAAACACATGTTAAAACAGGACAGTCTACATAACAAATTAGGCAAGAAAAATACATGGCTATCCCTTGACTTAAGAGGCAATTAAAACCACTTTGGTGGATAAATAGCCTGTAATTGTTATGGTATTAGGAAGATCCAGTAAGGAGTTTTTGTAGTTAAAAGAGGAACAAGAATCAAGTCATCTCTAAGGAGAAAGACAGGAGGAGAGCTAGAGACAACTTCTGCCTCAGCAACCACAGATTTTTCCTTTTACATGAAATTTGAGAAGTGTTCATGGCTTTAGCAGCAGGCTTTTGGTTGTGCAGTGGTGTGGCTTTTTGTGTGTGTGTGTATGTGAGTGTGTGTGTGTGTGAGGCTTTTCATATGATAATGACAGATTCTATGGCAACCATTGAAAACGAAGGCCTGGAAACAAAAGCTGCAGCAGCAGAGGATCAGTACATATTCACTATGTCTGCAGGAATAACGGCAGAGACTCTCTCTTCTGAAAGGTATCTGATGGCAGCCTGTCAAAGGAAGGGCTTTGTTTTAACTCAGGCAGAGTTAACTCACTCTACAGTTAGTGCCAGGATTTCATTACTCCAGTTTTCACTCTACCTTTTTTTGCACACAAACCACATCTACGTTAGATGTGTAGGTAATAAGTGGTTAATGCCGGTCTGATCAAACTTCAGGGTGAACAACAGAAATGGGAGACAGAAAAACACAGGTTTAGCAGCCAAATGCTGCTACTTTTCTCATGACTGGTTACAGCCTCAAAAAGGCTTCACATATAAATAATGTAAGCAGGATTAGGCCTATATAGAACTGATGTCATATGAAATCAATGCTTAATTTCAGGCTACACATACTTATCTGTTGGTCCAAAAAAGGGTTTGTCATCTGAGCAAATGGGAAGATGAAATATCAAGCCCAGTTGTTTGCAGGACAGCAAATTACTGCTTTGGAGGCTGTGCTTTTCCAAGTAGATGAAGCAGCAAACTGTGTAGTGTCATGTAAAGTGATAATGCCAGACATGTAATAGCCAGTAGGACAGGCTAGTATAAATGTTACTCCTATTGACTGCAGGAGGAACATAAGTTCTATTCAAGTCTGGCTTTGGAATGAAGTAAAACAGAAATCTTTAAAGTGAGAAGTGATACCAAGTACAAAATAAGTTTAAGAGGAAATTAAAAGAGCAACCTTTCTATTTGCTTTTTAATGCCACTATTTTTGTACTATTTAATTTAGAAACCACCACAGTGAAGTGATACACTGAACTGGTGATTACAAATGGTGTTGTTATTCTTGTTTCTAAAGGTTTTCTTTTTCCCTAACCATATCACAGGTATTTAACAGCTTATTTTATTAAAAAAAAATCTAATAAACTTTTAAAAATCTTTATAACAGGGAAAAATTTTGCTAATGAACATGATGATGTATTATCTGCTTAAAGTGATACTGTGACTTCATTAGCATGAGTTTCCAACAGAATGACGTATTACCAGAACAGTACTACAGAAAACCTACCCACTTCATTGTTTTACTCTCAGACAACTAAGAGCAATGATATCTACAAGATTTCAAATGATATGCCAGTTGTTGAAAAATATTGGTGTAGATAATTTTCCTAAGTCACTATTTTTGCAAATCTCAGGTTCACTACTATATTTATAAATAAACAGATAAACTCTCAATGAATGAGTTGCAGACTTCTAAATCAAAGCCAGTGTAGCATTAGGTTCAGATTCACTGATAAATTCTTTTGAAAACTTTGGGGCTACTTATGCAGAATCCAGGCAAAAAGAGAAAAGAAAGAGTTGAAATGGAAGGCTGAAATTAAAAAGAACAGTTCTGTGAATAACAAGGTTCTATTACCAAGGAAGGATGATTCACTCCACAGATTTATTTCTCACATTTAACCAGTATATTTATATATTTATTGCCCTCATACTGATATGCTCTTAAGCTTTCATATGTGTCCTGCAAATAGGTACCAACACAGAGTCTTTTCGCTCCTGTTTGTGTGATTATGTCTTTTGTTTTCTAGATACAAGTTCTTTCCAGTCTGCTAGCCCTTCATGGAAAGTTGATCACATAGCACTCTAAAAGCACAAGGTTCAGGGCTGCCACAGCCCAGGCTTCCTTGTGTGCCTCGATAACCCAAGCTCACCCTTTCCAATGTCTCCTTTTCACTGAGATTTTTTTGTTTGTTTTGCAAAGTAGTGGAAACAAACAAACGTGTATGTTTTATAAATTTTCCAGAATAATTTCTAATTCTATTTTGTAAGACCAAAAAATGTGTAGATTTAGTCAAACTATAAACTTTACACATTTCCCTGAGTAATTTTTCTGCTCATTCTCAAGCTGCCTTTGAACTTAAGAAAAGTCTCATTAACTGCTCATTCTTCCTCTTCCTACATCGGGCTTCTTCAGTCTCTGAATTCTCCCTTTTCCTGACCCTTCTCTTGGAGTCCCTCTGAAACCTCATACAAATGACAAGAAATCTAAAGAAATTGAAGAATTCAGTATAAAAGAATTACACCAGAAGGAAACTGAAGATGTGAAACAACATTGAGGCTGATGACTAACAGTAAAATACTGTAGGTTTTTTCCTTCAAAGAAGTCAAGGTTTGAACAGCAGCTTGTGGAAATTCCACTTTTTCTCTTTCTTTTCTCATGTCCAGTTAGTGGATTTCCCCAAGTAACTTTCTGAAATACAAAAGCAGAAATGACGAATAGGGCTTTGTGAAGAATTGTGACATAAATATGCAAAAAAAAAAATTGTTACTCATTTATTGGCAATTACTATTTATTCCTCTGCTTGTGATTCCCCAGCAGATTTAGACTTAAAATGCTTAGTTAAACCACCAAGTTAGAACAGAATGTACAAAATATTTCACTGCAATTTAATAGAAGATTACAACTCCTCCATCAATAACAGCAGATGTGGACACTGTCATATCACCAAACATTTTAATTCCAGACTTTCACTTTATTCCATCGAAGTAGGTTACATTTCTGCTGAGTTAAATGAACCTTATGAAACAATGTGGACTTGATATAATTTTCATCAAAGTATGATGGATATGGTAAATCAGTCATGCCATGTCTAGTCTGTGGTAACTGAATATGAACGTAAAAGTCTTAGCTCAAGTCCCTGGACAAGGAAAGGTACCTACTGTCACTGGGGATGATCAAGGCTGCAGGGAATTATATTTCTCTTAGATTCTATTTCTTGACCCAAAAGCATATGATTCCTTTGCATGTTGTAGGCAACTCCTGGCAATCCATCTCTGAAATAGCATAGTGTGTCTCAGACAGAACTAGATGACTTACTTTACAATACCTTCTATTGAAATAGGTCAAAGACTGTCAGAGAACATTCCCGGGCACTCAGTCCTCTGTACTGCTAGAATCTTGCCATAGCACACTGCATTGTTTTGGCTCACACCTGCTAAAATTCCTGAAATAAAACTTGGGAAAATTTGGCAATTAGTAGTAGCTGAAAGCAATTCCAATAAGTGTTTGGATGTCACCACTTTACTCGTCTACTTTAGTTAGGGTCTAGGGGAAGCAGAATGTTTCTCACAGCCCAGCTTCTGCCTGCTTCCTCCATGAGAAATATTCAGATGTTGCTAAATGGCAGAACACAGAACAAGAAATTTGACTCTGCACCTAAAATGCAATTGTCATTTATAGTTTTATATTTTCTATGCAAAACTCAAGCAATAGCAAAAATATTTAACAGAAATCAAACTTCTTTGGGTGGATGCTTTGTGTGAAAGACTCTGCTCTTCTTCTGCAAAGGCCTGAAAGCATGAGTCAGAAAAGAAGGAAAGTGAGAAGATCCTTTTGAAAATAAATAAGTGGAGTGAGGTGTTCAATCCATTGTTTATTTTCTTTCATGTGATCTGGAAATGTACAAAATGTAACTTTTCTTGTGGTAGTAATGAGCTATATATTTGGACTCTTTCTATTTTACTAGTGGTAAGTACTGTCTTGTTCTGCCTTACTGTTCAGAGCAATCATTGTCCAGAATAACCTGCAGTAACAGAACGCTGCCAGAGTTGAGTCCAGTAGGACATTTCTACTCACTGAAAGATATAATTATAGCAGAAGAAAATTTGATTTTAAGAGGGTAATGGGTTATATTAAAATATGTTAAAGATTATGGCTAAAGGTCAAGAAATGCTGCATTTATAAGACATATGTTTTTTGTTGTATTCTGTCAGTAAAACTGTAAAGCATTACACCAGCCTGATCTTACAAAATCCCTTCCACAGTCTGGTACAGTTGAGGGGTTTTTATTGCTTACCCAGCTAACTCACAGTGGTTACCTCTTAACTCTGTAAGATTTGTTCTGTAAGTGCTTGGCACTCAATCCAAACGACTGTATAAAAATGTGTTACAGTATAGCTGACAGGAAGAACAACTTTCTCCTAAAAATGGAAGATACCATATCAAATTTAATTTTAAAAGGAATTTTGCTGCACTAAGGGAAAGAGACAATGTGTGAAGCAGCTTATTGAATTCTGTGCTCAGTTTTGGGCCCCTCACTACAAAGAAAACATTGAGGTGCGAGAGCCAGAGAAGAGCAACAGAGCTGGGGAAGGGTCTGCAGCACAAGTCTTACACTGAAGGTACTGGGTTTGGTTTGTCTGGAGAAAATGAGGCTCAGGGGGAACTTTATTGCTCCCTATAAGTACCTGAAAAAAGGTTGTAGTGAAATGAGATCGGTCTTTTTTTCTCACGTAACAAATGGTATGACAAGAGGAAACAGACTCAAGTTGCTGCAGAGAAGGTTTAGATTGAACATTAGGAAAAATTTTGTCATGGAAAGCATTGTCAAGAATTGAGACAGATTGCCCAGAAAAGTGGTGGAGTCACCATCCTTGTAAGCATTAAAAAGACTTGTAGATGTGGCCCGTAGGGACATGGTGGCCTTGGCAGCGCTTGGTTAACAGTTGGGCTCAGTGTTCTTAAAGGTCTTTTCCAGCCTTAATGATTCAATGATTCTACAAAGAGGAGAAGGGAAAATCCACCCTATGGGGAAATTACAAAACTGAGAAGCATTTCTCTTCAGCAAAAAGTTATAAAAGAGTAATGAAGAGAAAAAGGGAAGTAAAACTATTCCTATTCTAGTGTTATAATAGTTGGTTTCGGCTTACTTTATGACAGAGGTTGCCTTCAGACATTCTGTCATATAGGGGAAGGACTAACATTAAAGAAACAGAACCAGTTACTCTTTAAGACAACAACATCCCTGTCCCAAAAGGAAAATCCACTCTGCTCATATCAGAAGTTGAGACCAACTGTTGTTTCAAAGAAGTGATGTTCATACTAAAATAATATTTCCCTGATACTGAGCAGCAATTTTCTTATATAACAGTGAAAAAAACTGCTGAAAACAATATCCTTATTACACTGAACGTGGCATATTAAAGCATGCTTTAAGCTTTGTTTTTAAAACAACAAAGCAATACTTCTTGGTCCAGATGAAAGATAAAGAGTGAGAGAGGTACTTGTGGGTGCCCTGGCATGATTACTAAAGGTTGAAAACATTTTGGCTTTCAACCCTTCTGTGTGAGTTATTTGAGACCCTCTGTGTCAATGTACCTTGGATACCAGGGCAAAGAGACAGAAGGTCATAAAAATGCATTGTAACCATTTTTACAGATAATGTGGTTGGAAATACTATCATGTTCCATTATTGAATGAAAGCTTTCTAGCCAAAATCTGTCTATTGAGCTAGAAATGTTAGTTTGAAAGACTTGAAAACACCCTATTAGATAATTATATCTTCTGGCTAATAGAAATAAAAGCTTATTCCCTTTTCCCCTTTAGCTATGTGTTTTTACTTAATGTATTAAATGTACCATATCTGTAGGCATCTAGGATTATTATTCAAAATTCCTGTTAAATTTGGTGTTAAAGCAAGAACTTTGTGAGGATTTATTGCTCAGGTAAATTAACCTTGTTTTCTTGCCCAGCAGTCAGATGGAGATACAGGCTGAAATCAACGCTGATGTCCTTTTTGTGTGTATATATAACTTTGTGTGTATATCTGCTGTGAAACAGTAGTCTATTATAAAGAGAAAAAATAAAGAGATAACAGAAGAGAGATAAATACCAAAAAACCCTCTGCCCAAACACACATCCTCATATCTGTGTTTTCATAGGACTGGATGTTCTCTTCACATGAAGTTTCATTTAATAACAACATGGGCATGTGTTTAACTCTAGGAATGAAAATATTTCTCTTCAGGAATTTTCAGCCACTCAATGTCAAATGCTCTACTGCATGAAGGCCATCATGAAGTTTTCTTGAAAACACATTTTGGCACAGACTTATTTCTAGAAGCCTTATTCTAGAACAGGAATGTGGAAATTTGCTCCTACCATTGGCACATGATGAACCCCTGTCCTACTGAAAATCATGGCTGATTGTACAAATTTAGGTGCTTCGTTTTTCACTTCATACTTCAAGGACTGAACGGGCAAAAAGGAAAAGTAGAGAAAATGGAAATCTCGTGGCTCTGTTTTAACCTAGTTCTCTCTTCCTGTGAATTCAAGTTAATACCGTAATGGAAAGAAATAGAATTGCATAGTAAATATTTGCAAGGTTTGAGCAGATTTCACCAGTTTTTTATGGGCTTACCATCAGTAAGCAAAACAGTTGTCAAGTCATCTCTTGTACCTTCTTGACAAAAATCAGGTTATATTAACATCAGTATTAGGAGGCATTTAAGAAAAAAGTACAGAGATCTTTTTTTTTTATCTGGCACATTGGTGCTGGTATCACCAGCAAGTGTGTCGCAATTGGAAGCGATAACAGTATCAGAAAAAACTTAGTTTGAATCTGAGGTCCCTGCCTGAGTTTACTGTGCTGGAGGATAAAAAAATCCTTTACCAGCAAAAGTAGTGTGGCTGTTGCTAAGACTAATATGGGAATACAAGAAATTAGCTTTGACTCCTCAGAACAGTATTGCAATACTTACATTGTTCACAGAGCGTATAAGAGAGAACTTGTTTCCTGTGAATGCACATGCGAGCAGTGTTTGGAAAAAGTGGCATGAGCATAAAAAAGCCAATTAATATGAAATTCAAATTAATACTTTGCAAACCTATTTTCTTCCAGCATTTTCATGGTTTTGAATAATGTTATTCTAATGACAAGGTTTCACATTTTTTATGCTCTTGTAATTGATCTTTCCAATACACACTTTATGACAGAAAAGTTCTCTGTGGATTATTTCCTATCTCTCATATCTATATCTGAAATCTGAAAAAAGCCCAGACATTACACATCTCTTTTAGGAATGGAAGCTTTGAATTTCGTCACTACCTTTTAGCTATCTGTCCTTTGGAGAAAGAGGTTTTGGAAGAGGGCCATTATAAAATACAGTACAAAATACAATCCCAGCTTCTTCTACAGATTGGAATAGGGGGGATTCTGTTAGAAGAGATTTGTTGCCAGCTTTTACTGATCATCTGTTTTAACATATATTCACATCTTTTCACAGTCTCTGGCACTGAAACTGTCATGCAGACAACACAGAAATAATTTCAGATTTGAGGTGATCCGTTATTATCATTGCCAGTAGGTGGGAAGACTGGGTGAGTGGTTCTGTGGAAACTGACAACTACTGTGTAGCACCAAAGCTAAAGATTCATATAAAATAAAACAAAAATAAAAATATGTGCTACTTTTGTCTGGGGTAGAGTTGATTTTCTTCTTAGCAACTACTATGGCGTTATGTTTCGGATTTGTGCTGAAAACACTGCTGATAATATAGAGATGTTTCTATTATTGCTGAGCAAGGCTTACACAGAGCCAAGGCCTTTTCTGCTTCTTACACCACTCCACCAGCGAGAAGGCTGAGGGTGCACAAGGAGTTGGGAGGGGACACAGCTGGGATAGCTAATCCCGACTGACCACAGAGATATTCCATACCATATGGCATCACGCTCGGTATATAAAGCTGGGGAAGAACAAGGAAGGGGGATGTGCAGAATTATGGTGTTTGACTTTCTAAGTCACTGTTACGTGTGACGGAGTCCTGCTTTCTTGGGGATGGCCGAACACCTGCCTGCCCATGGGAAGTGGTGAATGAATTTTATGTTTTGCTTTGCTTGCGTGCTCGGCTTTTGCTTCACCTGTTAAACTGTCTTTACCTCAACACTCTTCCAGTTCGGTCCCTGATCCCACTGCTGAGGGTGAGAGAGACAGGCTGTGTGGTGCTTAAGTTGCCAACTGGGGTTAAACTACATCAAAATACAATGACTGACCATGAAAAGAAGGAAACAAACTCTAAAGAAAGTGAAGAGAACTGTGACAACATAGCCATAGCTAACTCAGCCTCCACTGAAGTCAGCAGGTTTTTTTAAATTTATTTTGATGGGATTTGGACTGGGGAACTGAGATGACCATTTACACCTTTCTCTCATAGTTGTAGTAAGCCTGTTTCAGCACTCTTCCCTGTGCCCACGAGAGGCACTGTGCCTGCCAGAAGTGTAATATGTCTTGACATTTGCTCCTTAATATAGCTCACTCCCATAGGAACCTGACATGTGGCTTGCTGTGCTAAATGGACCACATTTCCTTCAAATATTTTCATTTCTGCAATCTTGAGTGTGTGATGTGCTGCCCTCAAGGAAGCTTACCTCTACCACTTCAAATTGAGCTGCTACGGCAAAACACCTCCCACAAGAGAAGCTTCAGGGAGGGTTAGGTTAAAGGCATAGGTTTGTGGAAGAGCCAAGTTTTAAAGGATGTGCTGCTAGGCTGTTCAATGATGCTTCAAAGCTGGGAAACATTCTCGGTAATGGGGAGTTGGGAACACCATGCAGGGAAATTTGGGTCAGGAAAATCAGCAGATAACAAATGAGATGGAAATTGGCATTATGGTAGACAGGGTCATGTACTGAAGGATTATTAAGGCTCTGATACGTCTCCAGCGGTAAATAAGGGAAGAAGAGAAACTGGGTGCATGAGTCAGCTGCAGGATGACTACAAAATTGCACTGGAAAGAAGGAAAGGCAATCCTAGAATGAAAACTGGAGAAAACTTTTCCAGCAGAAGTAAGAAAGTATGACTGCACTGCGTAAGACCCTGAGGTGGTTACAGTCTAAATACTCTACACAGTTTTAGTCAGCCAAAGTCCAGCATGATAAGCTGAAATGGGAGTGTGTGCAAAGAAGAGATAATTTGTCAGGCAAGTGGAATACCCATGCTACAATCAAAGCCAAAAATGACATGGTTTCACCAAATGAAATCTTCCCATCAGTAGGTCAAAGTGGGTAAAATACAGAGAGGGAAAAAGAACAATTTAAGGTAAATGACAGTGTTGGCACAGCACCAAATAAGTATAAATATGCAAGAATTCCTTGCATTGTGGTGGACAAGTAGCTGAGTTGACCCTGGCAGTGCTGCACACCAAAGGAGCAAGTGATTGGCTCAAACCAAATAACTCCAGCATTCCTCCACAACACATCTACAGGTTCTGTGGGATTCCTTCCCATAGACTGCTGCAAAGAGAATGGTTTTCATGAGCTCAAGAATCAGTCAAATTAATACATGGGAGAAAAAAATCCTACTGAGGTTCTATTAAACAGCTTTCATCTGAGGAGATTGCTGAACTGGGAATGAGCTAGGAGATCCTTGAGCTGAGAAGTGCGATAGTTTTGCCCCACTATTATTTGCTTCTCTGGTCATTCATTGTCGATCACTGTTTTCAGTGTGTTTCCAGTACAATTTCTCATAAAGCGAAAACTAATCATAGAGAGAAACAATGAATGTAGCACTTCCATCCTCACACCAAAACTACCACAATCCCCTAACTCTTTTCTTTCTACTTAAGGGCATGGAATTTTTGGCATGAAGAGCTTCTTTCCTGCCTGTAGCCTCCAGAAAACAGAAATATCCATCAACATGGTAGACAGTGACTTCAGTGTGAAAGGACAGCTTCTTTTTAAAACATGATAAGAAGAGCAGAAAGCAGTAGGCTTTGTCATTTGAGAAAGCATAGTTCAGAGGGCATCCAAGATGCAATGGAATAAGACAAAATGAAGCAGTGTATCATGAAATTGCCAGTTTTCAAGGACTGAAAATTGAGACCTGTAGCAGAAATTGTTTTGATGCCTTTGCTTATAGAAATGACTGCTGGAACACAACGAGTGAGTGTGTTGGTGGATGAGATTTGTGCATGTGAAAGGGTATCTAGAAGTCAGTTCAGTAATGTGAGCAGGTGATCAATCTCTGTGTAACAAATCCTTCTTGTCTCCTCCCTTAGGGGATACCTATCCATTTCTGTATAACCTGTAGTTCTTGTCCATGAATAGAGAACAGTTTTTTGAGTATTGATTTTTATTTTTCAGTCTTTTTAGTTTTGTTCCCCCCCTTTTATTTTTTTTTCTCGTAAAGAAGGCTGTTATGATATGATTATTAAAATTATTAGAAATGCCTCTGGCCTAATTAAAGTACAAATGAGACCAAATGTCAAAGTCGATAATATGGGTTTTATTTAATGGTAAATGTGAGACCCAGAAAGAGACAGAAAGAAATAGGGAAAAGGAAGGGTCAGGGAGAGGAAAGAGAGTGACAGAGGGAGATTTAAATAGAAAAAGTATCTCTGCTCTGTGTAACCCAGCAGCATCCTGTTGGTCCTATACCTCTGGTCTTTTTGATGGTGAGGGCTTCCAAAAAAAATATAGAGTCCAATGGATTAATATAATGCCTGGCACCTCCCCTTCTAGGTGGAAACTTTGCAGTCTCTTGTAACAGGTTTGTTGTCTCACTTGGATCACTTGAAATCTTCTGGTGGTGGAAGGCTTCAGGAATGAATTAGAGGGGTGCTTTGGTGGTTTATGACCCCTTCTTAGCTGCCTTTCACATGAATGTCCCATGTGTACATGATCTTCTTGGGGTGGGGGATGGAGGAGGGGCAGGGTAGGGCATTACTCCTTTGGTTTCGAGCTGAGAGGTGTTACCATCACACACCCAAAACCCTTCTCCTCCACTAGCCTCTGAGCCCAGCTGGGGCTGATTCTTAACACAGATACAGTCTTCTTTTCTGAGCCTTGTTTACTTCTCCTCAGACTTAAGATGATTAGACAATAGTCTTATCTCAAGTCCTCAGTCACAGTCCAAATTCCAGCTGGGAGTCACTGGGAGGAGGGAAGTGCTTTGATGGCTGCAGACTGTTGCTTCCTTGCAGTTTGACAAAAAGTCTTTCTAAAATTTTGACAATGTTTAAGACATTACCAACATTTCATTCCATCACAGGGACCCCAGCTATTTCTATAATACATTAAAGTGGCTCACTCATATTCCTGTCTCCCAAGTACTCTGCCTCCAGAGTACTGATCGACTAATACCATCTGCACACAAAAGAAAGAGGAAAGATGTTTTTCATAAACAATCAGAAAGCAACTTGTTTCCAGGAAAATCTTCCTCTTTACTCTCTGTACTTGGAAAAATCTTTTCTACAACTTTATATATTACTGTTCACTACTGTAAATCGAGATATTCTAGTTATTTATGCAGTAAATATTCTTACTTCCTGGAAATTATTTGCTTTAACATTACACAAAAATGTAGCAAGAGCATCCATGCTTGGGTCAGTATTTATTAGTTATGAATGTTTTACTGCTCAGTGAAAGGGCACATTTCACTGTATATGTTCAGGAGAGAAAAATTCAGACTGCCTTTCTGGTCTCCACTACTTCAGCCTCTGTGCACTCTCACGGAGCTTTATATTTTTATTTCTTTTCAGAGAGTCCTGATCTTCACATATTTGTTAATTTTTATTTACCCTAACAGTGATCATGATTTGCCTACAGCTGCAGTAATTTCTGGAGCAAGGAGACCAGTTAGAGAGTCAAGTCCTAGTGAAGTAGCACCACATCTTAATGCAGCAAAATCTGTTTTTCTCATTGGTTTTGTCCTTTCTGTACTTTGCAGTTTTTAATTCTCTGCATGTTTAACTGACTGTCACTATTGATAGAGCAAAGGTTTTCTCTGATCTGCCCAAGATCAAGCCCAAGTCCATTTTAATGGACATATCAGGCATATGTGAAATTTTGGCTGCAGTTGAACTGCGAGAGCATGCTTGCTGTATTCTGAATTCATGCCAGGATCCCTGTCCTCCCCAAAAAAGAAACCTGGAAGCCATGGACCCAGATCTGAGGCTGGGAGGAAAGGGCACCTCAGGGAGCACACAGCTCCTCACACCCCGTGAGATGGTCAAGCAGTGCAAACGGTTCCAGCCCTGGCATCACTGAGTCCCTTCTTCCCTTATGCTGACGGATAAAACCTTCTTAGACCTAAACTGTGTCTAGAATGCTCCTATTCATAGGACTTTGCAAGACTGGGAGGACTGCAGAACAAGAAAGGAAAAGGGAAACAGGAGGATGCAAGTGTTCACAGCAGCGCTGGATGAACAGTTCTGTACCTATCACAGGAAATCTCCATCCCAATGGATTGCATAAGGTTTGCTGCAGAATTTGTTGTCTTAACTCTAGATGTCATTACTTGCTCCATGAAAAAGCAATACGATGAATTTGAAAGCAAACATTAACAGTATTGGCAATATATGGCTTTGATTTTGTTTATTTCTTGATTAATTCAATTTACTTTTCTTTGGAAATTTTTTTCATCAGTAAACTGTCAGTGAGATAACAAAAGTTCTTCAGACAACGTACTTTTTTATCAAGCTACTATGGTTACTGACTTCTGATAATGAATTAGTATCTTGACCATGCAAATTTGTTATTATTCTGAAAATTTCAAGATGTATTATTTCTTATATTGCAGATATATTTATTTACATATTTATTTACATATAACTGCTTAAGAATTTAACTTTATAAAAGATGATATTCATTCTTTCAACAAATATCTTTTATTAAACACATCCAGATTTCAGGAAACATAGGAATTTTCATTTAAAGATATTATCTGCTTCTGAGTTCTCTATTAAAATAACAATTTTTTTTCATTACAATTACTTTTGAATGGAAACATATTTCAGGCAGGTCCTATGTTGTCTGGCCTGCAAATCACAAAGGGCAAAGCTTATGGACTTTTTTTCTTTTTCTCCTTTTTTTTTCAACATTTACAGCGATTTTCACTCACGGAGTGTCATGTATTCTATCTGGAGTGCAATACAGGATGGTGTCTTTATATAATTTGGAAAATCAGTCATGATTAGAATCATATTCAATTAGCATTTATTTTACTTATGCTAAGAAGTTAAGTATGGTTTCTCAAGTAACAAAATACTCTGAAAAGTCAGAAGTTTTTTTCTGTGACTACTCTAAATTTGTTTCACCTGTGAAAAACTAATCTTAAACTCCAATGTTCCTTTGTTGGTTTGGTTAGGGGTGTTTTTTTTTTTTTGTCTAATATATTTTAATTTTTTCCTCCTCCTTTTATTTTCCTTTTTATAGCAATAGTGGCTCAAGAGGAACTACTGAATTTGCAGATAAATATAGAAAACACTCCTATGAGACTTAAAACATAATTAGCCTCATTCTATCCCTGGTCTGTGATCCCTTTTCCTTTAGCCTGCTGTGTTTCTCTGAATGTATTCATTTTTGGAACAGTTAATTACCATACCAGATTCTAATTTAAAATGTAAGAGCTTTCAAACAAAATAAGTTCCATATTGAGACACTAGCAGCAAAGCGCATCTGGATAGCAGAGCCAAATGAGAGATGTGCAGCAGCACAAGTCCAGACTGCAGTTTTTTGAGAAAAACTACTTGATTCTTCTCTCCTGTCTCCAATCTGAGCATGGCAGCTGTATTGTGCCTTGCACTGCGGATGTGTGACACAGTGCAAAGGTTGACACAATGCTGGGAAAGCAGAAGAAAAGTGAATGGGACTGTAAAACTCCCTCTTTTGGCTCAGTGGGGAGTCTTCAGAATTTACTTCAGCAGAGAGGAACTCATTTTGAGTTTTCCTTAAACAAAGCGACACAGTAAGAGGAGCAAAACTGCCTCTTTCTGTTTGCACCTCTTTTTAATTTAATCACTCTTAGCACGAATACTGCAGAGTTTCTTATCCCATGAACGTAAACAAAGGTGGTACTCTCCTTTCTTCCTGCAGGATTTCTAGCAATTCTCCAATATTTTTCTATTAATGTTTGCGTATCTCAATCCATTATTTAGCCACTCCCACAAACCACACATGCACACAGGCACACATACACTTTCAGCAGATAATCATAGAAGTAATTAAAAGCTACAGGAAACTCAGATGCTCTGTCCAAATAGCTGTAGGCACTTTCATAATTTGCACTTACACTCTTTTATGTTAATGACATTTTGTGTTACCTTCACATCTCTAGTATCTACGGCCCTAAATTGCTCTTCTACTAATCTGCAGTCCTGATTATCACAGATGAAAGATCTTTTGTGTCTTGAGAAACGTATATAACAGTCAGTCTCAAAGGATACCTATTATATTGGAAGGACTTTTATTAATGTATCTTTTGTTAATTTTCTACAGCATCACTTGCAATTATAAAACTAATCTCTTATCTCTGGAAAAAACAGCTTTAGCTTGGAAAACTATATTGAAAACACTGTATGAATGGTCATACTTTTTAAATGTAAATAGATACATGCTACTTTTAAATTCTCTTAAGTTTATTGAGTCTTGTTGGATTAGCCAAGTGAAAGAATAATCACTACAGAAGGTGTTGGTCTGTTCAGTCATTCAGTGTTAGCCATTTTCCTAGTCCTAAAAGCGTGAGAACTCAGGTGAAAAGTATCTCAGGCTCCCCAAAGCTTTAAGCTGCTTTCCTTGGTGAGCAAGAAAGCCATTACATGTCTACCACAGATCATTATTTTCCCTCAAACATGACTTAGGTACGTACAGTGTAATGGCTAAGCTCACCACGAGTTGGAAGTCACCCAAATAGCAATGATGCTAACAGGAATGAACTAAATTATAATCACCAGTTTATTTGACAGCAGTCTAAAGAGATTATTTTGTTGTTCCAAAAAAAAAAAAAAGAGAAGAAATAAATGGTGAAAAATCAAGTGCATGCACTTGGATAAAGCAAGAACTTCTCTGATAAATTTTGCCATCAAGGAAATGTTTATTGTCACCACAGTATTGCTCAGGTTGTTTCTCTTTGTCTCTGAATAAAATCAGCTGTGGACTATGTGTGGGCACAAAAGATGGAGAGATACAGGGCTAAGAGAAGGGCTTGGTTGCCTGTACTGTTTAATTGTTAGCACTCTCCCCAACAGTTTTGATCTGTAGCAAGTAGCACTTTTACAGGCAGTGCTCAAGCATGAACAGGAAATAGATCAAGGGATGTTTCCAATGGACAGTGGGATGCAGGGGAGACTGGGGCAACCAAACTATGCCACCAACACTATAAGCCAACAAACAGTCCCCCAGTTTTTGTTTCCTAGAATATTTGCAGGCAAAGCTTGTTCTAAGGGTGTAGATTTTTGTGTGAGCTACCCATCAGGTCATTTGAAGAGACTGCCTATCCATAAAAGCATCTGGGACACAGTGAAGCCAAAACCCTTGGCATGGATCTGACTCTACTGCTGTCCTCAGTGCCCCACTCCCCACCTGCCCAGGCTCCCTGTCACTCTCAGCTCCTCTTCTCCACTCTGCAACTGGGCAGGAGACTAATTTGGCTGGAACGGGAGAGGCACAGATGGCACCAGGATACTGTCTCCAAATGTACCAGCTGCTGTCAGCATCTCCAAAACGGCTCTGTTAATAGTCTGTGCAGTGGAAAGGGAATGAGAGGTGAGAGACACTGGGTTCTCAAGTTGTTAATATTAAGTTAGTTCAACCTTTTCCCTCTTCATTTTTTAAAAAAGTAAGTATTCAGTAGACTCCCAGGTTCCCAACAGATTCCTTGTAAGCTACAATAGCACATTAAACGGAAATCACTGAAAGGTAACCTTAAAATAAAACAGAACTGGCATTTTCTTGATTTTAAGATGGGTGGAATGATTCATCAGGAAAGAAAATGTGTGGCAAAAAGTGAGGTCTTTCTAAGACATCTGGTGTTTGTAAACAGTGAGATAGAGTAATCAGAAAGCAAAGACAAAGCTTTTCCCAGCTTTGAAAGCCCATTTATTCCACTGGGTATGGGTACTGCTCCCTCCCAAATTCCTTGGATCCACTGTTTCTGAGGAACAATAGTGTATCTAACATTCAGAAAAGGAGTGAGAAAAGGAAAAAAATCATTTTGTCCAAAATTGATACTGACTTAAAAAAAAAATAAAAAGCATCTACACTTTGGTTTATACTCAAGTAAAAAAATAATACATATATATATATATTTACAGTTACCTTTCACATATTAAATATATAATAAAAGATCAGATTAAAAATTGTAGGTGTCTTAAGACAAGAAATCTTTAATTTCTTCTGATACTTTCCCTGGCTTTCCTCTTGTCTGCATTCCTGAGGTATATCATGGGTCATGGATCCAAAAGTTGTTTTTCCAATCTACTGTTAGTACAAGTAGATTATGAAACCTCTTATAGAAAGTAAAGAATGTGTGATATGCACATTACACTCCTACTACATATGTATCTTATCAGCTAAGCATATACTGGTATATTTCCTGGTATACAAAATTAAAATGTAACTTCATTGTGACTGAAGAAAAATTCCTGTAAAACTCCTCCACCCTGGGTATGAGTGTACTTTCTCTCTCTGAAAAATATAAGCAATAGGAAAAGGTAGCATTTTAATATCTCATATTTGTCATACTTGAATAGCAGAAATATTGCTTCCCTCTCCTCTACTAAAAATGGATCATTCACCCATTTCATGAGTATGTAAAATACCAGGAAATTCAACTTGTTCTTTGTAAAAATTGATTTCCCATTCCTTTTAAATACAAACTATCTTATCTATCTATCCATGCATGCACCTATTCATCTTTCTGTTATGCTTTATTTCTTCGTTTCTGTACTTTGCATCACTTCCAAAAACATGGAAGACATAAAAGAGTAAATTTTTGATCTGTTTGTAAAATGTCTCCAGGAAAGCCTTCTAGTAGAATTTAATTTCAAGTGTAAATAAGAGTCTACAAAACCTCAGTCAGAAGTTCATAGGCATTAGTATCCTTGTTACTGATGGGTCTTGGGGTCACATTCAGCTAATTCTAAGGGATCTTTACTTGTGGGGATGAGCTTCTTCAACTTTTTGTCCTCCTTCCCCAGCCAACAGGTAGTTTCATGAGCAAGTGCTGCATTATCTGCCTCTGAAATAAAACCCTGACAAAGCTGAAATAATATGATGATCTCAAGCCCTGTAAATAGTACCGCTAACCTGCTAAACTTGTTGATTAGCCTGGGACTGGTGTAAGGTATAAAGAAAGCTGGTAGTTGAACTGGTAGGGACCAAGCAGATAGAGAAATTTCTGCCTTGGTTACTTGGCTTCTTGCCAATCTTCAATGGGCATGATACTGCCACTTAGTCCCAGAAGCTTTGCTTTAGTCTGGTGGGAGTTAATCAACCTTTTAGCCTCATTTGAGGAGAACTCAGGGAATGAGTAAAGTCTGAAGGAAAGCACTGTTCAGACAGTTTCAGAGGACATCAGGACTGCTGTTAAAAGTACCTGTTTTCTCTAATCAATGTCTTTTGCTTGGTAGATGCTCTAACACAGCAATATAAATCATCACGTTTTCCTTTAGGTAAATACTATGAACAAAGAAAAATTTAAGTGGAAGGAGGTGTTCACTTTCTGAAACAGATGGGTGATCCGCCAGCATGTCCCAACTTTTAGCATGGAAAATTCAAAATTAACAAAAATGTTCTATATGTACAAATAAATTCCATGGGTATTTACCTAGTTAGCTTTTAAAAGCCCAAATTTTACATGTACTCCTAAGTCTAATGGGGATGTATGGTAGAAAATGTCAAGAAGTGGCATAAAAAATTAATTGAATGGCTTCTATACTCCCCAAAACTAAATAACTGAAGACCAAAAGACAAAACAGGAAAAGCCAAAAGAAGACAGGACAGTAACTGTAAAATGTCTTTTAGAGACTTTTCTTTATTACACAGAACTTGGAAGCATGGAACATTCCACCAGAAACTCTTTTTAAGGGCTTTCCAGTATGATTTCACAAGTACAAGACCTATGGTTAAAATTCTACACACCAGAAGGTTTTCCTGTCTTGTGGTTTATATGACTAGGTATTTTAGCAGTCTGCAGTGGATACACACCAACCACAGGGATGACTCACACAGAGGAAGTTAATTCATCATTAACAAAGATGAATTCACTTGAGACATCTTAGCAATCGAGACAGGTTAAAGTGTGTCAGTGTTGCCAAAGAGGAGATATACAAGGAGTAGGCATGGGAATAATGCCCATATTTTGCTGGCTCTAGAAACTTTTTACAGAAGAACTATACTTCTGCGTTAAGTGTTTCCAATTTCAGCTGGGAATGACAACAATACTATAAACCTTTCTTCATCATTGAAAGGTAAAATCCAAACAGAATTAGTATCAGAAAGTCCCTGGACTTTTTAACAGCACTTTCTATTTTTAATTTGAAATGCATTTTGTGCAGTTGATACAAAATGAAGGAGGCAAGATGGCTATAGATAACTATAAAAATATTCACTAGTGTGCCATGAAGATGAAGTTCAGCATTATTCTCTAGCATCAAGCAGCACCATCGTTGCTTTCTTTGTTCACAAAAGTTGTGAGATATACACCTCTGATTATGTCCTGCAACATTTAAAGAATTTTACTACTTGAATCATTACAGCATACAAATCTTTCCAGGTTAACAGATATTCTGTGGAGAGTAAGACCTCTTATACCTCCACTCACAGAGAGAGATTGTAATTTTGGCATTTGCTTTGCTTCAAAGTGCAGCAAACACGGAAATATTTGATGTAAGGAAAAAGATTTGACAATGTTGACATGAACTATTTTAAGCTAAGAAAAACACTGTACTTTTCCAAAATGGAAACATGATGTTAGGTTAGTCAGCTAATCTCTGGTCAATTTTGGTGAATATGAATGAAGATGAGAGATTGTGGTTGAGAATGGAAAGTGAAGTTGCAGAAGATACTATGATCACCTGTTAGGAAAAGACCAGCTGGGTCCACAATTCTAGTGACTGTAACAACTCTCTTTTGATTTGGTTGTTGTGGGTTTTTTACACTAACTTTCAGTTTCACTTTATTCATAGCTAATTTATACCCAACTGATCTTTGGTCAATTTCATCTGCTGGTTAAAAATATTTGTTTCTCTGCCAGCTCTTTGTCCAGTCTTATACGTAACACAAGAACAATTTTCATCTATTTGAGTATGGCTTCCCATTTTATGACATAGCTAAACTTTGCTATCTTTTCCACTTCTCATAACAAAACAATTTGCCTCATCTGATGATATCCCAGCTCCGCTCTTGAACAGAGTGTGATGGACAAGAACAGTAAGATTTTTCTCTTCCTTTATACCCCAGCGTTTATCCCCTCCATACAAGGCTCTTGTGGTTCATCCAGCATAGCAAAGGAGACATTTTGCACCATTTAATGATCCGCTTTACTACTTGTTAAGGCTCCCTAAAATTGGTACAGGCCCTGGGCTGAACTCACTGAATCAGTGCCACTTCAAATTTATCTCAAAGACTGGGTCTTGAAGTCACGATTGAACTGTACATGCATGGTTTTCAACAAGGCTGAGGTTGGCCAACAAAAATTATACACTCAGCCTTACGTCTTCTGGCCAGCACACAAAAAGAATAACCCATCTTGCCTTTTCATTGTCTAATAGCTAGTATTTTTTTACCCTATTTTGTTGAGTCAACAATCAGATGGGAGTGACTACTGATTGTCAAGAAGTTACTTTAAATGTGTTTTTGTTTTGTTTTTGTTTTTTTTTTAAGAAATTACTTTCTTATTGCTTCCTGGTGTGTGGTTAACAATAGAGTGACTCCAATGTGTACCAGTGTAGCTTACATTTGCTGGTAAACCAGAGAGTACTGGGTTTCATGATCCTGTGTTTAGATTTTCTCTGTTCCTCAAGCTCATCAGATAACAGAGGAGCCTCTGAATTATCCTATGGTAATTTCTGTGATCATGCTGTTGTCGTGTCCAGCATTAGGTCAAAAAAGGCTTGGGAGAATTTGAAGAGAAAGGAAATGTTTCAACTGTTTGCTTCTCACTAGTATGCAGCCTACCAAACAAGCGCCTTGAACTTCCTTGTTTTGACATATAAATGTTTCTAGATATGTGAAAATCAAACTTCACAGCATGAATTTTGGTGCTCTGTCAGTGCTTCTGTTACTGTGTGAAGAATATGTTTAAGAAAGAAGCTGTGGCTTGAGGTCTCATCAAATCTTCATCCTGGTCATCCTCTGCACAGAGAAATAGAAAAAAAACCCCACTATCCTGCTGCTGCCTGCAGGCAATGACTTTTCAGGCACTTGAATATTTCAGATTCACAGAAAGTAACTGGATTTGCCTGGGTGGTGACACTCAGTTTCCACAGAGAAGTTAATGGAGAAAGACAATTTTTATTTTTTATTTTATTTGAGGGAAGATACACTTAAACTTTTCTGTAAACCTAGAGTGAGAGAACAGATTGGTTCATGTGTTTATTCCTATAGCAAGGAGAAATCCACAGTCGACCTGAGGAAGTCCAGGAACTCACAAATAGGGGAAAATTAGGATCCCAGTAGGAAATAGATATAACAAGAGAGAAGTTGCACTCCAGCAATTCCTCACCTCTTCTTTGCTCATAGACTTCTACATTATGGTCCAAAACATATTTGAGTTTGCTTGGACAGTAGAGAACTCTTTACAGAAAAACTGTTACACTGAGGACTGATGTGGAGGGAATAGCAATTAGAGATGTCACTTATTCCAGAATACTCCAAAAGTATTTTTTGCACTGATTTGTACCCAAACCAGTGTCATAGAACTTCAAGGATTGTAGAAATAGAAACTTCATTATTTCCTATTTCATTTCACTGTTATCTCATTGTAAGAATTTCTATGGCCAAATATACCCCTGTATAAAAGGTTATTCCAGGGTTCAGTGTGTATCTAGTTATACACTTTGACACCTCCTACAGCAGTTCTGTTCAACAATGTTAAATATTAAGCAAGGCTGTGTCAATGTACGTACATTGATAATGTTCCTCAAACTGCCAATACCCAAACACATGCAGAAGAGACAGCCAAACTACTTTCTTCATAAAAGCCATGAAATAAATAATAACTCATATTTCTTAGTGTTATTAATAAATGTAAATTATTGAAGAAAGTCCCTTAATTATATTTTAAAAATGTACCACCCAAACCAAAATGTGCTTAATCTTCAATAAAAGAGATTCCTACTCTTTTTCTCCTGGAAAGACTGAAGAATGTGGTTGTATGAACAGAAATTGAAGAGAGACATTAATTCTACCAGTATCTTTATTTGATCCTTCCATGATGAGAAGACTGACTTGAAGACCTTCAACTGTGTTGCCTCTGGAAACACATCTTTTCAGATTTTTGTGGCCACACAGAGCCCAAGCTCCCAGGTCAGGCAGTTCTCCTGGCAATTGTGCTGCTAATCTGGGACCAGGCTGAGGGGCAGCTTTTGCCACCTCTTGTTCTGAAGGACAACATGGAAGAGATGGTTCAGGGAAAGGCTGGATCAGTGTACAGCCACTTTGCTTGGATCTGCAGAGACAGCATGCTAAGATGGATGGGGGAAGAAGTAAAAAGAAAAGCTCCATAAAAGAGGGGGATTAGGGGGGAAGGGGTGTGTGATACAGTCCTTATAATGGGCCAGTACAACTTCATACCAAGCAGGGATGTCATGTCAAAGAAACAACAAAACTCTTTTTTTTTCTTTCTTTCTTCTTTTTACCCAAACATTTTAAAAGAGACAGAAACATTTTCATTCTTTAACAGCAATCTTTGAAAACACCTTGCTTCTCATGAGAGTCTGTCACAGTCCTCCCACACCCTTTGCTGTCCAAATAAACTTTGTAAGGGAATGTTCTTTACATTCCCTGTTGAGCATGTATAGAAAAGATTGCTCTGGCATGGCCCGCGCTCTGTTGACAACAGTGTTTCCTGTTATTGTGAAGGAGTCATGGGCTTGCCTCCAGTCCAGATCTGGGGAGCGCTGGTGTCACAGATGTTTTTTCAGGTGTAAAATTCCTGTTGGCCACACAGGCCGTTCACACAGGATAAAACGGGTGTCCTCAGCTTGGCTCGGTGTGTCTGTTTCCTCACTGCTGTGCTGAACCACCTCCTCTTCTTGCAGCAGTGATGAAACTAGGGAATGTGGAAGAGAGTTTAAAACCCTTCCTGTTGCATATAGGAAATGTTCTGAAAACCTGAGATTTCACTTTTTGTGCTTACTGTGGGTCAGCTAGGGCAGGGGGAGAGGAACTGGGAATTGTGAGTTCATGGACTGCATGATAGGAAAGGCTTTCTTTTTGCTGAAAGAATGTGGTTGAACTTTCCCCCTGAAGAAGATTTATCCTGTTGTGATTTCAAGGACCCTTAAAAAAGCCAGCATTAGAGAGCCACCCACGCAAGACAGCAGCATAGCAGCTGCATAACAACACTAACATGGGTAATGACTGCAAATACAGTGTAATATTATGAAAAGGTCACTGTGAGAGGGTATCCTGCAGTGCTAGAGCTTATGCAGGTGCTGTGGGTGTGTCCGTAATAGTATCATGTCACTGATGGCAGGGAATTATTAGATACCAACCTTCCCTGTATCAACCTGGAAAGAACTCTGCATTCCATAAACTTATTTAACCCCGGCATAAGTGGTTTTACAGTGCAGTAGCTACTTCACTGAGTTGAAAACTCATCTCACTGTCACTTTGATGTACTGTCAAAAAATGTGCGTTTCTTTTTCTTTCCAATACAAAATCATTCTTACTTTGTAAACTCTTTGGTTGTGTTAGGTAGGTAAGAATACTCCTCCTTCTTAAAATGATTGCTTAGATGAAATGTAGATTGGCTTGAAATTACTTTCCCAGTAAGATGTGAAAAAGAAAACTGTGGTCTTCTGTAAAAGTGAAAAATCATTGCTGAACTGTGTTTGTTTAAAAAGTAAGCTGCAAGGCCTGGGACCTGCTATTGCAATGAGAGCAGTCTAAGGGTTTGGATGATCCATTTCTTAATTTTTTCACTTGATTGTTTTTTCACAATGGTTCTTCGGTTTGTTGGAGACATTCTTGAAGCTGACAGGACAGTTAATATTTTGTATTAAACAACGGTTTTTAAATATTGCACATGGGAAAATAAATGGTTTGGCAAATAAATATTTGGCGTGCTTCTAAAATGTCATTAGCTCTTCTCTGCTATTTAACATACTTGCATCATTCTTTGGTATATTCATATGAGCAGAGGTCTAAGATCAGTGAGCAAACTCAGAAAAATATGCAGGAGTGCTGAATAGAATCAAAATATTTTGCAAATAGTAACCCTGCTCATCTCGTATTTTGAAATTGGAACCCATTTGGAGAAATACTGTAGCTGTGGAAAAGAGGTAATAATGACAATAAAATCATGCTTTTGCTTTTATCCACCCCCCCCTCCCAAGAAAAGACAGCACAAAAGGAACAAAGTCCTGGGTTCTCTATCTGATGCATCAGGAAAGTCACCAGTACGTTATTCAGATACAATAATTCTCAGCTCACACCTACAGACACATAGATACGCACAAATATATGTGAGCGTGTGTATACTTACTCATGAACAACTATCACTAACAGGAGACTTTTCTGATTGGTTTTATCACATAATAAACCACTTTATTTTTATGCATCATCTTTCATACAAGCATATAATGAAATTCTTCAAAGCCAGTTTATCTACACATTCCTGAATGGTGCAACTAAAAAGCTCAGTTTTACAGGAAGCATCTGTGCATGTTGCAGGGCAGGGGTGAAGATGGAAACAATGGCCAAGTTTCAGGAGAATGATTGAGTGCTGGAAAACTGGGAAGTTCATGCAATGAAAATACACTTTTTTTTTAGGCAGTTGAAGAGTCTCTGCCTACTGAGCAGATGACTCCTGGAAGGAATTTGAAGAGAATTAATGGGAATGGTTATTTCAGAGGGCAGAAGGAATCAAAATAGAAAGCCAGTTCCTTAGGCCTGGACTGTCTCCTTTCAAGTCTGAAACATATTTCCTTTCTGTCTTGGATCTTTTGTATCCAGGGCTCTTTATCCTGCTCTGGTAATTACAGCCCATAAGGAATGCTCCAGGGAGAAGAAACTGGAGTGAGCTCTGCTTATGACCCCTTCATCACTTGGGATGAGGTGGATAGGACTTGCAAACTTTCTGGCTATTATTCACTCATACTGTTTGGATATTTGCTCAACCCACCCCAACTTACCCCTCAAACATCCTGTCTGCTCTCTTGCAGTGGCATTCTACCTTCTAGGGGATTCTGCAGCTTATAAACAGGCCCTGGTTGAGTATTCACTATTAGCAACAGAAAGGACATGTAACAAATCTAAGATGATAGATTCTAGAAGTAGATCAGAGCGGACCTTGGGCACTGAAAATTTGACATTATTTGTATTTTGGCCACTAGTAGACACATATTCACACAATAAATATCAGAGAAAGTGGCTTGATTTCACAAAATTCATTATGTGGAGCTGAATAAAAATTAAATTATAGAAGTTTGTACTTCAGATTTTTTCATTATAGGGTCTCTTGCTAGTAGTGGACAAAGCTACATACACAGTGTGTATTCAATATATGCTTTTCTTTTTCTTTCCGGTACAAAAATCATTCTTACTTTGTAAACTCTTTGTGTTAGATAGGTAAGAATAGATAGGTTCAACAGATGTGATTTTGAGAAATTATGAAAATCTCCAGTTTCCACTTGAAAACAATAGATACAGCAAGAGTTTAAGCTACAGATTTTAACAGTGCTCGAAGAAACTTAATCCTTACACATAAAACTCAATTTTGAATCACATGGTGGAAATCCTTTTGGTTTCACTCTGGCAAAATTCTTATAATGATCTTGCTGTTCCCTGCATCTTTTTTTCTCTCTTTTGGGCTGTGATCTCCTTATTTTCTCTTGTCTTTTGTACAGTTTTTCTTTATCTTCAGTTTATTTTCTAATCCATAGGAATGTATTATTGTTACTAATTCTTTCAGAGGATATGAGGCACAGCTGTTCCATTTGTAGTAAAAAAACACCCCAACACTTCAGTATACATGTAAAAAGGGGAATTTTCTATTTTTATAAACAGAAATTATTACACTAATAGAATTTGTAGGGTTTCACCATCACCAAAACCCAACATCATTAATTAGGAACTTAAATACAGAAGTAGTTCTCAGCTTGGGTCAAAAATTAAAGAAAAAAAAATTGAACGAAGTCCGTATAGGGGCCTTTGATCTGCTGTGCTTCCTCATGTGCTGGATTAGGTGTTCAGGAATGCAGGTAGTAGCTAAAACACTCTTTCAGTACCAGAGGAGGTGCCTAGCTACAGGCAAAAAACAAGGGACATTACTGTATAATGGGGTATATGCATTATGGTCTTAGAATGGGCAAGTAATGACTTACTTGGTGCTTAATGAGTCAAGGAACTTGGGAATGATAAATTGAATTTCCAGTTATCTATTCAAAAACAGATGGTCACATTTCAAAACACTTAATTGCCAGCATGCTAACTTGAAAGGTCACACAGTGCTCTCAGCTGAAGTTTTTCTATTGTTTGAGGCTTCTGCTTGCAGGCTGAATGCAATATCCTGCACATTTTTCTAGCCTGTGGTGATACTAGTCACTTTAATCTGACACAAATATGGCCTGCCACCCCCAATTGGATGTTCTCCTTCCTCCTTTGGGTAGGCATGAGCGTTTGTGCAGCTGCATGGTGATCTAACTCACCCTACAAATGCTAGTTCTGGTGCAGCTGATGATGGTGCAAACAGGCAAGCTGGGGGAACATGGGACCATCCTTTCTGGCAGTGGGCAGCATTTACATCAGATCACAATGACTGATAGAGAGCATTAAAGTAAATTCATCTTAAGCCTCATGGATGAATTTGAAATATTGTGTAGCTTGGGTGCAACTCTCATGCTTTTATTGTATTCCTGCCAAGTGTAATTAAATCTGTAGAAGAAATTTCACAGCATGCAATGCTAAATCAGACAAACCAAGCTGTGACAAACTTAACAAAACTGTACCTGAGTCTCATGGCAAAGGCTCTTTATGCTAGCAAATAATCACATGCTAAACAAAAGAATTTGGAGAAGCTTCAAGTTTATTGTTCTCCTTGGTTTGCTTGCCAAGGCAGCAATGCAAGTAATTAACTGTTCAGTCACATCTAAAACAAGTAGTAGGGAAGAAATAATAATAAAGGGTAATAAATCTGCTTTTATGTCCTGCCTTATTGTAGCCAACCAGATTTCTAATATCTTAAAAAAAAAGGTTTATAATGTAACATAGAAGTTAGAGATTGTTCATGTAGAGATTGTTCATTTTTACTTCATCATATCAATTTTAGCCTTTTCAGTTTCCTCTAGATAATTCTTCTCTCTCTCTTTTTTTTTTTTTTTTTTGGTTTATTTTGGTATAACTACTGTATCATTCTTCATTGCCTAATTTTTCCAATTCCCTCTGAAAGGCCTAGATTTGCACCATTGGTCAGCTTTTAAAGGTTGCTTTTCAGTCTTTTTGGTTAATGAAGGCTCAGGCACACAAAAGGGAAGAAGAGTCTCCTGGCAAAACTAAGCTACAGTTTCTGAGTCTGTCTTTTACCAGCTTTTCTCTGCCTCCTTTCCATGGGATGTGCACACACAGATTTTGAATGAAAAGGTATTTAAATTGTAACCTCCAAAGAATTTTAACTCATTTCAGGTAAAGGGCATTTTTGTTGCGTGGTCAGTAACACCACCTTTCCTCTTTCACACACAGACTTGCTAGATCCTCTTTAGTAGGTCCTGTTGCATACACAGAAGCGGTAAGGAATACCACAAGAAGCATCTGTGGCAATGCAAATCACTTCAATTTTCTCCTGGATTCCAATAGCGCTTTTTCTTTTTTTTTTTTTTTAGCTTTTAAACCACCTTTTCTGATAGCAAAGGGAATATAGATTTCTTCTATTTGAGATAATATTGCCTATAATCGGAGTTGCTAGGAGTAACTGCTTAGCCATGCTGAGCACTGCTGCAATGCCATTTGTTCTGTCTCACTAAAAGCAGTGCAATGACCCCTAGCACAGTTCTAGACAGTAGGGGTGGTTTGCACCTCATGCCACCATGTACAAGCTTGTTCAAGCTTTGAAACACTCTCCAGCTGAATGTTTCTGCTCCACTCTGTGCTCTGTGACAATGGAGATGAAACTGGTTTAGTTTTTTTGCAGCTAATGGACCTTCTTGAGGTGTCTGTCCAAAGCAGATTTGTTTGTGTCCATGCACACATGTATGTAATACAGCCTGAACCAGATGGTGACTAAGAAGCTACCGGAAAGAGTGGAGAAATCACCCATTTATCCCCTTTTCCTCCTCAGAGCAAACCTCAGAATCTTTGGAGTGAACTTGATGGGATGACATTTCTTCACAAAGAAATGGGTTAGTTTTCAGAAATGGGTCATTATCTTTATTCTCCGCAAGAAGATGCATGGCAATCAGAGTAAAACCACTAAATCTTCTGAGTTCTAGCATCTTCCCAACTACTTCAGGGAATACTTCTGTTGTCTGATGATTCCTATATTTGTCCTGTGAATCCTGTATCTCATAGTAGTTGATTTTTCCTTTCCTGCATTTTTCATTGCAATTATTTTTAAATGCCTTGAAAAAATTACTGAAAGTATAAGTATGTATTTCATATTCCTCTGGAACTCAAATTCTGTATTTATCTTGTAGAACACCTGAACGCTTTTTCTGACCAGTACTTTTCTAACCATCTTCTCTGCAGAGTTAAAAGAGAAAATGACTTTGCTCTCTTGGAGAGCTGTAATTTTGCATAAATTCTATGATAATACCTTCTTTTTTGTGCTTTTGTGCTGTGTAAGCAAACAAGTTACAATTTGAAAGTCTTTTTTTCAGGTGTCTTCTCATTAATCAGTGGTTAAGAAATACCTCTCAAGGCTGATGTCTGAAGACAGCTGTAGTCAAGTAAGGACCTTGATTAACTTCCTTTGTTTTCTTAGTTTGAACAATACATTCTCTTATCCTATTTGGGTTTTGCAATGCCTGGGGTTTTAAATTACTATGGTGCAAAGGAATGAAAAATTGTGTTCTTGATTAGGAATTTTTTGCCTTTTCAAAAGAAATTTCAGCTGATAATTTCTTTTTTGTTTCTATTTTGGCATTCTCTAATTGATATAATTTAGTGTAACCTGATTTAAGTAAGAAACTCATACACTTTGGCAGTTATTTCCTGGAAGTTTGCTTGCTTTGGTCTGCAGTAAGTAGACAATACATATGACAAACTGATTGCTGTGGTAATACATGATCAAGCTGCCTGTTTATTCCAGATTTTGGAAAGTGAATCCTTTTGCATAGTTTGATTTACAGATATTCTCTCTGAGTAAAGCATTTCTGTCTTCATATTTATTTGTATCAGTATTTTCTATTTTTATCTAATGTGAGGATATTCAGTGGTAGAGATGTTGTGCCTGTTTAGAGCTAACAGTATGCTCAGCTTTGTACAATAGTGAACAGCAGACAATCACTGCCCTGGAGAGCTTGAAGTCTAAAAATACCTCAGCTGATGCTTCAGCTTTTTTCAGCCTTTAACATTCTCAATATTTTCTTACTGTTTTTTCTCATCCTAATAAACCTCAATTTTAAACTATTAACCAACCAGCTTGGTTCCTATCAGAAAAAATTCTGATAAAGGGTAACTTATTAATTTTTAGATTTGAAAATACATGTGGGTTCAACCCAGCATTCACTGAAGAGCAAAGGCAGAGTCCCATTGTTATGGACCCCTCTGGGTAATTTTAATATTGCCTACCTGCTCTCAGTAGTGCCAGCAAATCATCTGTGAGGCCTCTGGCTGAATTACCTGTCTTTTTACTGGCTGTAGAGAGGAGCTAAGTTGCAGCAAACTGCCGGAACTCTGGTTGTAAATGATGTCATCTTGGTAAGACCTGTCCATCCTCCTGTTGCTTTCATCAACATGGGTGTATTTTGAAGTAATGAAATGTATGTCTCTCCAGCAAGCCTCCATTCAAAAGTGTGATGGGGATTTTTTGCCATTAGAACCGTCAGAAACAAGGTGAAGATGAGAGTGATTTGCTAGCTTGATGGTAAGCAAGGGAAGGCTAGCAAGAGATGACATCATGTGCTAATGGCAAGGGGACTAAAGAAGAATGAGGAAAAACAAACTTTATCATAAAGGCTTTGCAGTCCACTGGATACTGCCTCTTTTTGGTGTGGATATTTTTATAAGTGTTTCTGCCTCTGTGGTTTCTCCTTTCTAAGGATGACATCAATCAGCACTGAGCTGTGGTATCTCAGATTCTTTCTAGGGATTAAGCTGCAGGTTTAATTTTTGGGCTGGCATAAGGACCATCTGTTCAGTGTAGTTTTGAGGCAGTGTCTATATGTGTGTTGTGAGCATACAGAACTCACTTTAAGAAGATAAGGCAGAGAATAGATTTTAACATCTTGTTAATTTCTGTTGTGCTTGAAAGAGAGCTTTTCTGAAGGATGAAGCCATCATATCCTGTTCTATATGTGGTGATCTAAGGGAGGACAGTTTGAGGTTGCCCTTCAGAGTAGTTGAACTGTGTGATAGCTTACAGGGTTGGTAAGAGATGAAGACACTCTCTGTCCCAAAACTACTGCTATATTTTGGTGGCTACAGTAGCTTAATGCTTTTGAGAAAGCATTTCACTCTCTGTTTATATATTACCCATCTCCTCAGCATATACTCTGTACTGTGTATAAAAAATTGATTTTTACTGTCCCATCTCGTATGAAAATGATGTCACAAAGCACTGCAGGAGCCCCACACAGTTTTATGTGTTTCAGACTAAGTCCTACACCCATATTACCCCCACCTGACAAGGGTGCATAAACTAGAGCCACTTCTCTGCTTTGACATGCTCCTGGATTAGTGATCTAGTTCTCATGCTTTCTCCTACAATTCAACCTCCATCTCTTCCATCATACATAGGGACTATCTTCACCTTAATTTATTATTCTTGTTGTTTTCAAATATCTGAAGTTGTTTATTGATTTAAAAGGTGTATATCATGTCTCTTTGCAGGAAGAGAGAAAGAAGAACAAGACTATCCCAGGGGCTCAAATCCAAGAGAAGGCTGAAGAGTTAGAAAGAGAAAAGAAGGAGGTACAGAAAGGGTCATCAGCTACACTGCCACACAGAAGTATCCTCTCTTCCCATTCCTGCTCCATCTGATGTTACCACCAAAGGTAGAATATGAGAGATTCATAAGAGACATTCATCAGAGATTCATTTTTGACCCTAAGGTATATTGCATATTCCTTAGCTACAGACCTTACTGATCTCCTATCGGCATTCCTTCACTCTTCATCGTGAGCCTTATCCTGTTATTATTTACCTGTTAGTAAATGTTAGGAACCAGCTGAATGAATGTTTAGGACTTAAAACAATATGAAACTCACTGAGAAGGAAGAATACAGAAGTTTGTAAAAAATTGTCATTACAGAAGTCTGGTTTTATCTTCAATTTGGTATGTTCAGGAGAACATGTGATAGAAATCCTTACCAGAAACAACCATAGATTTGAATCATTAGGAGTCCTGATCCACAAACTCAAGGCTAAAATGAAACAACTATAAAACTGTTAAGCTTTGCGTATCTGTTTTTCACTAACTACTTTCATGGACCTTCCTCTGAACGCAGATCTAGCTTAGCTGATCTTGTGTAATCCCCTCCCTGATGAACAATAAAAACACTTCTGGGTGCTGCTGTTGCTGATAAGGACCTGAGCCGTGCCCGTGGGAAGGGACAAACTCGTGGGTAAAGGAGAGGCTGACAAGTGGGCATGGGAAGGATTCACAGTGATCCCAAATCATGACTGTAACTCATAAGTCAGAGTGTTGCCTCTAATGAGCACATCAAAATACAAAGAGGCAGATGAATTTTAGTGCACTTCAGGTACAGAGAAAAGAAAAAACAGCTTGGTACCCACCAGCTTTTTCTCTCTGCTCCTCACAGCTCCTTGGCCACGTTAAATCTGCTGTCTGAGCTGCCCCTGAGCAGGCTATAATGTCTTTCAGTCAAATTAACTACTTGGACAATCTGTGTTCCTTAATACAGTTGACCAGATTGCGCAGATTTAATCCAGATGAGGCATGGGTGCGTGATCCCGACGCTGCGAAGTTAACCAGAGAATGTGATATGCACGCTGGCTTTATTCTTTTAGGCTGGTTTACGCTGGGTGCAGGACAGCAGAATATTTCTAGTCCAGCATAAACACAGAACAACACATACAGACAATAACTGAGGTAATGTCAGGTCTGCTAGGACAAATATGCCTATTTAGTGCTGCTTGAACCAAACTGAAGTGGCAGAGTGAGTTTCTACTGGTGGAATGCTCTGCATTGTGCAGCCACGCAGTTATGTACTTGATGCTAGTTTTCTGATGGTTTTAAAAACTGCTGCCTGCTTTCACACTTAATTTACCATCTCATGGTGCTACAGCACTCAGAAGTGCAGAAAACAGGTATTTGTTACACTGCCTTTTTTTACTGAAACACTGTAAAAGAATTTCTGTTTTGTAATCAACACAATGGGATTTGCCTATTTAAAGTCAACCTACAAGCAAAGAGGTCCAATACTCCTGTATATTTCTATTTTTCCCCTGTATATGTAACTAAGCCTCAGCAAATGATAAAGAAGCATGAAATGCTATTCCTTTACACTTGTATCAGTAAAATTTCAGATATCCTCTATATTTTCTTCTACTAGTTGTAAGGCACAAAGTACAGCATTTTTTTCAAATTATTAATTTACAGAAAAGTTTACAGAATGTGAAGCAAGAGCCTGTTATCAGGTTTCATTTCTAGTTTTTGGGAAAATTTTATTTGTCATTGTCCTACTTTTCTCCAGCCTCTCAGTTCTTGCCAGGTGACAGGCAAGCTATAGTCCAGGCAGAAGAATATTATTACTTTCCGTGCCTTTTCTGTACTGCTTTTACATGAAAAGAGAAAAATTTAGTAGCTCAAGATGACAACTGTCCAATGGCTTGTGTGGGAGAACCTTTTATTTAGAATAATTCAT
Organism: Pseudotriccus pelzelni; assembly: GCA_035584735.1. NCBI lineage: Eukaryota > Metazoa > Chordata > Aves > Passeriformes > Tyrannidae > Pseudotriccus > Pseudotriccus pelzelni. The sequence continues at coordinate 68,226,139 of JAWMRA010000113.1, forward strand.
TATGAACATACTGCTGCATCAAGATGCACTTAGCAGATAAATCCTTTTAGAAATAGTTTTTGCCTCTTAATATTGTCATTGCATTAAAAGCATTTTGTTATCATGTGTTTTCATATTCATTCCCTTTCTACTGTATTTCTCAGCTATGCCATCATCCAGTCAGAGAGGTCTCCAGAGTGAATACCAAATAACACATAAGTGAATAAACCTCTAGTTAAGTAAAATTTAGGCATCTAGATAAAGAACAATCCAAATTTCATGGAATAATCCACCCTAAATTGCTATAGTCTGCAGAAAAAATTTTCTATATATCTTGAGAATGATTAATCTCTTTTACAAAGTGTACTCTTGCATTTTCTGGACTAACCATCTAGAAACCTATCCTTCTGTCTCCAGGGTACCTAGACGTGGACTTACATATATACTGATGAACAGAAGTGAAATAGTATTTGTACAACTTATCACCCAGCCCTGCAAAACATGTGGCCCTTATAAACTCCAGGTATCATATGTTTGAGTTTAATGTATCTGAAATAATATCTTTGGTCTTGCATCCCAGGAAAACGATGTCTTTATAGCAAGAAACTGCTGTGTGTCCATTCCCTACCATGTGGGATGATATGCAGGCCATATGGGAGTACTGGGGAGACTTAGCAGGTGAAAAGTCCATTGGATTGCAAGAGAGCAGGATTTCTGGCATACCATACTGGTCCTGCATTCCACAGGACTGCTGTCTCCTGCACTGTACTTTGGCACTATCTGGAAGAGCTCTAGCTGATCCACATGTTATACCTACTCTCCCAGCTTGACAGTAAAACCAAATTTTGGCTAGTGGCCAAGCCTGTGTCAAAGCCAGTGGGGTTAGTCAAGCCCTGGTTAACTTTCTAGTGTAGAGATTATCTGAATGCCTAGTCATAAATCTAGAAAGTACTTCATGCCGCAGCATTTGAGATGGATGTTAGGGTCTGGTGCTGAATTTAAGAATGGCACTTAGGTGCCTTATATCAAAGGTCATGTGTTTGAAAGACTTTGAGACTCACTTCCCCAAAATTTTTGACTGGGCGGCTAATGCGTCATAGTACTCAATATGTGTGCTCTAGAAATCACATTTTTAGATATATTTGGTATCTAAAACATTCCTTGCTAGTATGACTTCAGTCCATGAAAGTACTTTAATATAGGCAGTGAACATCAGTAAATTGTAGCCTATCTTACATGCTTAGCTAGGTTTTCTTAGACTACTCTTAAACCTTATCTCTTCTGGTATTGCAAAGAGCGTTTTTAGGAATGTTTTTCTTCTGATGTTTCCATTCATAGCAACTAAAGCACTTCATGATAGAGCTGAGTAGCAACTGTCTGTCTTTTGTAGATGTGTGAATGGAAAAACAGAGAGTCTCAGAAAACTGAAGCTAGCTCTGCCCATTAAATTAATTGAATTTTTCAGATCTGTAGCTTTCAGGCAATTTGAAAACCTTTAAATCCAATCTGCCCACCTCATCATATACAGATTTTGTAATTCACTGGTGCTGGGGGTGCCTATCCCCAAATTTTTTTTCTTAATTGTCTGTCACAGTACAACACTGGACAACAGTGGGACTAGCAATCTGCAGCCACCCAATCTATTTGTACCCAGAGAGAGCTGGGATGATTCAGCTGTTTCATCTAGAGAGGCTTAGTAAAGTCTTCTTTCTCCTAACAAGCCTTTCCATTTGACACCTTCTCACCTATATGTTAATGCTTTTGGGAGCTAGGTGTGAAACCAAGAGGAGAAATACACCTGTTTGCATAATGATTTTTTTTTAAAAGTTAATAGTGGGAAGTATTATGTAACATGACTTTTGCAAACAACTGGAAGTTTAGCTTGGCAAATGGCAGGCAGCCTCTGCACAATATTATTCCCTGTACGTGGAAATTCCCAGCATGACTGATTCAAAAATTTAACAAAACTGACACCTTGCTGGAAAAAAAGTAGCTCAGACAAAGTGAAATTAAGTACTTCAAAAACGGGGTGCTCGGGCTTGAATCTAACAATGCTGAGGAATTTAAGTTGCTTGTTCAAAAAGGGGAGAATAAGAGAGAAGAAAACTTTCCTTTTCATGTTCCAAACATCTTCATTTCAGGAGAATGCTGCAGTGGTGTGTTTGATTCCGTTATACATCAAAGGATAGCTGTAACCAGTTCTGGAAGTGGGTTAACATGTGATAATTAAGTGACTTTAAATATTAATCATCCTATTTAAAAGTAACATTGGCAAAGAAAGGCATCCCTAATGAGAAATAAAATGACATTATAAATATTATTCTGTAAAAATGGGTCTTTTTCAAGTGTTTCTTTGAAGCCAAATAAGAACCAATCCAGTGTCTGAGTACATTCCCAGGGTGCTATAAGGAAGCTGAATTCTTTTCATAATTGTTAGACAAACTTCTTCCAAAACACACAGTGCGCAGACTTAAAATGCATTTTTACTGTGGTGTGTCTGCATTTATGGGTGAACACCATATGGACTTTGGTCTGAGCTTTGCTCATCTGAAAAATGCTGGGAGAGGACTCCATGCTTCAGTTAACTGTTTCCTGTCAAGCAGACAAAACATGTTCATCTTAAGGAAGCAAAAATGACAAAGTTATTTTAAGGTAAACAAGCCCATGGCTGACATTTTGTTTCCTCAGGGTGTGGGATATTTTTGTTATTGTTATTCACAACTGGATAAAAAGGACAGATTAGGTATCACTGCTGTTAGCTTCAGCTTTTCTCAGGGAAATAAAGACAGGCTTTGCATAGGAAGTATTTACATAATTTGTAGGCTAAGATGAGCCTGAAGGCACTGATCAACTTAAAAATTTGTACTATAGTAGCATATTGATGTGAATGTTGAAACAAGGCAGATGTGCCTGAATGACACAAGGTCAGACAGGGTTGTGTTCTGAGAAGGGATTCTGAAAACCGATAAAACTGTTAGACAGCTTCTAAAAAGTTGCTCTCTTTCACAGTTTAATTTACCAGTGGTTAAGGAAAAAATGGGAACGTTCATGTAGATTGTATTGGATGGATGTGATTTTGTACAGTGTCCCCTCCCCTACCATGAAGAGCAGTGATTACAAACTTTCCCATAGGAAACTGACACCAGTAAAAACACATTGTTTGGTTAATATAGGAAATTCATGAATTCTGCTTTTGAGGTTTTTTTCAGTTGTTTTGTTTTTGTTTTTGTTTTGTTTTGTTTTGTTTTTTTTTTCTGGGGTATAAGAGCATTGGTCTAATCGTGAAAATGTTGCCTCAGGCCAAATTCTGCTGTTCTTGTGCCAAAAGACATTTAATCAAATGAATGTTGAATTTAGTTCTCTGTCTTTATTCAATTGTTTTTTGAGTTAAATATTCATCGACTTCAACAAGAGAAGAGAGCTGAATTAAACTAAGTAGAAACATCAGGACCCAGCTAAAATACTGACTTCTCCCACGTCCTTAGAGCTCAGTATACTGGAGTTCATTAACTCTCATAAAATGCAATGCTGAAAGTTGATGTACCATTGAGTAATGGTAAATGGAAAGTTACATAGATGCATTAGCTTGCTCGCTTTCAGTTTCAACAACGCACAGTAAGAGGATGTTTCCCTGCGTAGCTTTTGAACATCCACTTGTGACTGCAAAACTGTGACAGTTCATGCTATTGGCAGGAATTTGCAAAACTCTTGGTACTCTCAGAGTGTCTTGATCTGGGCAGGTGGTGAAAGAATACGAAACTGGCTAATCGATATGATTCTCAGAGTTGTTCTTATTGTCTTGATGCAATTTGTAATTTAATTATTAAGCATAACAATTTTCAGAAGGAAATCAGGAAAAGGTTAAACAGCATTGTGTCTTAAATTCTATAGGGAGCAAGTGAAATAGTAAAGAAGTTCCACCTCTGAGAATGTTGATCTATATCTATACTAAAATTGACTTTGCTTAAGAGTAGCTGTGGTAAAAAAAATGAGAGGCAGAATCTGAATGTCAAACTGCTCTGAAGTTCTATTCAGCGTAAGGCAGTTTCAAGACTATCCTCCTCTGCTCCACATGCACATGTCCCCAGCTGATCAAATGGCAGGTGACGCCAGTGAAGTCTGCTGCTGTCCCTACCAAGCCGCTTATAGAAGTGTCAGGACAGCAATAAAAGCATTGGCAGCAAGAAATATCTCAGGAAATATTTCCTCACATATGGAAATGTTTCATTGGCTTGCAGAATTAGTTCCCCATATTATGCCCCTGTTACATCTTCTTTCCGATTAAGGTTAATGTGAAGTCTGAGTTTCCTAAAGAGAACACTGTTAGAAGAAATAGGACCCGTTTGCCAAATTTTCTGCTGGTCTATATCTCATTTGTTGATACCTGTGCATACACTATTTACATGAATAGAAAAGTGTTGTTTCTTTAAATTAAAAAAGTAATCTGAATAGCTTTCCACTCCAGTTGAAAAATTCTCAGAGATTTGGTGTCTTTCAAAAAACAGATCATTAAAGCTATATAATTTGTATGAGTATTTGGCTCTGCTCCGTGAGTGGATTCTAATAATGAAATAAGATTGTTGTTCTTTGTGCTTTTCTCATTGTGATTTTGCGTACCTTTTCTGCTTGCTTTGTTTGCGACTTTTAGCAGATAAAGAGACCAGGAAAATAAGACTGTATATTGATCTAAGCAGATTCACTCCTAAACAAACTATTTCTCAAAGATTTCCAGAAGGCACCAGCAGCTTTTTAAGAAGTAACAGCCTACAAAAATGTTATTTTTCACAGTTAAGCAGTCTTTGGTCTAAAGCTGTGCAAACAAGCCTCTGAATCCTTGTCGCTTCCAGGGACTGTTTTTGGGTGTGTGCTGATCTATAAATCAAAAGGACTTGAAACAATGTAAGAGAAAATGTTTAAAGAAAATAAATACAAAAGGAAACATTTTTCTCTTTTCCCTCCTGCCGATCAGGGTACCTTCCAAAGAAGCCAAAGGCATTAACAGGGATGCAAAATTTGAGGATTGTTGAATTGAGTCAAGACTGTCTGGTCCAAATCCCACCAAATCAGTGGCAAGTTTGACCTTGACTACACTGAATTTTAGATAAGATCCCACACTTTGATTTTGGCAATCAGGTTGGCTACGACATCATAGATCACTTCAGTTTGAAACAGGTAAGACCCAAACTGGAGAAAAAGGAAGTTAAAAATAAAAAAAGGCACTGGATTTATGTGAAGCCTGCCAGGCTGTTTTATAAATAATATGTGGCTGTTGATGAAACCATATGTAACATGGGCAGTGTATAAAGAGCCCAAATGGCTTAAAGACTTAGGAATAGCATTGATGTGAGAGGCCCTAAAGCAAAGGGACAATTATTAATGCCTTGCCTGTATGCAAAATAGTATATTGACAGTTATTCTAAAACAGGCAACTTATATTGGGTCTTACTCTGTTTCTGATGTCAGTGGCAAAACTGGAGTCCTCAATGGTGACAGGACCCAGGCAGTGGTGACGAAGTGAATTCATTTATTCTGATGGGTGCAGAGCTAACTGAATAGTCTCATTACCTGATCTTGACAGATATCATCCCCCCCTTGTGTTCCTGATGGTTGGCATTAGTATGCAGTAATAAAACTACTGCCCACCCAGGCAACCTAAACATGTGAGTGCAGCTGGAGGCAAAATCTATGTGCACAAGAACACCAGCAGCAAATAGAAGGATTTTTTTACCTGTCACTTAGATGGAAAATTAAATAAATATGTAACTTGCTCTCACTGTTCTTTTTAAATCAAATGAAGATGACCATTTTGGAAAAAACCCAAATCCAACCCAAAACCAAAACCAACAAAAAAAAAATTCAATAGCCATTTAAGCAGCTCTAGTTTTACTGTTTTAAAACAATCAAAATAAGAAGAGATAAATGATAAGGCTGGATTAGGTGGTGTTAATTGCTGATTCAAGGTGTGGGTTTGTTTTTTTTCTTCAGTCCATGCACGTACTAACACTCATAGTATTATCCAAAGGAATATAAGAAGCATCTTAGTCTATTATCAGCAATTAATCATTGACTAGCCTGCCTAAGAGGAAAATTGCTTCTCTTAAAAGTTGGCTCAAGCTTATCCTTTGCATTCAAGTCAATGATAGTGTTGTCCACTGAAAATCAAACCCAGCGCAGCCATCCATCTGTGGAAGAATGGATTTTGTCCCTAGGACTTTCCTTTGCAACTTTTTGATTAGTATTCATTTTGAACAGCATAAACAGTGCATAATTTCTATGACTGCTAAAAAGTCCAGTCAGTATCAAGGCTTCAATATATGTCTGTGAGTGTGTGTATGTGTGTGCGTGTGTCTGTGTGCGTACGCTACTGCCAGGTAGTGCTTGGGTCTGCAGTTTGTTCTCTGGTCCTGATGACTGCCTGCCTGCATTGCAGAAATCCTACTCATTCTTGAGCTCCCATTTAGAGTCAATCAGCTGCATCTCTTCTAAAGCAACCCCTGAGGTGCAGTTCTGGGCGAATCTCCAGGGACCCCTAACAAGTAAGCACTGTGGCTAAGACTGCACAGTCTTGCACTTGCACTGTCTTCCAGGAAACTTTGCACTCTTGGTCATTTCCAGTGCATGCAGGGCATGCAGGGCTTAACTATATAAAATCATAATGGTCATTATGCTCCATCACAGTCCTCACAGTGTTCCAGACCCTTTGAACTGAATAAAATACAGAGAAAAAAACAACTGTCTAATGGCTCAAGGATACCACAGGAGAGAACCAGGGCCAAGCACTATGGAATATGAATGCAGCCAGCGGCCTTCACCTTTGGGTGAAAGAGCGTTTAGGTAAATATTTACCTCCTCCAAGTATATGACAGACATGGCTAAAAGGAATCTGTATGAAAGATGCTAATTAACGTGATAAAGTCTGCAGCATATTTTTCAGGGCTACCTGAGCAGCAACAGATGCAAGCAGTCAGAAGAGTAACAGACTGTGAGGTTCAGTAGACCTCAATCTTTTGAAAATTCCATATGGTAATTTCCCATTCACTCAGAAAAAGGTGCCAGGTCACTACTAGTTGAGATTGGGGCATAAGTATGACATGCTATCACCATTTCAAAAATTACATTTCTCTGACAATTTCTATTTTAGTCTCCAAACTACAAGTGTGATTCAATGAAAAGTGAAAACACAGGAAAGACATTTAATTTGGTTTCTATGTAAGAGAAAAAAAGGCCTTCTAGAATGCTGCTTGGGGTCAAAGAGGCCATATGTTTTGTCCATCAGACCTCCTTAGAGTTCTCTTCTCCTGTAATATATTTATCCTGCTGGGTGGGTTATTTTTGGAGTCATATTTCAGTATGATATAACTTTTAAGGCAGACTAGGAGAGACAGAAATGTCCTGCTTCATTGGGACATTTCCATAGGGAGATGTCTGTAGTCTGTCAAAATAAGACACTCTCATAAGTCCTATTCTGCAAGCAAGAGCATGTGATCATTCTATCCTGAACTGCAAAGGTGATCAACTCATTTGCTAGTATTTGTTACTCTTACATCACTGCATTGCAATTCTAATAAATATCCCCTCATCTTTGTCTCACATCTTATTGCTTACATCAGTTCTGATGTGCAAGAGAGTGTGGTTTTTTTGATGGAGCTACGGACATGCCCCTGTGAAAATGTCCCTACATAATGATTTGACTAGATGATCTTAAAGGTCTTTTCCAACTGAAATGATTCTTTGATTTCAACAATTGCAAAGAAACTCTATTTGAGGTATTTCATCAAGTCATTGATAAGCACAAGGACCCTGCTTTCCAGAAGTATTGCAGTGAGACATTTCTAGTCACTGAAAAAGTGATTCCACAAAGCAAGGAAATCATTTCAGCCCTTTAATGTGATGGGGGATTTTTGTAAGGGACTTTTAGGAGCCCCTGAGGGTCTTTTCCACCACATCAGTGATGCAGTTTAGTTACACCTGCAACCCATTAAGATTGTTCTCACTCTTCTGGATAGCAGGCCACCAAGTTAAAATCTGATCTAGGATGCTAACCACTGCAGAGCTCGATACATTTTAGAAACTGAGCAGAAGTCCATTTTTTTTGATATATGATGGAGAGTAAGAAGAAAGCTAAAAAATAGACATAGGGAGTGTTCACCAGCCAGGCATATTCTTAAAAAAAATCAAATGCTGATGAATTCTTTTTCTGGGTTTTGGTATGTCATTTCATGACACACTTTCCCTGTTGGTAAATTTGCATAATAAAAAGATGCACAAATCAAGTTTTAATTTGAAATATGCATCCTTTTCAGGGCAGAAAAGCTAACCCAGTGACTTCTCTTGAGCTGTTAAAACTAAATCTTGTATCTCCAGAAGTTGTTTACGTGCTTCATATCTACAAACCAGAAAGCATAACCCACAAAGCCGGACTTGTCCCCATGACCCACTGACTTTTTGACATCTTGAGGTCATGCATCCAAAGCATGCACAAGCAGGAAACGCAAGGCTTCTTCCAACCACATCCTGGTGTGTCTGTAGTGTAAATTAGAGCTGTGAGAGTTCTGGGAAAATTCATCTGGCAGTCATGCTGTGTTTCTTTTCCTTCTTATAAACTGTGCTGAAGGCTCTAAGCTCAGTCTTAGTGTAATTAAAATTAATGAGAATTAAATGTAAAAGAAAAAACAGAGATCACCCATAAAGTATTGGTGGTAGGGAGGGAAAACCTGTATATTAAGAAGTCACTTAACAGGAACCTCCTGTACCTCAAGACTGATGTAAATGATAAAAGATACAAGAGAAAGATATGAGAGGGAACATTTATTAGAATTGCAATGCAGTGATGTAAGAATGACACATACTAGCCAGTCGGATGATCATCTTCATTGTCCAGGACAAGATATGCACATATTTTTGCTTGTGGAATGGAACTTATGAGAGTGTTTCCTTTTTTTTTTTTTTTTTTTGACAGGACTGCAGACATCTCAATTTCCTGTCCAAAAAAGAAACCATCTTCTCTTTTTTTTATTTATCTAGCGATTTACTTATCTAGCAACTGCATTAATTTCTGCCAGTCATATCCCTGTCATGTCAGCCAAAGCTGCAAGGAATTACTCAGAAGTCAGATCCCTGCTGAGAACCTACTATTGAAGTGTCTCAGATTGCTCTTAAAAATAATCATCTTTTATTAGGCCTATGTGGGCAAGAAGCAAACAAGAAAAATGAGACCTAAAGAAAAGCGCAGAAAGTATAGAGGCATTCTATTAGCATAGTCAGCTGAGGTTCAAAGAAAGTAAATTATCTTGTCGTATATGATTCTTATCCCTGCTCCAGCTTTAAAATGGATCTGAAGTTTCAAGGGGCTCAGCTGCATATTAGGTCACTGAACATCATGTCACATGGCGGGGTGTCAAATAAATAACATGGAAGGACAAGGGCAGTATGATATTTTTAAAAAGGAAAATTGCTGAGATCCATTCCCATATAAATGAAACAAAATCATATTGGGCCATATTCCCTGCACTGACATCACTGATATATGACAACATAAATATCCGATGGATATGTACAGAATTCTTCTCAAAGTGTACAGTATATCCAGCTGTCTCCTTCCCCCAAAACTGCAATCACTGATAAATAAATGGTTGCTCTTTTCTGAATGGCATAAACAAGGCACTGTTGGTACAACTGAGAAACAAATGAAATGGATTGGAAAAAGAATTACCTTGCTTGCACCAAACAGGAAAGGAATTAATATACAGGGGCTGTAGGTTCAAATATTCCCTCAAGAAACAGCTTGGGGAAAAGGACTTATGCAACAACACTTTTAGTTTTGTATACAAAGCAAGAGCAGGTGCAAGTCCAGCTTGACAAATGCAGTGAAAAATCAGCATGTTTGCATGTTCTAAGTACTGCAGTACCCAAGCACCCAGCTGTTCAGGTCTTGAAGATCTCAGTTGGATAGATCATCACATTTGTGATCTGTTGATGTGGAATGAAGGCAGTCAGCAATGCAAGAATACTAACATTCAATGAATCAAGACTGACAAGAGCAAGATGTCGAACTGAACAGAAGGAAGTGAGACACAGAGAACACAAATTCAGTAATAATGGATAAGTCTGACTTGTGGGATCAGAAAAATAAAGATCTTCTCAGTCTTAGTATGCCCCATTGCAGCCAACCTGTTCATACAATGCTTCTCTTGAACTATATGGTAGTGCAGCAAATGTTACTGGAGTCCACTTACCTCTTTCTGACTACTCAGAATGAAGGACTGCCATGCATAAGGTCATGTTGCAAGCTGACATTTTGAGTTCATTGTCAGATTTGATGCAATACATGAAAGTTCCATCAGCTGGACATCAGTAGGGTCACAACTAGCCCAAGAAGTTGTTTTATGACTTAGTTTTATTTTTTGAAGGATTGGTGAGAGAGTTCTGACTGATGTCATTCAAGACATGCTGCAAACACTGCTAATTTTAATATTAAAATTCTATAATGCAAATCTGTCCAGATATTATTTGCCTTGTTGTTATCTTTATTTGGGCATTTTTCTTTGGCCATCCTCATATCCTTTCATGTAAGTAGGTTGCAAAAATACTATACCTTTAAATCTTAGAAGTCTGGTATAGCTGCATTCAGTAGGTTTATACAGCAGATAAATGGGTGACTAAACGTGGGCTGAACCAGAAGCCCTCTATGCACAAACCCCCCAGAGCAGGACAGCAATTGTGCCAGTGACAGTACAGAAAAGCCCTTTCCCTGGCTATGTCTTAGACACAAGTCTAACAAGACAGTACCTGCAGATTATGGCATTCAAGAAATTCAGAGGGAACAAAGTTGTCACAAAAGTAGAAAGATATTTAAAATCTTCTGAATAAGATTTCTATTTCTTCTTGAGAGATGAATTAAAGCAACTCTGTAGCAAGGCAGAAAGCCTTTGCCTGAGTAAAGTTTATCACTGTAAGGAAGTTTTGCTAGTGACAAATATATGAATAATGAGAAAGGCTTTGTTAGGCAAGTTGTTTGATCTGTAGAGGGTATAAAGGGTACATTAAACTAATAATTCAACTTTCCAGTGGTGACTGGTTTTGTTTTTGTCTTTGTGTTAGAGAATAAGTCAGGAAGCGAATTCTTTCACAGAACGTTTCAACCGGTATCAGTCACTGTTTGGCTGGAGGGTGTTTTTCATAAAAGGCAGTGCTCTGAGGTGCATTTTTTTCTTACTCACTGTAACCAGCTGAGCCTAAGACTTTTTAAAATGACACTGAAGAGACATAACCATCAAGCATCGTGGTGCCGAACGCCAGGAAACAAGAATTGGAGACTGTCTGCTTGTAAAACTAAACAAATGTTTCCATTAGTAAAACAGGCAAAACAGTTTAGGGAGCATGATGCAATTAACAGTTGCATATGAATATGTGATAGTTTACTAGAGTTCTCCTTAAATCAGTCCTCTGAATTTGCTTGCAATTTTGGAAGTCGGGTCACATGTCTTCTTGGCAGATAGTGTGTATCTTAGCAATGATTGCACTTGCTGCAACATAGTGAAAGTGTGAAAGTGGATTTTTATCAGGCTCAAATCGGTAATTCCTGTGGGTGGAACCACTATAAAAATGAATAATTTAACACTTTGCATAATTAGTGCACAACCAGCTTCGCGGTCCAGTCAATTTCTCTAATACAATCCACCATTATTGTTGTTTTGTGTGGAAACTGTACTTCCAGTTGTAGAACATGTATGATTATGTGTACATTTAAGTCTTCCATAGTATGCTGCAAAACACTTAGCCCTTCAGCTGTTACAACTGTTTGCAGAGCTGCCTTATGAACCTAATTGTTGAAGTGAGCCAGGTCAGAAATAAACCTCCTCCGCAAATGATTATTGATTTCAGGCCAAAGCGAAATATATTAAAACTCCCTACACTAACTGTTGTACTGGTTTTTGTTGGATCAGCTGATTTGCTTTAATACTTTTTTCTGTTACGGTCGAACAATTATAATTGGTGCCACTGTTTTCTGTCTCAAATATGATTATGTAATTAAAAAAAAAAGTGGATATTTCTGTTTGTGTCTTCCCACAGCTCATTTAGCTTACATTTTTCTTCCCTTTCCTTTCCCTTTTCCTTTCAAAGTAGAGTTCTTCTTTGTACTCCTGTATTGGCAGTTCCCTCCAGGACTCTCATTCCCAGATTCAACACCAAAAGTGTGTGTGATTTGTTTCAGGATGTATATGACCAATTCTTCCTCACTGTCAGAGGAGGCAACTCTTCTAGTTTTGGCCATAGAAGTAACGCTTACCAGTCTGTACCTTGTACATGCCAGCTGCTCCAGCAGCTCAACACACCTACTGGCATGAAAAGGTTCAGTGGAATTGGTCTCAGTGCTGGTAGACCTGTTCACCCTGCTGAAAAAATCTGTTGTTCTCCAAAGAGGGTGTTGAGGTTCTCAGATTTGGTTTGATCTTCCTTTGTCATGCCAAAGCTAAGATAACAAAGAAAAGGTCCAACAAAAGGGCTAGTTGAAACTTGTACCAATTACCTACAGAGGAAAAATGCTGTTTGATCCACCGTTTTCATCTTGGAAAGCATCACTGTGAAAGGAGTATCCCAAGAAAGAATAGCAGAGCTGTTTTTCTTCACTTCATCAAGGACAAGAGGGAAAGGCATGGGAGACTATACTTTACAGCAGGCCAGCTAGTGCAGCTGACATCAGGAGACAAACTTTGTAAAAGGTATCAGGATCAAGAGGAACTAGTTCTCTTTATTTTATCAAGTTAAAAGAATTTTGTAAAATTCCTAACTCTTGAATTCATGGGATTACAGATGCCTTTGTACACTTATCCTGAGCTTGAATGAGTCTGAGACTCAAAATCTGCAGCATTTAAATGCTATGACCCCTTAACCATCTCTGAAATCCTTAGAAAGAGGAAGTGATCTTCTTTTGGAAAAGGATCTGGGGGTCCTGGTGGAAAACAAGCTGTACAAGGAAAGTGAACTTGCCCCTCTACTTGGCTCTAATGAGGCCACATCTGTTGTGCTGTGTCCAGTTCTGGGCTCCACAGTGCAAGAGAGACATGGAGCTCCTGGAGTGGGTCCAGCGGAGGGTGACAAAGACTGTTAAGGGACTGCAGCATCTCACTTATGAAAAAAGGCAGAGAGAGTTGGGCCTGTTCAGCCTCAAGAAGAGGCGACTGAGAGGGGACCTCGTCAATGTATAAAAGTAACTGAAGGCAGGGTGTCAAAAAGGTGCAGCCAGGCTCTTTCTTGGTGATGTTCAGCAGTAGGACAAGAGGCCGTGGGCAGAAACAGATGCACAGGAAGTTCCACCTGAATATGAACAAGAACTTCTTTTCTGTGCAGGCGACCAAACACTGGAACAGATTGCCCAGAGAGGTTGTGAAATCTCCCTCACTGGAGATATTCAAGAACCGCCTAATACAATTCTGTGCAATGTGCTCTGGGATGACCCTGCTTGAGCAGGAAGATTGGGCCAGATGATCCACTGTTGTCCCTTTCGAGCTGACCTGTTCTGTGATTCTGTGATTCTCTTCCAAGTGAAATTTCTATCTCTCCCATCTCGGGCCCCCCGCCAGACACACTGCTGGTCACACAGAGATACATCTCTTATGGAATAACATCTTCATTCACAACTGAGAGCAGATGGCTTAAGCCACAGAACACCACACCTCTTCGAGGTTTGCACTTGAACAGGAAAAGATAGTGGTCCAGCAGGATCCTGGGACACAGGTGTGAGGAGCAGTGAACTTTCTCAGCAGAGGAAGAGGAAACTCCTGAGTTGTGTACCTGCACTCAGCTCTGGGCCAGATTCATCGTGGGGCTGTTCCTGAGGCAAGAGTTTCAACCTGCATCAGAAACTAAGGATTTCAATTTCCCTGTAGGTAATCCTGCCCTTAATGACTATGGCTGAGACCCTTTTATGGAGAAAAAAGTTTTGGCAGCAGCAGGATGTTGAGCTGAGTTTTCAAGGCCATTCAACAGAATTATTTTTCTGAAAATTCTGAAAATTCGGTTAATATTTTCTCTAAGTGAATAATTTCTGGGGCCAAAACAAAATGCTTCAATGTTTGCAATCAAAAATCAGTTATTTATGCTTTTTCACTGTTCATAAGTCTGACTGGGATGATATTTTGAGCTCCTAACATTACCAGATGGGACAATATTTCAGTAGTATATATTATCTCTGAGACCATTCCCTCTTTTTCTAGTGTCCCCTTTTCCCCCACGACCCTTTTGCACTTTCTTGGCTACCTCCCAAAATAATTCTCTTCTGTTTTCTTTTTTGCTGACAGTTTCCATTTAAAAGACCTTGGTTTCTGCCCCTTTGTATTCATTACAGAATATAAATCAGGAGATCTCTGATTAGCTTACTTCCTTGTTTTTTTTTTAGCCAGGATGATGTCAGTACAGTTTAAGGATTGAAGTGTATTGGTTACATTGTGGGCTCTCTGCTAGCCAAGTCAAGAGAAACCCAGTGTTCAAAAGAGTGTGGAAGCTTGATGTAAACAACTATAATTTATATTGCTTGGAATCGTGGTGAGAAAGAAAATCTGAATGCTAGATGTGAAAGTGTTTTTGATCAGGCATGGGTCTAGTCCAAAGGAAGAAGTAAAACTTAGTTAAAATGTCACAGTTCCCCTTTTGTTCTGCAGGAACCAGCCTCTGGTGTGCTTAGTGACTCATTTTTTGAAAGGTGTGTTTGGCAATACTCTCAGAACTATTACTTAAAACATTGACATAGGAAAGTTCACTCGCCTTTCTAATAAAACAACTTAGTTAAGATTCACAAGACTCAGAAACCCCAATGAGGATTTAATGTTGCCACAAAGACTGGCTCTTTGTTTCCACGTCACAGTGGAGTGCCTGGAGGTATTCACGTTCCTAAAAAAAATGAGAAGATAGCTTGAAAGTAGTCTCAATGCTTTTTCTTATCCATGTTACATAGTTTGCTTTATGCAGGAGATATATTTAACATTAGCCAAAACAGCAATAGTATTTAATGACAAGGCTAACCTTTATCATCTGACAAGTCCCATTCGCTGTTTAGAGTCAAAATCACATTCCATTAGGAAAAGTCACGTCAGGTTATACCCCTACTGCTCTGTTTATTTATTGAGAAAGCATGTTCTCACCTTATTTCTTAGACCATTCTGATCTGTTTATTTTAAAATGAAGTGCTTTCACAAAGAACCAACACAGATTGCATTTCCTGAAATGCAAATAAAATTTCTTTCCTCTCAGCTCAGTTCCAACTGCATATCTCTGAAAATCAGGTTTAAATCAGTGAATCAGCCTTGCTTGCATCATTTCAGGGTCTCACCCAAGACCCTGAGAAAGGCAGGTTCTCTTGGTGAGGGTTTTCCTCAAATCCTGTGCCAGCTCCTCACGCTGAGGGAGGGTTGTTTTTACCAGGGTTGGGGGCCAGATGGCCATGATGCCTGAGATGGGCCTCTGTCTATCCCACCAGCTGAGGACCTCTGTGCACTGGTGGGGTCTCCTCCACTGTCCAGTTGTAGTGGGCAGGAAGAACAGCTGTGAGCAGTCTTCCCTTTCCAAAAAAGTTACTGTGGCCCCATACCCATTTCCTGCTAAAAAACTGCTAAATTGCACAGACAGACAAATAAATCAAAACAAATGTGTGACAATGAATTACAGCAAACTTCTTTTGACATAAGACAGTTTACTTAACTCACCTTGGAATGATGAGGTGTTGCAGTGAGCTTTCACACCTGCATCCAGAAAGAGCCTCAAGCCCCCTTGTCAGGCTGTGTTCTGTGCAGAGCTTTCACACTAAATGTGTTAGGATCTGAAGGCTACCTGCTCATGGCTGGAGACCTTGAAAGCTGCATTTAATCTCTAAATCGCTGATATTAGGGAACATTTTAGTAAAGAGGCAAGAATAAAGTAATATTTAGTGGTCTTTCACTTTGCTGGTAGTTTTTAGAACCTTCGCCACTTGCATCACAATGAAAAGTCATATTATATTAATTTTTTCCCTCTTTGAATAAGGAAAAATTGAAAGCTAATACTTTTTTCCCCCCTCTGAAAAACATCATTCCATTTTGAGATATAAATGTGAAGATTTCTGCAAGTGGCTCACTTTTCTGGGCTATGACACATCTACAAATGAAGTTTAGTGTAGCTGATGTCTGACCAAATTTCTTGAAAGTTTAGAAGAAAGTTTGGGGCTACAGGAATCTCTTCATGATCCAGCTCAGAGAACCATTAAGTATTTTCTTTTGGTTTAAGAGAACAAGAAATTAAAAGATTTCTTTTAGCAGGACTAATTTCATAATCTGTATTGAATGGCTTCTCATTTTTGTATCTCAAGTGGGCAGAACTTGGTTTGTAGAATGTCATAAGTTTCCTTTGGCTTTTATTTTGTAAACGCACATTTAGAGTAATTGAGCCATTTAATAAAGTAATTTTTTTTTTGTTCTCTGTAGACAAAATTAATGTTGAGGTCACTATTATAAATAGCAAAAGATTAAATTTAGAGAGATATGCATGGTTATGTGTAGATATGCATTGTTTGAAAATAAACATTGAAACACTGTTATTTGTTCTTCAGCCTTACACATATAGTCAAAACTCTACAAGTCTTTAATTCTTAGCTCACAGAAGATAGAACATATGATATGAACTAAATCCCAATTTACAGTGAGGATATCGAAAACCTTTCCTATCAGGAAATCAAGAATGTTAAAACAGAAGCAGTCAGGCCAAAAGAAAGAGAAACCAGCTCTTACTAAACCTCTGAATTTTAAAGCAAGTCCGCATGAGTGTCCAAGGCCAGGCTGGATGGGTCATTGAGCAGCCTAGTCTAGTGCAAGGTGCCCTTTCCCATGGCTGGGGGGTTTAGAACCAGATGGTCTTTAAGGTTCCAACCCAAACCATTTTATGGTGCTATGATAATTACACAAAAACGAATCATAGCATAATTAGAGAAGAGCTCTTAGATCATTGAATCCAACCATTAGTGTAGCACCCGACACTTTCTGTGTGGTTATTCCTGCCTACAACTCATTACAGGTCAGGACAATTTCACTTTGCTGAGCTTTCATACAGACTCCTCAGCTAAAAGTGCAACTGAGAATTTGAGGTGTGAAGGGCTGAGGGGTTTCTCAGTTGGAGGACACCAGCTCCTCTGAGCTACTGGTCTGAATTGGCCTTAATTTGGTACGTAAACGGAAATCGCTAACATACTCTACTAAACCTATAACCTGTGGGAATACCTACATGACTGCTGGCTGGGTGGGCAGTCTGAATTGCTCCTTGTAGCTAGGCATCTGATCAATGCCTGCAGGGCATGGGCATGCATGCAGGCAGGCCAGGGGAGGGTAACCATTCTCTGCCTCTGCTTCTGATGGAAACCTATTCTGCAACCTTCCTCTTTCTCTGACACCAGGCTGACACCTCCCCTGAGCATATGGACTTGCATGTCAAGAACTGTGTGGTTCTGGGCATGTAAACAAACATAAGGGCTCTTAAAGTCCGCGGTGTATAGCTTAGCCTGTTGAAAACATGCTTGTTGGAGATTAAAGGCTTAAACTGCCTATGTTGCCAGAAAAGTTATCCATGAGTTTTCTAAATTAAACATAAATTCACCTCACTGTAAATACTGTGGTCAATTATGTTAAATCCTGTAAATAGCTTTTCTATAAACAAATGTTTTATAAGTGAGATTAGAGGTCATCGCTTCTGATACATAGGAATAGATTGTTAGTTCTGATAAAATCAGAAGTTTCATTCTCTCTAGTTACATTTTAAAGTGAGTACTTGTGCAAACTGAAGAGGCTGTTCTTTAGCGATATTTGAATTTTCTGTCACATTTCTTCTTTCATCTAAAATTTCTTTCTTAAAGGAAATAGAAAAATGGCTACTGAAAAATATCATAATAATATTTATTACATATCATTACACCAATTGGAAAGTCTTTCCAAAACTGAGGTCTCCTGTCTCAAAGATCTTATATCTGAAATGAAACTCACACAGTAGAATATCTATTACAGCATTGGTCAAAATACTGAATAGTCTTTGACTTACAGTTAAATATTAGAAAGTCATTAAAAATGTTAAACAGGAGGGTTAAATTCTCTGGTTAACTGTGCAGTTTAGAGAAATTGTTGAGCCACTGATTCTTAAATGAAAAGCTACAATTTCTGCATTAGGCTGCTCAGACTGGCACTTAATGATGCATACTTTCAACACTGAAATGCAACCTGGACATCATGTCTGAAAGATTAATGTCTCAGATAAAGTCAAAATTATAAAGATTTTCTTCCCTTTTGAATAATTTAAAATATTTTACCATTGAATTATTTTAGTTCTAATGGAAATGAGAGTGCCTAAATGCTTAGATTATGCTGTTTTCTGATCCATACTACGATTCTCTGCAATAAGTATTTGGCATTTATTTTTCACATTAAACACAGAATCATAAAATGGTTTGGGAAGGGACCTTAAAGGTTATCAAGTTCCAATCCCTTTGCCATGGACAGGGACACCTTTCACTAGACCAGGTTGTTGAGAGCTCCATCCAGCCTTACCTTGAACACTGTCAGGGATGGGGCACCCACAACTTCTCTGGACAATCTGTTCTAGTGTCTCAAACTGTCACAGCAAAGAACTTTCTCCTAATATTTAATCTAAATCTACTCTCTTTTAGTTTGAACCCATTCCATGCCGTCCTGTCACTGCATGCTCTTGGAAAAGTCCCTTTCTGTCTTTCCTGTAGGATCCCTTCAGGTAGTGAAAGGCTACAATTAGGTCACCCCTAACCAATCTCTTTTCCAGGCTGAATAAGCCTTGTTCTCTCAGCCTTTCCTTATAAGATAGGTGCTCAATCCCTGTAATCATTTTAGTGGCCCTACTCTGTACTTGCTCCAACAGGTCCCTCCTATGCTGAGGTCTCCAGAAGTGAACACAGTATTCCAGGTGGGGTCTCACCAGAGCAGAGGGGAAAAATTCCCTCCTTTGACCTGCTGACCATGCTGGTTTTGATACAGCCCAGGATATAACTGGCTTTCTGGGCAATGAGTGTACATTGCTGACTCATGTTTAGCCTCTGATTCACCAGCAACCCGAAGTCCTTCTTGGCAGAGCTGCTCTTAAACTGTTCATCCCCTAGCCTGTATTGATACTGGAGCTTGCCCTGACCCAGATGCAGCACCTTGCACTTGGTCATGTTAAAACTCAAAAGATTCCCAAGAGCACACTTCTCTAGCATTTCCAGGTCCCTCTGGATGGCATTGCATCTTTCAGATGTGTCAGCCATACCACTCTGCTTGGTGTCATCTGCAAATCTGCAGAGAGCGCACTCAATCCCTTTGTCTATGTCATTAATGAAGATAATTAAATAACATTGGTCCCAGTATGGACCACTGAGAGACACCACTTGTACCTGATGTCCTTTGGGACTCTGAGCTGCTGACCACTACACTCTGGATGTAGCCATCCAACCACTTTCTTATCCATCTAACAGGTCCACTCATCAAATCCATCTCTCTACAAACTGTAGACAAGGATGTTGAGAAGTACCAGTCCAAGGCTTTACAGAAGTCCAGATAAATGGCATCTGTAACTCCTGTCCACTGATGTAGTCACCTCGTCATAGAAAGCCACTTAGTTGATAGTCAGGGCTTGTCCTTGCTAAAGCCATGCTGGCTGTCCCAGCTCACCTCCCAGTCCTTTATGTGCCTTAGCGTAGCTTCTAGGAAGATCTGTTCCATGGTCTTCCCAGGCATAAAAGGGAGGCTGACAGGTTGGTATTTCCCAGGGTCCTCCTTTCTACTCTTTTTAAAGATGGGTGCAATGTTTACCTTTTCCAGCCACCTGGGACTTCACCCGACTGCCAGGACTTTTCAAATATCATGGAGAGTGACTTGACAACTCCCCCAGCCAATTCCCTCATGGCTCCGTGCTGCATTTCACCAAGTCTTATAGATTTACGCACTGGAGAATTTTAATACTGCAGCTGGTTCTAAACTCCTGACTTAGGAGATCCCCAAAAACACTACTGAGGGAGCATGATTTTGTCCTAAAGCTTTCTGCCACCTTCTTTCTGACAGTCCTGGTTTTATCCTTGTTATGTCCTGGTGCCATTGCTGTTTGCTACACTCCATGTCTCCACCTTGGCTGAACCTCCTCCACATGCAATGTCCTCTGAGGAAGGGATTAGCATTCCAATCTCATCCAAAGAGCTGGATTAAACAAAAAAATAGTTAGCATTGCCACTGGCTTCTTGATGATCTTTTGACATGCTTGGAATAGTTTACTTAGGCAATGTAGATAAGAAAATAAACTGTAATGCATAGAGTATGAATGTGTAACAAACAGATTGCAGAAAACATTGATTGTGCTTCTGATTAATGGTGATGAGACAATATCACTGGGAAAGGAAGTGAGATTCAAGAAGGTAAGTTCATGTGAAAAAACGACTGTGTGTGCATCCCAGTACAATTTTGTTTTTTGGATGTGAAAATATTAAATTTGCTGTGTATACTTACAAAAGTGTTGTCTATATCATGTTGTCATTGTTGAATCAAACAGCATAGCGATAAAACATTTTTTCCATGCTGGAAGAGGAAGTAAGAGATTAGTTTATAAGAAATAAATTGCATGAAATTATAAGAGAAACCCCAAGGGTCTCAAATGTGTAACACACTTGGGAGAGCTTGTTTTATACTGCTTTTAGTGTATTTAGGAGTGTACATAAAGTGTTTTTTTAAGGAAGCTCATAATGTGTTTTTTTTTGTTTTCTTATGGATTGAAAACCAGGTCTCTAGTACTATGTATTGTAATCTTTCAGTTCGTATTTCCCTAGTTTTCATATTTTATTTATACTTGGTGTTTGGGGTTTATTTGATTTGCGTTTTTTGATTGGGCTTGGGTTTTTTTAATAGCCTCTCAACAGAAATATCTGCTCTTATAAGAATGTACTAGCTTGCACTTTCACAGTGTTAATTACTAATTATGGATTTATAGGTTGTGTGCAATTTTCATTGCAAAGGTTTCCTATTACAGTCCCAGCGAACCACGTTATGTACATTAAAAAATTTATAACATTAAAACATTTATGCACATTGAAAGAGACATGGTAGGGGCAGATATGTCATGATTTCAGTTTGCAGCTAAAAACCTAGGCCTGAGGCAGAATTTGTGTTACACTTTGAATGGAAGAGTCCACTCTTATGAATCTGAGAAATGTGACAGGAGTTACAAGGACACCAACACACATGTAGACTAAGCAGTGACCTGAACTACAATTTAAGGGCTTTTTTCGTTTAATGTAAACTTCATAGCCCAAGAGCCATCTATAATCTGAGCTCAGTGAAAGTTTCTTTCACCAGTCTTTTTTTTCTTTTTTTTTTTTTTTGTATAAAGAGGCAGATTTAGTGAAATCAAAACATTTCAAGAATGCATTTTGCCAATTCTTTCCTTAACAAATGTAAACATTCCAAAAATTCCCTTTGACTGACTTTGACACATTTTTAAAATTATATGTTGCCAGTTGAGAACTGGAATGATTTGCCATTTCAGCAAAATATTTCATTTCATCTATTATCATTAGAAAAAAAATAAAGCCTCAAACCCAAACCAAGATACTGTGATTTTCTGATCTTCAAGGGATTTCACAAGAATTTTTTTTTATTTGTTAAATTAAAAAAAATCCAAACAAGAACATTTAAACTTTCCTATCTGCAAACATCTAGCAAGCCACGGGAATAATGTTTTCATCCTGGCTGACAACCAGTTAACAGTTTCACTTCCCTTTCCTCCATGGATAGGCATGAAATGTAGGTGTCAGACCTAAGGAGTTCATTCAGAGCTCTCTGTGACATGACCATGGCCTAATTGACCTTAAAAGCAAGAGCCTTTGACTAAACAGTGACGTAGCTGTGGAAATCTCAAGTTGATGAGACAATTGTGTACAAGGGTCAGCAGATGCAGTAGAAGCTACATTTTTTTCTGGAAAGCCCTTTATTAATGTGTTAATTGATGACTGCAGATTGAAAAATTGTATTTTTGTATTTTTTCTTCCTTTTGTTTTCAGTAACTGCTGGTTTTCCACTTCTCCACCCCCACCAAAAAAAAAAAAGAAGGAGGGTTAGAGTTATGCTAGGATTCTGTGCCATGGATAAAATCCAGGCCCCTCCTCTTTGACTTCAAAGAAGCCATTTGTGATGGAATGAGTGTCATTTGGTGGTGGAAGCAGGAAGTTATTTGGGCAAGAGGCACACATAAGTGAGACTAGAGGAGGGGGAGCAAAACCTGAGGACTGGTGCAAAAGTCTTTCCACCTATGGGAGCACGCAGGTTATTTCAGCTGCTGGGATACAGCAGGCAATTGCAGGGCACTTGTTGCCTTCCTGAGAGGGAAGCTTGTTTCTCTTGGCTCTGTGCCCTCCTGCCCTGCAACCCACGTAAGAACTGAATCTGGACACAACGACTGATGCTCGAGTTCAATAGCATACAGAGGACCACCACAACGAACTTAGCAGTATACCAAAGTTCTCCTCTCTTGGGAAATTCTGACTTCACCTTCTGCCCCAGCTCACACAGTTCTGAAATTCACTTGTGCTCTATGCAGTTTAATAAGAAAAAAAGAAAAATGCCTCTCCTTCTCACCACGAAATAGACCTTCACTTTCATAAAGACAGAGAGATGTAGTCCTGTAGTCCTGTCACATTCATTTCTGTGTACAAAATATCTCACCTTTTCTCTATCCTCATTGTTGTCTTTGTGTGCAGTTTTTTTGGGGTGTAATTTATCAAAGTTTTGCTTGTCTTGGGTTCCTGCAGGGCTCATGTGGGTACAATATATACTTGCCTTACTTCAGTTCCTGTAGACAGTGATGTATTTGATCTGCTGGCCTGAGATATGCATTTCTTTCAGAAACCCTAATGTAAACAGTGGGAGTAGTTTATAGCTGTGAATCGGCATCCAATGGTTGTGATGATTTAAAGCTATAAAGATCTGACACAACCCCCCTCTCCCTGCACTCCAACTCAGAGTCTTAAGGTGGTTCTCTGTTCTATTCTTGATGTTACAATTAGAAATACTAATTTTAAAAAAAAGAGCTTCTGGCTTTCTTCTTTTATTTTTCCTCTGTTTTTTTTTTTTTTTCTTTTCAGTTTTGGTCAAGCACAAGGAAGTATTTTTCTGCTGTGCTGACTTTTTTTTTCTGCCCAGCAGATTTGGAGCTGAAACAGTCTTGCTGACAGGATTTAATACGAGGAAGTTTTGCAATATGTTTTACAGCTGTTGTAAAACTTGGTGAATGTCAGAAAGTAGCTGCTGCAATAAACTTAGTTAGGTATTGTTGGGAATATCATTTGAACAAGATGCTTTCCCCTCGAACAAACACTTTATTTGGTACAGGGTTCTTTCAAGACATCCATACTAACTGTTAAAATCTACCATTTGATGAGAAGTATTAGTTTATGTTCACTTTAAAGAAGTGGCAGAGAAAAACCTTGAGAATTGCATTCTCTTTCCAAAGGTCAGCTGCTAATAAAAAATAATGAATTGCTTCTTTTTGTTTTTCAAATTAATTTGTCCAACATCCTAAAAATCTGAAATATTTATGTGACACTGAACAACGAGACAAAAGGCTGTTGTGTTTTGCTTTGTTTTCAGAAGGATTTCAAGAGTGAAACCTGTTTTTATACATCTTGTTAACACATTTCACTGTACTTGGCAGTTTGTCAACAGATGAAAAAATATGTTTGTTTTAGCTGGCAAGGCTGCTCAGTGTATTGGCCTGAGCAGAATTCTGAGCATCTGGATACCTGGAGTTTATTCACAGCTGTGCCACTGCTCTGCTGAGTGACTCTGAGAAAGCACCTCTGCCTCTTTGCTGCCTGCTTCCCTCTTATATCTCATATCTAGTCAACTTGTGAACACTTGGAGCAAATACTTTCAAGATATTTTTATCTGTACATCACCTAGCACAGCTGACTCCTATCTCACTTGGGATCTGCAGGTGCTTCAGTCACGCAAGCAGTAGCAACAAATTAATAATATCTAATAAAGTCTTGTTTCCTTGTATTTATGAGAGGAGAATGAAGTAAAAGGTAACTCTTTCCTTTTTTTTTTTTTTTTTTTTTTTTGGTATTCTCAGAGTCTTTCAAAAACTGGAAGACAAATCTCTGGTTAGCTTGGATGTAGTCAGGGAATGCCATGTCCTTTCCTGTGACTCTTACTGTGTGTCCTTACAGTCACTTGGAGTCAAAACAGAGGAAAGTATTGTTTTTTCACCCTCTTAGACAGGAGAGGAGTCGAGATAAACCAGGGACATAGTTGAAGACGAATCAGTAATAAACGGTAAATTGCTAATGACTGTTTCAGTGTCTCTGTGGTAGTTGGAACTCCTATAGCTGCTCCTAAATGTACATGACTAAGCAGCTCCCTGTGCACTTCTGAGGGGCAAATAACTAATATTAAGGAAAAGGTAGATAAAACCTCCAAACTGAGGAGGCACTGCTAATACTATGTAGACAATTAATGAAGTCCTTGCTGTTTTCTTTACTTACCTGTCTTCAAATGAGTTTTGAATTCTCCACGTATGCTGTTTTGACAACGATTTTACTGCATCAGCTGAAGCCAAATCACTCCACATGGGTATAAAGGAAAGTCAGACAAGGCCAGGACTAAACTTGTGGATACAATTATAACTGATGAGCAGTGTTTTCCTAATCTGCTTCTCTTTGTTGCTCTTTTGAGTGATACAAGTGTCTGAGACTCACTGCATGGTCAGTGTTGGCAGATGAATGTGTTCATCTCAAGTGCTGTGTCCTTGTAGCAGCGTTAAACCCATGTTAGCGCTTCCTACGACATTTTGACTTCACTGGCAGGCAAATTTATACTTCTGCAACTTAGAACGAGGGTGAATGTGGAGAATAGATGGCACTTCAAAAAAAGGAAAACTGTCTTATGATCTGAAACTCCTGAAAACTTGGAAGGTTATTTCCTTAGTTCACCCCAAGCATGTGTTTTTTTGAGCTGAAGACTTAATGCAGATACCTAAATAAGCAATTAGTGCTTCAAAAGTGTTGTGTTTTTAATGATTGCAGTAGGATTTGCTGGCTCACTATTTTAAATTAACCGATAAGGGCTTGGAAACCTAACTCTAGGCAATTATTCCAAAAAACTTTGGACAACATCCTGTAACAATATTAATTATTCAGAATCAACAATCAACTATTCAGTGCAAATTTAGATGATGTTCAGTAAACAAGGTGTGAGATCACACATGGAATGATTACCAAAGTATTAGTATTTGTAAAATTGTTTTTAGATCTTCTTAAAGCTATATTAATGGAAGTAAATTAAATTTGGACAGCTAATGTTTTCTTAAGGTTTTGCCACTTTATTCTGCAGATTTAGTATTCTTTCAATGTAGGTTTTTTATAAGAAAATTTACACTAGTCCTTTATTAAATTGTGTTATAAATTAAATATTAAATTATAAGGTAAATTTAGAAAAAAGTTAAAGTTAAAATGCAGTAGTCACCTTAGCCAACTGAGGTAGTCAGTGAGATGTTAACCCTGCTTTTTCATGCTTGGTCACTTGCAGTCTATTTTACTAATTCAAAGAATTTACAACATGCCTCTCAGTCATTTCCAGGAATTTGAAAGAGCTTGTTTGTTTATTCTTACTTGTAATAGGCTTCTCCAGAAAATTCTTCAAAATATACCAAAGACTTTTTCTCCTCTGACACAAAACTTTAGGCACCTAAAAATAACAATCTTTTTAAATGGGCTAATTAGTGCATCAAATTATTGCTCAGGCCCTTTATCTGAGACTTTGGGTAAAATCCAAATGGAAATGAGCTTGGCCAGTGCATTTTAACCTACATTTGTCAGCCTCACAAAGTCACCATGTGATTTAGCCCAGTTGGCTGCTCTGGTTCAGAGACAAGAAGGGCTGGCATAGCTGAGATGCTTCAGGCAGGCAAGACCATAGCACTTTGACAGGATGTGCACACACACTCTCACTTCTGCTCTGCGTGTGTGCTTCCAGCCCCTGCTCTCACTTCCACCCAGGCATCAACACTGTCCTGCATTTAGTTATTTGAGACTTGCAATAAAACTGATTTTTAGGAAAGTAGTAACATTCTCCTGAACATGGATATGTTATAAAATGAATAACTGCCTGCTTCCAAAGCAGAAGGATTCCTGGCTTGGTCCTGTTATTTACAGCTTGTGGTACGCCAAGCTAAAGCGATGCTCGAGTGCCTCTCTTTCCGGTGTGGCCACCCTGGGAGGCCATTCCCAGGAGACACACAGAGATGGGTGATGTGGCAAGTGGTATGAGCAAAATGACAGATGTGTTTGAGCTCCTGGTCCATGGGGAGTGGGCTCTGCTGTGCCAGCTCTGGAGTAAGGGTAGTGATGGCTTGACTGCTTTGTCTGCTTCCCAGGACTCTGATGAGAAGATACAGTATCTCAAGAATCCATCCTGTTCCAAAACATAAAGTAAATAAACAAACCAGGATATTTTAGGTTCTGTAGCTGTTGCATCACAGGAATGGCTGGAGAAAAGGTTGTGTCTCATGCCAACCATGAAAGGGAGGACTTCAGTGAAAAAAAACCCACCCTTTACAAATTCTGCTCTAAGCCACTGTTGCATAACCTCCGTGAGATATCAGCTATATTGTAGAAATTCCCCCTTCAGTTACAAATCAACGTGTTTTGTTCATTTTTTTCAGACACCTGATCTCATGATCCATGGGATGTTGTGAATGTCACTGACAGCACAGCTTGATAACTCCTAACACAAAAAAATCAGCAGGAAAAAAATAACCATCAGTCTATCAAGGCCGGGATGAACATCACTGACGAATGAGGTAGTGAGGAGAGTAGATATAGCTTTGGGAAGAAACAAATAAATGTTTGCAGAGCTTTGAAAATGGCTTATTAGTTCACAAGAGGTAGAGGTGAATAAAATAAAGAACTAAAGGTATTAATAAATTATCTCTCGTTACTCAAGGGAAAAAAACAGGTCTTGTGCAACTATATTTTCTCAGCCATAAACCACAGAAAAATAATAGCTATTTCATGGCTGGTAAAATATTTGGTAGAAAAAAATTTTACCTCATGTTTTTATTTGTCACTGAAGACTCATAAGTATATTGGTATATATCTAAATATATATATATATTTAGTCATACTCTGCAGAATTTGTCATTTCCTAACAATGTCTTACAAAACACCCATGGAATATTCAGGGAGATTTTCATTGACAAAAAAGTAATCAATTCCTCCTATTTATTTTTAGTGGATTCGTTTTTTTTCCCACTCCAGAAATATACTTCAGGATACATACAAGATAGTGAGAAATATTCCCTAAAGCAGAATAAAGAGGGAAAGTATTTTAATTTGCTGGAATATAAAACTATCCTTGAGGGAATTTTCAAGGTTTCTTCTATTTTCCATTAGAATCTCTCAAAAGAAGTAAGTGTTAGGTTTTTTTTATGATAGAAGTTGTCAGTTCATATTTAGTGCTAAAATGTTTAGATAATAAGTTTATGCTGAAGTAGAAGAACAAGAATACCAACTGCTGTATTTCTTTTTAAAGCTACTAAGATCATGCATGTTGAGCATATCTGGCATATAAATGGGAGATGAAAGACAGGAAAAAAATATTACAATTTAAAAGAACAGCATTTCTATATTTGTTTCAATTCGATGAGAGCACAAGAAAACTAATTTTTGAAGGAAATATTTTCATTACTGATTTACTTTTTAAATAAATTCCATTTTAAGAAACACCCTGAAAATGACATTTGTTGTTCAGCAAATTACATCTTCTGGTCAGAAGTCCTGCATTTGGAGAAAAACATATTTCTCTCCTGCTTATACGCACTACTCTTTTTCTCTCATGCAACACAGCTGAGAAAGCCTGGATTGATTTCTTTGTTCATTTTTCAGGTCCATTAAAAATATCAGTGAAGGTAATGCAGGGTTTACTTAGCTAGCATCGCCCTCCTAGGACCAGCTTTGCTTAAAAAACCCCATCAACTACCTACTTTTCAGCAGGGTGTTTGAAAGAGCTGGATTGAGACAAGGTAGATATTACTACCGAGATGGTCAGGTAGCTGGTACTTAAGAAGAGGCACATTTTTCCAGATCCTTGGGTTTTTACAGTATTCCTCATTCCTCACATTTTCTCTGCAGTCAGGATCCTGAGGCAGTGGGGGAGGTTATCCGGAGGAAATGGGGGCACAATGGAGTCTTCAGCTATCAGGGAGCAGTGTACCACGAAGTTCTCTTGTGGCACCCCTTGCAGCCCTGTATTCTGTCATTCTGTGATTCTCTGAGTACTAATGTGAAGCAATCATGTATCTAACACAATTTTGCCATGAGTGAGAGAATTGCTAATAAAGCTGAGTCAAATTACAATCTAGATGCGTGTGAGAAGCTTACATACCCAGAACTGAGAAAGTATGTAAAGTTCTGCACCAGACTCAAGAAATGCAAGAGAAAGTCACTTAAATAAATCTTTTAATAGCTGGGTGGCTGAACAGGGCAAACTGTATGAACTAAAAGAGAATCTCTTGGTACACATAGCCAAAAAAATCTGTGCAACCTGCTGTGCTCTACAGAAAGCCAGTATTTCTGGTGCTGTGAAAGTGCTGAGAAATAGTTTGTGTAATCTGCTGAATTATGAATGATGGCAGCTATCTGTATACTAGGAAGAGGTTCAAAAGTAGGTTGCAGTAATTCCATTAGATAAAACTTCCTCTTTAATACATAAGAAGAAAGAAGTAAGATTAATTTCAGTTTTTTCATTACGTCAGTATCTAGGAATGCTAAGAGATACAAGCAAAAGTAAATTGCTTTAAAGACAAACATTTAGAAGTGACAACATCAGAATAAAACAAATAAGAAATTACTGATCTCCTGGTAATAGTGGTAAGTTCGGTAAACAGGTTTTAACAGTTATTTTCTATTATTTCAAGAATTAGACTTAATGTAGAATGTATACGAATGTATATTAGCAATTTAGAGTTTATAGAATCATCTATAGCATTGCAAAGTGCAAAGCATTAATGTTATGACTAAGATTGAGATTGTGCAAAATGTGCTACATAATTATTGTCATTGTTAAATCCACAGAAGTTTACCAAGATCTCTGCCCTGTTATATTGGCTGTCTACCAACAGGGACTGCAAATTGCCTCACAAAGCTCATAATTTAAACACATCTGAATAGTTGATTAAACATTGTTTTCCTTAGTAGATGCTTTCTGAAGTGTCAGCTTAATTAAGCAGAGGATTTCTGTCGGAACCTTCCCTCTGATAAAATAAGCACTTAATAAGAGTGTGGTGCCCCTGCACCAGAGCAACATGACCAGTTAATGACACTGTATATCATACAGAATCACGGAATCAATTAGATTGGAAAAGAGCTCTGAGATAATCTAGTCCAACCTATGACCAAACACCATAATGTCAACTGGATCACAGCACTAAGTGCCATGTGAAGTCTTTTCCTAAACACCTCCAGGAACAGTGACTCCATCACTTCCTGGAGCAGTCCATTCCAATATTCAATCACTCTTTCTGTGAAGAAATTCCTTCTATTGTCCAACCTAAACCTCCCCTGATGCAGCTTAAGACTATGTTCTCTCACCCCATTGCTGGATGATGGGGAGAAAAGGCTTGACCCCCACCTGGCTACAGCCTCCTTTCTGGTAGCTGTAGAGAGTAATAAGGTCAACCCTGAGCCTCCTCTTCTCCAGGCTCCCTCAGCCTGAAGAAGTCATAGCTTCAGTTCCCTCAGCTGCTTCTCATGGGACCTATCCTCTAGACCCTTCATCATCTTCATTGTGTATTATACCGCTGTCTTTACAAATGCGTCATCTGATGCAGAGAAATGATGTTAGTTGCAGAAAGTTACACACAGTGTCAATAGTAGTAGCAGAGATTAAAGAGTTCACGTGGTCAAGTAGCAGATACTTGGAAAGAAAATTTCAAAGTTTATTTGAAGTCACGATAAACCTCCACTTTCTATGTCAGACTCACAATATCTTGTTTATCAGACTATTCTTGATCTGGTCAGCAAAAAGACTGCAATGTAACCAGCAAATCCTATTTCATAGGATGCATTGGCAACAAGACAATCCTATTCATTACAACCCTTCTCTGCAAAAGTTGCATGTCATCATTTGTCACTTGTGCTTTAGAAAAATCAAAACTGAAGTCAAACCAGGAAGTTATGGCTTCTTATCACCATCTCAGTTTCCTCAGTGTTTGAACACAAAGTTAATTACGTTTTAACCACAATAAATACTCTTCAATAATCATATTCTATTTATAAGCTAGCATCCTTTGTTCTTCTATTGCAAATCCTAATGTGATGGTTTAGCTGAGTTTGTTAAAAAATGAATATGTGAAGTTGTAAACAAATCTAGTTCATGCGCTTCCTGATTATCATCATTATAAAGGCCATATCACATTACTTCTACTCCCTAGGGGACAGATTGTCAGGTGATCTACAATGGCAAACTGTTTGACCTGAATATGATTTCATTGACTGATACCAGCAGAGGATCCTGCTGGTGTATTAAGTAGCATTTTGCTTTATTGGTTACTTACCTGACTCATACTTCCAAGGGAAGGAAATGGTAGCATGTGGCTGAGTTAATTACTCAGCCAGAACAAAAAAAACTGAAAAAGGGTTTAGATTTGATAAAAGTAAGAATTTTTTTATAATGAAGGTAGTGAGGCACTGGAACAGGTTGACCAGAGTGGCTATGGATGCCCCATCCCTGGCAGTGAGAAACCCGGTCTAGTACAAGGTGTCACTGACCAGGGAAGTGGTGTCAAACTAGATGTAAAGGCCCCTTCCAACCTCACTCACTCTATGATTATATGTAATTTAAGCTGCAAAATCTGCACTTTGGAAAAGAACAGCTCACAAAGAGTGAAGCAATGAAGAACATGGCTCTTGGCAAAGTTCCTTTAATAAATCAGAAGGTCTAGATGCAAGTCAGGAATTGCTTACTGGGAGAGGTCCTATGATATCTATTAAGCAGGATACATTACCAAAAATGGTCCCTTGTGCCATTCAAGTCTACTCAGCTGAGTTTGTGAATTAATGATAACTGTGAATAATTTGTGTAGAAGTACTGCTGCAAGAAGGTAAAAACACTAAAGAGTAACTTTTGCAAAGCTTAGCTGTACACGAGGGTACTGTACACTGAGCATGCCTGCTCTTCATTAAAACTGATGGGAGTGGTGAAAATTTCCACCTTTTTGCAGACAACAGTTTGAGGCAATGTCCTGTTACCATCTTTCCATTTCCAGGGAAGACTATAGTTTCATCTGTGCTAAGAGCAAGCAATAATACCTGGAAATGAAATAACTGTTAGTAAAAGCAGTTCACAGCCAAATGCTGCAGCTAGATTTGAGAAGAGAGGCAGCATGACCTTCAGAGGGTCAGCTTTACAATTAAAAAACCCTGCCGTATCCTGCTTTGAGATAATTTTTTGTTTTGGCTTCTGGAAGCAATCTGAGGTACTGATTTAAAGTCACTGAAAGAAATCAGAATTCATAGTGGACATTATAACTTTCTGAGTATGTTCAGTTATTATCTCTGATTCTTCATGCAACATGGATTTGCCGCAGGAGGGGTTCTGAGTTTTTTCCCTTCCCCCTCCCCCCCGAAGATTTGCTACTTGGCTTTGTCAGGATATGCGGTAGATTTAGGGAAAAATTTCCAACTTTTTTTCTGTCCCCTGATGCATTAGTGAATGTTAGAAAATTTGCTATATTATGCCAGTTTTATGTCTCTCACCCCTCCTGAAATATAGCACAGAGGTCTTGATGATATCACTAATGATGAATTTGGTCTCAGATCGTTATCTAAATGTATTATTCTGCTGCTTTCCAGTCTTACTTGAATAGAAGCTGGTTTCCCAACCCACCCAACCCTTTCAAAGTGACTTAAGAGAAAACAATCTTGCTGAGTTTGCTTCACCGCTTCAGGGGGGGTAAATTTTATAGGGCAAATTATTTTCTATTGGCCTAGATGAATCCAGTCTGCAGAACCCAAAAGAGAAAAAACCCCAAGCAAACAAGGATGTCTAAAAACCCATTCAGGAACTTTTAACCATTTATTAACCTATTCTAACTATATAATTTGATTTTAGGTCAAGCTCTATAATTTAAAAATACAACTTTATAGTATTAAAAAATAATCTGCCTCACATCAGTTTGGCATTTAATCTCATTAGCAGGCAGAGGGAAGGAATACTGAAACTGGCTGGTTATCATACTATTAAGTTATTTTGTTTTATTAAGAATGAAATTATTTGCATATCACATGTCAATACGTTTGTTATGAAACCATGAATTTTGGGGCACTGCAATATACAGTTCAAGTCAGCTCCTTAAAAGTAGGAACTGAAACTTTGAAGTAAAAGTGGAAGAAAACCAGAAAATTCCTGTGCTGTTCTGTGTCATGAAGGCCATATCCTTGTACCTCCAAAGCTGGTAGACCCCTCTGGCAGGACCCTGAATTGCCCTGTGGGAGGTCAGTATCCCCTAAGCCTCATGCTCACAGTGAATCCAAACAGTGGGGATTAAGAAGGAAGGTGTTTGCAGCAGTGTGAGGAGGCCCAGCCTTCTTCCTCTACTGTGGGAAGGAAGATCACTGGAGAGATAGAACAGAGGATGAAGTAGTTTGTGGGGGGAGATGTGGATTCAGTGCATACCTCAGCAACCTCTTTCAACAGGAAATGAAAGCTACCCAGATAAGGTGTTGATTGCCTCACTGACACTGCCCTAGGCTGCAGTTATTGCAGCTCAGGCTACGTGCAGACTTGAAGAGGACTTAAAAAATTTAACTGAAAAAAAATCCCACCACACATGAAAATCAATCCCTCTTGTACCATTCTTGCCACAACTTGAATCTAGAGTTCACTGATTAACTTTAAAATGTTGATAGCATCACAAACAATCCAAACAACTTCAGGAATTCAGCAGCTTCATACCTTTAAGTAGGGATCAGTTGTGGCAAAGCCATGCAGATAACTAGCACCAACTAGGTCCACACTGGAAAAAAAAAGAAGCTTAATTGGTCTGTTTTGAAAATGGGAGTTTGGTGGGTTTTTTTTAATTTTTATTTTTATTTTTTGTATACATGCCTTGTAATACAGTTCTACACTGACTTCACAGAAATGCTTAAATCCTTCAGTTACTTTTGGAGTTATGGTCCTAAGGAAAAATAAGGAAAAGAAAATCTGAGTTTCATCAGCCCCATAACCTAATACAGGGGAAAGAAAATCTCAAATAGGATTTTGAAATGAGGAAAAATATTCCCAGACAGAGCTGAGGTGGCAAAATATAAGTAAAAAGTTACAAAGCAAAACTGTGATTGAAAGACAGGTGCATTCACACAGCCATATTAAGTAGTGTTGAATGATAGGTGATAAAAGATCAAGTTCATGTCCTTTTTATTGCTTCGAGTAGAGAACTGAAGATGCTGAGTCTGACCAAAAGCATCAAAGAGTGCAAAAAGTCACGGGATAGCGTGAGTCACTTGGAGAGTGATCTTCAAATGCTCCTCCCTCATTGCCACCCTTGAGAAAGACAATTAGTAACAATCAAGTGAGTTTGTGGAGGGATTCACAATATGGAAGATGCTATGCAGGCTGAACAAAATAAGACGGAACATTTTATGCTGGAAGGAGATTGATTCATTACTATCAGACTCCTCACGAGTAACAGCCCAACCTGGGAAAAGAATTTTTGGAGGATCACTGTTATTAATTAATAATCACTATTATTAATTTCTGTTCTTGCAATTCTGTGAAATAATTCTGAGTCTTGACTCTATATTCTTCTGGTTATATTTAGAAAGTAAGAGAAAATGAGTACATCTATACTAGTATTATAATTCAGAGAAGACATGAACCTTGGAAGAGCATATTCTATTTGTTCTCACCTATTGCACTTTGACTCTCATCACAGAACTGCATTGGAGATTGTAAAACTAATTCCTTTAGGGCGAAATGAAACTAAATAAGTGCCTCTCTAATATCTTTTACTTCTCATCTGAAGTAAAATCTCTGAAGCACTTTTAGCACGGGTGTTGGACCCTCTACTCTGCAAAGCTACTCCTTCTGGATGGTGTCACTTGTTATTGCAAGACCAAATGGAGTATAACTCTTCATCTAACTTTAGATATCTTACGCATGTATGCGTGTGTACATATATATATATATATATATATATATATATATTTGATCCAGGCATCTGTAACCATTAGAAGGAAATAATGACTTCAACAGAAATGATCAATTATCAGTTGGAAAGGTATATCCTCTGCTCAGATGAATCATATTCTCAAACACACTATTTTCTTTACAGAAGCAGTGAAACGAATCCAAATAATAGGGTCCTGGGTAGGTGTCCTCCTAGTGAATACTGCCCTAGTTAGTTTAAAATTATGGTTTTGTCAGAGAATACGAAATAGAAAAATCAAGTAATTTCTTTGTAAAATCTGAAGCCACCTCAACTGATCAGTGCTGGAGATGGTACTTGACTCCTAGTCAAATATCCTCTCTTCACACATTGTAGTTATTAGTATTAGAATTCTAGCATTAGAATTAATATTAGTATATATACTAATTAGCATTAGTATTCTAGTGTTAGAATTATTTGTCTGGCTGCTTAATGTGGTAATTTTATTTATGTTATAATAAAAGGTTTTGCTTAGAATTGTAGGTCAGAACTACCACTGATATATCTCTTTATTTTGAATCCATTAGGAGGAATGTCTCAATTTTTCCCAGCATTGTAAAATTTTGTAAATGCTTTTGCATTCCTTGCATCACTGAACATATTATAAACATATGTTATGCACTGAATTGCACTGTCTGTACTCTATATTATAATTTTTTATTTGTCAAGCAGTATTTAATGAGCTTTTTTATGAGCAGAAAAGAATCCAGTGCCTGGGATACAGTGTCCTTGTAAGTACTAAGATAAACCTGAACTAGGAAAATAAAATTATATCTACAGTTTCTGAAATTTCTGATAACAAGTTAATTAGAAAAATATGAATGATTCAATTAATTACTTGCTTTTTGTTTCTGTGTGTCAAAAATACTGTTAAAAAGAGGTATCAAAATATTCGTCATGTTTAGTGTGCTTTTCCAAGTTATCTGGAAACAATAACAGCAACCTGTATAACTGTATGTTTGTTTTTTATTTGCAATAAATCACTGAAGAATCTTATTTGCATCATATTAGTCAGTCATGTCTGTATTTTAAATATAAATTTAGGCAAAAGGCATCAAGAATCTTAACCCTTGTTTTAATCAGTATTCTAAAGAGCGAGTTTAGGCACAGATAAAAGTAAACAAAACTCAGGCATTTTTCCTTAAATCCTTTCTGTCTCCATAACTTGATTTCATAGAAATGAATTGCAATTTACAGTGTGGCACAGTTACAATGCCTAAGCAAATCTGAAAAATCGAGTTTTTCATGCAGAGAGTTCAAAAAAACTGCACTGGGAAATCCAGCTGCCCCAAGATTCAGCCTCTGTAGTTAAAGACCTGGTGCCTAGATTTGAAGATCCACTTAACCAACATGCACCACAATGTCTAGGCAACCCTTCTGGGGCACTGCAGAGGCAGAACATAATTTTAAAACCTGCAATCTTTTTTTCTTTTTTGAGGAGAATACCTGTAAAGAAATGAGGCATAGTTTTGTTTCAGATTCTGGGATGAAGAAAGCTAAGAAAACCCACAGCAGATGGCTAAAGAAGATTGTAATCATATTTAGCTTTTCTCACTTCAGAACTTCAATAGCCATTTTGTGCCAAGGAACTCAGAGCCTCCGGAGGTCCTTTGAATCCTGCTCATCTTTCTCTTTCTCTTTCTTACTCTTCTAGTGCTTGACAGCCTGATTCAGACAGTGTTGCGAAACTACAGTCCCAAACAGACCATTGCACTTTATGGCTATCCGACAACAGTGAGACTGGAGAGACCTGCCACTTATGTTTCTATGCCACCTGATGTACTTTACAAGATCTGGTTTAAATACAGAGCTTTGTAAAGTAACCACGAATCTTAAAAGCTTTCTTATAGGATCAAAATTTGAGAAAAGAACCTCTGTTCACTGATGAGTCTCTAAACAAATGTCTCTTCAGAGTCCCAAGCTTTATTCTGAACTAGATCTCAAGCTAACACTTGTATGTCACCTAAAGAAACAACTCCTGTGTAACGTATTTTCTACTTCAACAGTAATTTAATGATAGGCAGCGTAGTTTGTGTGGACTTTGCAAAGGTGTAGGACATTGCAATGAGGAAGGAAAATCTTCCTATTAGGATCATGAAACTTAAACCTTTATAGTCCTTGGGGCAGGCAACCTGAGGACAAACAGCTGGGAAGAGAAATTCTTATGGCATTCAAAGACTGTTCAAAGAGGTATTTATTCTGAAAGAGGCATCTTTGTAAAGGTGTGCAAGGAAAACACATTCAAAGTGCAATATATTCTGAAAACATGAGGTGCCAAATGCAATCCAGATGGTGAAAGCAGTACTATAAAAGCAAATTCAATGGGGGCACTTGAGAAGTATACAGATAACATATGCAGAAAGTAAAGAATTCTATGCTCTAAGAAAAGGAAAACAAAAGACTTTTTCTTCCGCTCCACCAAAGCATAAGGCAGCATCCTTAGAACACCAAAGTGTGGTCAACATGGGACATGACTCATGAAGTATGGTTCTGTAATGCAAGGTGAAATTCTCTGTGTTTCTCCTGTTTACTCAGTTCCGTGTAGAAAAATAAAATAAAATAAATAAGAAATGAAATACAGAATATAAACATTGAAATAATATTTGTCTGCCACCAGCTGAGGTACTCAATTGCTGCTGTTTCACCTGAAACAACTGTGTTTGATTCTGGTTTTATTTGCTCCTCAGTCAGAAGTGCTTAATTCTACAGCTTTCTACCTGTGTCAGACCTGTGTAGGAGTGCTCTAAGTCTCAGCGAGTCTTTTCTTCCTGACGTCTTTCAGCACTGCAGATGCATATTAGTTTCTAAAGCAATCTCTTCACCTGTGCAATAACAGAGCTGATTCTACAAGCTTTTTAAGTACTTTAATCTGTAAGAACATTAGCTTCAAAGTGAATACCTTGGCACTTGGATTTAGAGATACACTTCAGAAGATTGCTAAATTTGCTCAAAACACTCAATCTGAATGAAAGAAATGTCATGATCTTGAAGTGGGCCTTATCCTGAGAGTGCTGACAGTTACTTTGACATACAGCCTACCTTTGGGACTGTGGATTGCTGGCTAGCTGTCACCCAGCTTTACTGCACATATTATAGAAAGCCTTGAGGATATGTCTTGTTTTGCCTTAAAGATGTCTTTAGCTCCTGAGCCTGCGTACACTGTCCCAGAAGAACACCAGAAACAGAAAAAGGCAAAAAGCATCTTACAGTGTTAATACTAGTAACTAACCTTTGGTCTTGCCTGTAAATAATTTTCATTTGGTTTGTGTCATTCTCATGGGATGTCTGAGAATGTCACTGTTGCCAATCCATAAGGGGTAAGATGTAATTTTTATTATAGGCATCTAGAGAATCTGTATTATTTGAAGACTTCACTATTGCATAAAATACTGATCTTTATATAAACACTAAAAATTTTTAAAGAAATTTTTTTTGAAATATTTACTTTTCTAAGTGGTAATCCCATTCAATAGACAAAAAACCCCCACAATATAAATATCTGAATTGCTAGATAAAATGCTCTGGAAAGAAAACACATTTACTATAGACAGTAAAATGATATTTGGTTAAATATTGCAGTTATATATAGCAAAATGTAACATCTGAGTGTCAGATTCCCTTAGTAAAAGAAAAGAATTTCATCACTAAAATTTAGGAGATTCTTTACTAACCTGGTGAAGTATAAGACATCTTTCTCTTATTTATGTTTCTTTTATATCAAATTAAGTTTCTTTTGAGCAAGACAATGCGCAATTGAATTTAGAATAAAAACAGAAATTTTGGATTGTGGATGATAGATAACAGTTTCATGGTTAATTTAATATTTTTACAGGACATTTTTTAAATGTCATTCAAAAATCAACCCAAATTACCCCAGGATTAGATTTTTTTTTTTTTTTTGGTATTTCAGAGTACACCTTTTTTGCACAAGCTTTGACTCAGATTTCTGATATGTAAACAATACATTTTTTCTGTGCTGAGTTGCATTTACTGTTTAGATTTAAGGGCTTAAAATTTTCAGCTGTACTACATCCTGATACTTCTCCTTACTTTACAGAGCTAAGGCAGCATGGAGGACACTAAGTATAAAAGTCTCCTGAGTTATATATGTCAAGGACCACAAATATATACCTTAAATGGACCAGAAGTTTACAATCAGAAAAATTACCCAGTTGCATCTGGACATTCTTTTCAGAGTTCTAAAACCTGACCAATATCAACAACTTGAAACACTTAGAAATTAAGATCTTGGCTTTATGTACACTGGTTTATGAAGTGAAGTCAAAAACCCTGTCCCTCCCTCTCCCTCTCCCTCTCCCTCTCCCTCTCCTTCTCCCTCTCCCTCTCCCTCTCCCTCTTCCTCTCCCTCTCCCTCTCCCTTTCCCTCTCCCTCTCCCTCTCCCTCTCCCAAATTCTACTTCTTCCCTACTTGAACTTTGTTGCCGGGTCCTGCAATGTTGTCACAGGCTGCTCAATGTTTTGGGTATTTTCTAAGAGTTCATCCTCTGCCAAGTAGCTTATCATCAAAACAAACAAACAATAAAACAACAAATACCTTTCATAGATCCAGAAACAAACTTCAGGATACGATTCCCAGTGAGAACTGAATTGATTTCCCCCTGAGGCTTCTCATTAAGAATATGGTTTGTGGACATCTCAAATCAGCCCACAACAGAAGGAAGTGAAAGAAGCTCCCATTTAAACTATTAAAAACTGGTTTTAAGTGATATTCAGTAAACTGGGAGCCTTATTCGTATTTATTGAATGCTTGTGAAAGTAGTACTGCACTTGACAAGTCAGCTTGTTCTGTTGACCTCTCTTTCCTAGCTCCAGGCAGACAAGGCATGCTGGATGCCCACCAGCGACATGCCCTCTACGTGGGTGACCCAGGGCCCAGCCCAGTCAGCATCTCAGAGGTCTGCTGCTGGCAGGGACAGCATTCCTATTTGAGGGGCCTCTGCTTCTCACTCTGAATAAAAAATCTGGCACATCTGTGAAGTTTTTGTCAACGCAGATCTTTGTGTTGTTTCCAGGAACCCAAAATACTGAGGACTGGCACTGGCATATCTCATGTGTTGTGTCAGCCAGTTTTGACTATCAAGGGATTGCAAAACAGACATGAAAATTAAACCCGAAACTGCTTCAGTAGGCAACTTGGAGACAAATTCCTCTGCTGTTCCCTTTTTCATTTCTTTGCTTTGAACAGTTGTTCCAGTTAATGGTGAGTCCCCATCCCCCAGCCTCTCCACCAGATATCTGAAATTGGGTCTTTTTTCTTAAAACAAAACAGCCTTTATGCTTGTAAAGCCCTGTGTTCACAGAGCTAAACACAAGACTGATCACTCTACTATATTCTCATATTTAACGGCACAACTTCTGTCTTTAACAATTTCTTTCTGAAACATATGTCTTATATACCATTTCCCTGTCTTCTTTTATTCTTTCTATTTTATTTTTTTTTTTACTTTCTCCTTTCTGGTGAGAATAAAGGGAGAGCAACAGTTTCAGATTCCACTCTGGGACAGAAACTGTCTCTAAAATGAATCTCTACCATTCTCTTTTCCATGAAGAGAAAAAGTTGTCTGCTGCTTAGGTCTAGTTCTGCCTGTGGTAAGACCATAACATTCTTTTTCACCAACCACAGTCCATTGTGAAAGAGTTCAGGGGATGAAAAAAGGCATCAAAATATTTTTATTTAGTTATCTGAAATAACTAAAAAAAGTTCCCAAATCCCCCAAAGCATACCTTAGATTTAAAAAGAAAAAAGAAAGACTCCAAAACAACAATTTTTTGTAAATAAATTTTTAACATTCTTATGAGTTAAAATATCTTTCCTTTCTATTATTCCAACACTCCATTTGATTTAAAGGAGAAACCTTATATTCAGTAGGAAATAAATATTTGATGAAAAAATGGTTGATATTGAAACTTGAAGATGAAAATAAGCCACAGAATCACAGAATAAGAGAACAATATTAGACCCTCTGGTGTGCAAACTGGACTTCAACTAGAATTTTAGCAGAAGTTCGTTCATTAATTAGCTTAATTTCTGAGAGAACATCAGCCTTCCGCAGTCAAGGTACCTCTCTGAAAGACAAGCATGTAACCTACCCAGAAGTTGTCTGAATTAATTGAGATTAATTTCAAATGAGCAGAGAGCTTAAGTCTCCTGGGGTGCCATCAGAATAATGACACTTCTGATTTATACTCATGTAGCAGTGTTATATATGGAAGGAGGTTCCTACAAACGAAATCAGAAAATTATTCCTTACTTCCCCTTCCTGATGGCTGTTCTCCTCTGGAATATATGTGTAGGTTCTCTCCTTCTCAGAGTTTTAAAATCCTTTATTTTATATTAATTCAGAATTATTAAATATAATGAATAAAGGATATAGGATAGCTACCAGCAGATGATGTCTAAAAATGTGGTTGAGTTTCCATTTGAAACATGAAATGTGATTTATTTTTTTCTGTATGCATTTGTTACAGAATCACAGAATCGACTTGGTTGGAAAAGATCTCTGAGATAATTGAGTCCAGTCTATGACCAACCACCACCACGTCAATTAGACCAAGGCACCAAGTGCCACAATCAGTCTCTCCTTCAACACGTCCAGGGACGGTGACTCCACCATCTCACTGGGCAGTCCATTCCAATGTCTAATCAGCCCTTTTTGTGAAGAATTTCTTCCTCATTTCTACCTCCTCTAATGCAGCTTAAGACTATGCCCTCTCATCCTATTGCTAGCTGCCTGGGAGAAGTTCACGTTGTTACAATCTCCTTTCAGGTAGCTGTAGAGAGTCAACAATCCCAGCTCCCTCAGCCACTCCTCACAGGATTTGTGCTCCAGACCCTTCACCAGCTTCATTACCCTTCTCTGGACTCACTTCAGCAC
The DNA here is from genome assembly GCA_035584735.1 of Pseudotriccus pelzelni. NCBI lineage: Eukaryota > Metazoa > Chordata > Aves > Passeriformes > Tyrannidae > Pseudotriccus > Pseudotriccus pelzelni. Next base: position 68,267,277 of record JAWMRA010000113.1, read on the forward strand.
CTCAATGGACTTTCTGAACTGAGGGGCCCAGATGAGTTACTCGATGATGATGGCAAATGAAAGACTCTGTTCTACAGGTTGACTCAATGAGAAAATCTTGCCAAAAAGCCATGGATCAGAGCAGAGGGGATTCCGAGAGCAGCCATCAACACATGTTCTGTGCAGCCTTCAAATTTTGTAGTTCTTTGCCTCTCCTTCTCTCCACCTTTAAATCTAGACAGCTCCCCTTTTTATCTTGGCAATGTTTCAGAGAGTTTATGCAAGGTTGCTGGCTTAGTATGTTTTTCCTCCTGCCTGAAAAGACAGCTGTTCAGTAGTGCTACTGCACTCCTGAATGCTTCAAAACATGACCTCAACTAGCTTGAAGTCTGATATCTTGTAGCTTTTAGGTTTAGAAGAAGAAAGTGCTGTGGGAAAGCTATCAAACTGCTTTCTGTGATGGGATGCATTTTTTGTTTCTCCCTCTTCTAGATAATGGGAATTTGAAACTTAACATGGAGACTCTTCCAGAAGTGTGAAGGCTTATCTTGAATAAGGAGACATTTGGCATTTACAGAAAAGGCAAAAACCAGAAAAGAAGCTGGATCTGGAGAAAAGCAACAGCATCTGGTAAAAAGCTTTTCTCAGAGATGTGAAATTCTGGGTCTGGGTCTAGGTCTAAGGGAAATATCTGGGAGAAGAGATGAAAGAAGGCATGCCATTAAAATACCATACTAATAAGTGGGTAATGCCTCCACAGAAACTGTGCTTATGCGTATGTACACCCATAGCTCCTTGCACTTGTATTTTTTAATCTCCCAAAGGAGCATAAATACTTTGTAAACTTGCAATTTTTATGGCATGGCACACCTTACAAAGAGCAAGAAACCTTGAACAAATCCGTTATTTCTGTAGAGAGATTAAATGATATATGGATAAATCTTTACTTTTAGATGATCTAACCTTATGAGACAACAAATGCAGAAAAGGACTAAATCCTCTACATTTAAAGTAATTTCAGAATTGTTTTTGGCACCAGTACAAAGGACTAACCTTTGGTGCGCAAGTTTACGCTGGAGTTTTTTACTGGTATTTAAATCTGGGATAGGAATCTGAATCTATTGAAATGAAACCTTACTCCCAAGGCTGTTCACCCATTCCAAGGTCTTCTGAAGCATGGGCATAGGGAATTTTCCAATTTTCTTTACCCTTTTCTGAGGCATTCTCTACTACTGCCTACAAAAGGAGCACATGGAAATCACATGCAGACAGAAGAGAAGTTCTGCTAAATGTCAGGGACTTATATTTGCTGCCTGCTCTAGACTGAATATCATTATTTACTGTCCTTCCTCTCAAAGAGGAGAGTTCCCTATTGCTGTCAGTTTGCAATATTCTTGCTCTTTTATTAAAATATCCGTATAAAACAGACCATAGATTTCAATACCTGTGTACAATCTGAGCATCAAGGCTTTGTATGGGATGGCAGCAGAGGCAGAGACTTAGCATTCCTAATGTGGTTGCTGTGATCTTCCTCCCTATCACTTTTAATTGAAATGGAAATAATTGGAAAGAACACTCCCTCCTTTCCAGGACTGTATATTAGCATCCCAGCACCATTCTGGCATCAAAAAAATCTGCAAATTCTGTAAAAGGCTCCAAAAAACTTCCCCTGTGTCTAAAGACAGTAACTTAGGTTTTGGCCTCTAATATTGAAAGGCTTCATAAGGAACTTACAATTTCAAGCATATTGGATAAGGAAAAGGTCCATCATGAGCAGGTATTTTCTAAATCCGTATGACCAGAAGTAAGGTCAGTTCTCAGCTAGAATTTACACTAATTGATTGTACTGTAAATGTTTGGTTTGTTTGTACAGTTTCAGGAATGGCACAATGTGAACGCAATGTATGTAACTCAGGCCTAGGAGAAACTTCTTTGAGGTTCTAAGATTTTGCTTTCATTTTCTGAGTATAATATTCAACTATCTTCTCCAAATATTTCTTTAGTTTTCATTTTTCTTTACTCTTGGAGCTGCCACTGTGACCTCTTGCAGTTACTATAATTTTACAAACCAGAGAGATACTCATCTGGTGGCAGCATAATTCGCCATAGCTTTACTGGAAATCAGCAGTTGAAAATCCAATATGTACAAGTCTCTTTCTGGGAAGAAGTAGAAGACAGTGGAAAGGTCACACACACATCTTTACTGTCTGCTTTTGGAAAGATTTGAAACAGGGATACTCCAGCTATATCTAAGCTTTCAAATGATGCTCTAAACTAAATTATGAAGTTGATATCTCTCAGTTCATCATGATTACATCTTACATCCTTTTTTATCTGGAACTGATATATGTTTATCCAAAAAAATGGATAGCATTCTTTGTCACGATGATGATAAAGCTCTGTAGATATTTATTCATATGAGTGAGGATGAGACATAATTTTCCCACAATGGTAAAATAATGTTTGTGTTTTTGAGTACTGTGAAGTATCCACTGAGATGCATCACAAAATGCCCCAGCTGCTTTCACAAAACCGAAAAAAAAATTGTCAGACCCCCAAGTACAGGACAAATAAATAAGCAGTATAAATAAGAGAAGAAATAAGAAGCAATTTCCAGGCCCGCAGTCCTAATGTGTACTGTCTCCACGAAGTCCCATTTGTGGCCTCAGAAATTATTTCTTCTGTTTTAGTTTGTTTTTAAAACATAAGCCACAAAGTGAGTGCTTTCCAGCACTCAAATTAACGTATAGAATATTGCAGTGGTAAAAGAAACTATGTTAGCAATGCGTATGTAAATTTATTTCTGCCTTTGAACTCTGTTTATACATCACTTTGGAACTCAGCTGCTAATATTTAGCATCAATATAGTCCTTGCTTACAGCATTTTAGCGCCAAGGGGGAAAAACAGGATTTACTTTTCTTAGCAGGGGTTTTCAATAAGAGAGGAGAAAAAAAGGACTGCTTTTGTTGAACTTTCCTCACACATAACTTTTTTTCATTAGCTGTGAAATGTCCACATCTGCAGATAGAAACAAAACTGATAGATTTCAGTGATCCAAGGTGATACTATTATAAGGGAAATATCAGCAATTCTGTGATTCAACAAGTACTTTCCTTGTAAAGGAAAGCCAAAATGAAAATGTTTCTGCATCTGAGATCAAAAAAAGTGTTCTAATTTTCAAAAATATATTCTCATAAACTTGTCAAGAGAAGTAGTACAAAACCGCATTGCTCAAATGGCATTGCATTTTGGAGAACAGCAAATTTTTCTAATGCCCAGATCAATGTAGTGTAGAGTCTTAATCAATTCAGACTAAAATACTTTGAAGTTCTTACACAAAAGCCAGCTGGTGGAAGTGTGTTGTAAAAAGAACTGGCTGAATTATTCATTGTGAATAATCTGTATTACGAATTAACCCTCCCACTCCCCCACCTCCTTTTCAGGAGTTGTCGGCAATGCATTTCTCATCTCTGTGAGCATTTGGCAAGTGGTTTATATTGATGCATTTTTATATGGGTCCAAGAGTTGCTGAATCTCTTGAATACTATTATTTTGGCTAGTACATTTTGTGACTTCCAGTGTGTGAATACACCACCATTTAGTAAGTAATTTCATGGTAGTGTTTCAGCACACTGATGGGCTGATTGACATTTTTATTCCTAGAGGTATGCTGTTTGGTTGTCTGTGTAAAATGAACTGATACATGTTTACGTTTTCTGGCCTGTACTTAATCCCTTGTAACTTTAGGCAGTAAAGTAAGGTGGCTGAATGAGATGCATAGGTATCCTATATAGGCTCTTTCTTCAACTGATGGTGAACAGTCGACACTCATAGAGGTTGAGGCAGGTCCTTGTGCAACTATTGTTCTTCGGAAGTGCCTTCCTTTCCAGTTATTGGACTGGGAGCACAAAGGGTCTGTGGGAAAACTTCAGGTTGAAATGATGAAATTCCCCTGTTTGAAGTACATCAGGTTGAAATTATGAAATTGCCCTACTTGAAGTCATCCTTGTATAATATAGACAGAAGAGTGTCAACTAACATGAGATTACTTCTTTCTAAGGTTACCTTTATGGTCAGTAAGGAAATATAAATCTTTCTAAGGAGCAAATCATTTCATCCTGAGCAGACTTCTGAAATAGCTAGAAGACAAGCCCCTAACGGGCTTATTTATCATAGGGTCCTGTGATGGGAACTGAAATAACCAGCCCATATCTGTATCGGTACTGAGGATATCTACATTCATCGAAATCAATTTCTCCTACAGATCTCAGATTACCACTGATGAATATTAGCAACATCAGCCCTTTTCCTGCTGCTGGAGAAGCATTTCTATTGATAGCACAGAAAAATGAGTTTTCAGTGTTGTTCATTTTTATGAAGCATTCAATGAATACTTCATTTTATGTCTTCTAATTATTTTTCAGTTATCAACACAAAAAGCATAATGAAGAAACATAATATTACCTACTTGCTCTGCAGATGAATTACTACATCAGGAGCCTATTTACACTTCACTTACTAAGTAAGTCCTCAAAAAGCCATCTTTATTTGGTTAAGGAAACTCAGGCTAAGTGTTTAAGAAAACTCAGGCTAAACCTCACAGCTTAATAGATGCAACAGGAAGGTGAGGAAACATCTGAGTGATAAAATTTTTGTGCACTGAGTCAAAAATAGTTCAGTATAAGCTTCCTGTTAATAAATTTATCTGTGAAATGAAGATAGTTCTAGCCATCAAAGGAATAAGTGACCTTCTGAAACAGCCTTCCAAGATATTATCAGAGATAAAAAAGATGGAGTTTTACAGGTTTATGAACAAGGGTACATAATGTTTTGTCTAAGAGGAAGCTGAACTTTAGATATCCATTCTAATCCTGTCTTGCTGCCATCCATTGTTAATTCTTAGAGTCATTGCCTGTCAGAAGTTTGAGCAGATTAAAGCAGCACTTTAAACATATGAGAACTCACGTTAATTCTATTTGGTATATACACCTTTGAGAATGAGCTACCTAGATAAAATTGTCGAACTGCTTGTCGTGCAAAAGAGCCACTTTCCTATGAACACCCATCTGAGTCACTTATGTGCAGTGATGCACACATTTTACTACACATGCTCATCCCAGTTTTTCAGGAATTCACATCTGGCTTTAGCTTATCAACATCTATAAGTAAATTAATTTTCATGATATAAGTATTCAGAGGGGCATGAAAATGCTCAGTAATCTACATGCATTTCAGAAAGCTATATATGTATATATAGAGAGATACATAAAGATATCCATATATAGGACTATCGATTATATGAAGAATAAACAAACACATAAACATTCTTAATGTTATTAATTTAAAAAAATGTATTTCATAGATAAAATGTATCCAGGGAAAGTATCATTCATTGTTTGGAGACAAGATCGAAATATGGATTTAAGTGACTTCAGGTGGTAGTCTTTTTGTCTTTTCAAACTCTACTTCATTTGTTCTTTCATACTATACTCAGCATATGGGCTAGTTCAGGGGTGATGGAAGGAAAAGAGGGGAATAGGAAATGTTACTTTATTTTTACTGTCCCTCATTTGTCTTGCATTTGGCTGGTATATGACCTTGTGTTTTCTTTTACCAAGTACAGCAACTCCAAGAATTAGAAGCCGCTAGCCTGAGACAGTGAAAACCTGGAATCACTCTGGCACAAATGGTCTTGTAAGAAGCTGGAGTGGCGGTCACAGATTTTTCCAGCTTGTATTGTGTCAATCCTTTGTCAACAAGCTCAGTTAGTAGGGTTAAATACTACTTTTGAGAGATTTGTGTTGGCCTTTCCCATCTGAAGTAGTCATGATGAAAATCATGTCCTTTGATAGCCATGAAGACTTACCCCTGTGAAGAGTATGTTCTACCCTTGGCTATGCCCTTTGTTTAAACTTGTTCCTTGACTTTCTCAAAAGAAACGGAGGTATATGAGAATTCACTAGGGGTATCTTGCTAAATACTGTGGCCAGCTCAGATGTGTCAAAACGTAACTTCAGACTGTGGGTTGCTAGCTATTGGGACAACAGTGTTGTTAGGGTTGAAAGGGTGTTAAAAAGTACAAAATGTTCCTGCCCACAAGTATCCTGGAGAAGATATGAAATAAGTAACTTTCCTAATATTCTGATCTCTATCTCTCTGACTTTTAATAATGTTTAACAGCCTCATTTTCCGCTCAGTCTTTACTGACACCAAGGTTAAATCAGGATGTTTTATGGGTAAAATGCACACATCAGAATCAAACCAGTTTAATTTTATGTCCACCTGATACTAGTAAAGAGGAAATTATATTCAGCTTATGGTTTGACCAGATATTCTTTAAATATTTGGACTATACTTTTCTTTGGAGATTTCCTAAAAAACGCTGTCTAGTAAATTTATCCTTTGGTAATTTTAAGAGTAAAAACAAAGAAGGGAAAAGTTCTAGTTTAGACAGGACTGTTTTAAGTTTTTCAGCATCATTATTTTTAAGCTGGATTTCAATAAGAGGAATTGGTGGTCAGCACTGTCCTTGGGGAGGGTTTGCTTCTCACAGAGAATGATGCAGTAGAAACGTATCCCCAGTTTTGCAGAGGGGCTTTCTCATTGTCCGAGATCTGCTTTAATTGAGGAGGACATTATTTTTAACACTCTTAGTCTTAATCCTGACCAGTGGTAAACACATTCTTGGTAGCTTGGAGAATTTTGCTGCTCTAACAGCCTGAGGCATACTTGTTACTGTCTGGTGACTTAAGCTGTTCCTGGCAGCTTGTCTCCACCAAGGAAGACTTATTAATGTATTACCCAGCACTGAAGTCATAGCTGATATGTACGAGAATGACTTTCATATATCTGCCTTACAAAATAAATCTCTTTCACTTTCTAAGTACATGTTTTCTGTAGTTGATATGACAGCTTTAACTACAGTTATTTTCATTTTTCCTTTAGAGAGGTGGGAACATGTACATATATAGTGCTACATTATGCTGGATACACATTCATAAAGCATCACAAGAGGAGAGATGATTCAACAAGCCTGGAAAACAGAGAACGTTACAGGTGACATTGTGAGAGACCAAGGCAACTTTCAGGGATTTAAAAAAAAAGAAAAAAAATCAGTTTTCTTTATCAAAGAATATTACTTAATCTTATCTTCATCTCAGTCAGAAAAGTAGAGTAAAACAACCAAAAATATGGTATTGCTATAAACTTTTTCCTGTTTCATCATGGTGGAAATTGAGAAGGAGATGAGGACACTCCAAATACTGCATGTGCACTGTGGGCTTTGTGGCATATAGCTCTTGCAGCTTTGAGTTGTACGAAGCTCTCTGTAGGACTGAGGTGGGCTTGGAATAGAAGATCCTCCAGTCAGAAAGCTGTTACAATATAGCTGAGGGTCTCCATGGAGAATCTAAGTTTACAGAATTTTTTATGTATTCCCCATGGTGATATGTATTCTACATGTTTTACACAGACAACATGGCCAAAACCACATGTTCCAAAATAATTCTGGAAAACACCACAAGATTGCAGTAAAAGTCATAAGATTCAATTTGGAATCTTTTGTACATTTGCTTTTGAAGCATTTCAGCTTGAAACTTACCTTTTTTTTCTTTTTAAGAGATTTTTTTTTTTTTTTGGGTGGTCAAGGAGGATCAGGTTTAAGAAAAATATTAATTATAATGGGATGTATGACAAAGTTCAATGAATTGGCAACAACCACTGAGAATATGACAGAGCTGAAGAAGATACGTGACCAGAATGTACAGTTTATTAGATCTCCAAATAAACAGCCTGACTATCTGCATTCTGCTTCCAAAAACCTCCAGCTGCAAAGCAGCCAAATAAAAATTATCTATTTTCCTAGATAAATTACATAGTGTCTTCTGATACCTTTGTTAATTTATTTTTTTTCATTAAATTTCTGTGGTGGTTGTTTTCTTGCTATTTTTTTTTGTTATAAAAAAATGTGTTTAATTCTGCTCTTCCACTCCACTCACAGTGTCTTGCACAAGTTTATCAGCTCTTTCGTCAGTTGCTTTTTCTGAATATTTTATAGTTGTTTCTCTTTCTTTCATACTTTTAACATATAAAAATAATCTGAATTAAGTCTATCAATCTTGCATGGAGAACAGGAAAAATCAGAAATCCTCACTGATCTAGTTAAATATCATCTGCTGATAGTCCTGTTCTTAACATGATGTTTTTGATTGAATTTAGGATGGAAAAAAAGCAAACCCAAAAGCTGAGCACTATGAGATACTCTGAAAATAAAAGGAAGATATGCGAGACACACATAGATAAAAGACAAGACTATCTACAGCCTTATTTGCATTCCTTTTCTTTATTTGAATTTGAAGAGCTTAAAAATGGATCTCTAGATGTATATATTGTGCCTTCATTATTCGGTGGTTTCATTGCATTGATTTATATTATAAATGTGCTTTGTAAAAAGATTTAACAAAAAAATATAGTATTAGACTTTAATTTGAGCAGAACACTTGAGGAATCATTAGGAAATGAGGTAAAGATAACAGAAAAGAGAATTACTTGGCACTAGGCTGGGCCAGTAAAAGATGCAATTTCATAGATTGGTCTACAGGGTACCGTGAACAAGAAAACAAATTTAGCCAAAACTCTCCCCATGTACCCATATACATACCATTTCATCTCTTAGTGATATTGAACTGCATTATACTATCTGCCTTCCATCTTCTCTTTAATTTTAGTGAGAATATGAAGCACATTAAGTCTCATAATAGTGATAATGACAGATAACATTCTGAAAGTAATTTTGTCCTTGAGATGAGATACCCGAAGGTAGGATTTGAAAAAGTGGTAAGAGCCTGAAACAAACCTGATAATATGTCTTTTAAATTGTTCTTTCCGGGCCCCAGATCTTGTTAATATAACAGGAAATATCCCATCATTTGGTGGAAGCTAAATTCTCTACTGGTGTGTTTAGTCCTTCATTTTCATTCTACATGTATTTTAAAACAACTATGCTGTCTTTGGCAACATGCAGTCATGAATAGTTTAAACATCAGTGGGAGACTGGGGTTCACAACTTTGAGTCCTGCTCTAGATGCAGTACCTTCAGGGCACTTTCAGTGCACTGCATCCTTCTCTCTTTTAACACCATTAATATCTTTCAGGGTAGTGTTGCCTTTTTTTTCAGGGGCCATATACATGAGTTTTTTTCAGAAATTTGTAGCAAGGACACCTGCAGCATTTCTAGATTTTTCTGCCTGCACAGGATGACGTTTCTTTCCAGCATTACCTGTTCTTTTTTTGGTGGATTAAATGCAAAAGGAATTAGAACCCTACCTGGAATACAGGATCCAGGTCACTGAAATAGTGCTTGAAATATTTAACACTAAATTTTATTTGCTTTCATCAAAAATGAGGTATAAGTCACAATCAGGGCACATGGGTTAACAGGGCATGCATAATTGGGAGGGCACATCCCTTCCTGGCACAATGGTGTCAGCCCTGAATGGGGAAAAAAAGCTAATTAAACACCAGAAGTCTGAATTAACTGGAGCAGGTATTGGCAACTAACCCTGTCAGTCCACATGTGTGTGTTAGGAGAGGGACTGTGGGAGGACTCTCCTTTGTTCCCTTCCCCAGACTTCAATGATTAAAGTAAAGAAACAGGGCCAGGTACTCCACACATGGTCCCCCATGGCAGCCAAGGCGAGAAAGTGGCAAAAGGCTTTGTGCTACTGCATGCAGTAATGGAAAAGGACATCACTGCCCTACACAACTGACCAGACCGGAGGTCCTGGGCACTTCAGAAGGCCTCCCATATCCCACGGTCAAGCTCTGAGAGACAAGGCCTCCTGACTCACACCCTGAGCTACCTACCTGCTGCTGGATGTTGCTGAACCTGCAGTGGGAAGAGTCAGGGTTGCCTCTACCGGGCTATAATAGGTGGCAGATGTCAGTGTTTTTGATTCCTGGCTCTTCACTGGCCAAGAGGAACTACATCTCTTTCCCGCAGCAACATCTGCAGGCACTTAGCTGGACCACATTTTGATCAGGAGAGAAAGACTAATGAATGCTCATGGGTTTGGCAGCTCCTTATCTTAGGCCCTCTGCCTTGGACACTGCCTGGAGCTGGAGGATGTAGGTTTCCCCTTTATTCTGGTTGAAACCAGCATCTTCCATTTAACAGAAAAGTGAATAAATAAATAATATAAATAAATAAGTCAGTTACTTGCATCTCCTGAAGTCAGTTCTGAAGGAGAAGGTGAAGCTATTTCATTATCTGGCTTCTGTCACAATGAAGATGGCTTAAATTTGAAGTAGGAAGGTTGGGGAGACTTGTTTGCCATAAGTGCAGTGATATCTGTGAAATTCCACTCAAATAGATTATTAATACGTAATTAGTCCTGGTACTGTATGCTGATTTGTCACATTTTCTCTTTAGTTGTGCACTTTTTGTGAGATGACTACCTAAAAAGAGTAAAACAAAAGAAAATTCTACTGAAATTTTCAAGAGCTCTTAGTTAAACACTATATTATGTTGTAAGAAACATAATTTTTGACAATCATACTATGCAACAGAATCACAGGGATGAAGGAAAAGTATCAGAAAGATGGTACAAGAATTTAAAAATGTTTGTTTAATAAAGTCGTTAGAAGGAAATGTTAATCTCTCAAGACAAAAAAATTTTTGAATCTTTCACATAAACCAAAGATACCTGTAATTCCCTCTAGTTCAGTTAGAGGCTAATCACTTTTAAATCCTCACTCTTGTCCATTCTTTACTGAGGCAGTAAAATCTGATTATTAACAAAGGTGATGAAGTGCTTTGGCAACCAACTGCTGCAGCTCTGTGTCAAGTAGAAAAGGAACTGAGTGGAAAGGCTCTGGGGAATATGAAGAGAAACTTGTCCTAGCATGAAAACCTGACAATATTCCAAAAGACAGGTGGTTAAGGGAAAAACTCCACCATAGTCATGTAACAACAAAGAGAAGACCTAACAAGAAAAGGTCTGAAGTCACCTATATGGGTGAAGAAAACGAACTGCGTTCAAATGGAAATATTGGGAGCAAGCAGTTTCCCAACAAAAAACAGTTGGAGCTAATGCAGCTGGAGTTAGCCTAACTCTCCCTTGGTGAAGTGGGACAAAGTCAAAGAGTTCAAGCAGAGGTTATGGTAACTCCTGGACACAGCAACCCTCCCTGTGTTTGAGAAGTGTGCAGCTCAGCATGGGAAACAGAGATGCAAGGGATGCTGTCCTGCACTGCTTTGATCTTCAGCTGACCGAGTGACCTCACCCTGTCTTTCAGCATATGGAACTCTCTGGGATTTGATCCCACAGGCTTTCACACTGGCCTCTGGGTAAACTGAAAGCAGACGATGGCATTATCTAAGACCTACATGGACACTTCTGGATTCCCCCGCTTCGGGCTTGCTTCCCACTCTGCCACGGTGTCTGTTTCCCCCTTGGGTCCAAGGGGATGACAATGGTAGCAAGGCAAATAAGGACATGTTAGAGTATCAACCCCATAGCATGTGTGCAGGGGAGATCTGCCTTTGACGAGCCACAGCAAAACCAAGGATTTCTAAGGAAGGCTACTGCATTTTTGTTTCATTGGTGGGGTAACTTGGAGATAATGTAAATGGCAAAATCCTTTCACCCCAAAATGAGAGATTTATTCCAGCTCTGCGTGTTCCAGACTGAAAGGCCTGAAGGAGAAGATAAAATTTCCTCTGATTTCACTGATCCACTGAGAGTTTTACCTGCCAAGGAATGAGAAAACCCAGTTATTCTTTCATAGGGATCTGTACCATTATGCTGTTTTGATATGAAACAGGTTGTAAGTACGCAAGCCTGCCAAATTTACTACAGCAATATGATTGATTTCTCTCAATGGAGCCCACTTTCGTAAATGAGGACCTTAACATCGCTATGGTATGAGCAGAAACAATCAAATTGTGCTGTGGTTACACATCACAGAATGTCACTGCAGTGGTAAAAGCCATTAGGATGCAAGTAATTATTAATTTTCATCATTACATTGGCTGCAATATTCTATATGTTACATTACATTTGTACAAATGTTGCCAGAAAATTTAAATTTGAAGCTTAACATCAGAGTATTATTTCCTTTGTTTCTTTAATTTTTTGAACATGGAGGTTGTTAAGTTGCACTGTAGTGCATCTCCTGATAGCAGAGGGGCTCATTCATGTCATTATCTTTTCTTGAATTTAAATTTAGATTGCTTATATGTGTTCATATTTTCAATTTATATTATTAGATCCACTCCTGCTCTATTCTTTGTTCATTAGGGACCTCTGAACAGCAGCTCGAGGAAGTTCTGTTAAATGAATGGCATGTCCTTTGCAAGAGCTCTTTGAATGACATGTGTAATTATCGACAATTAACAAGATGCTAATTATACCTTCAAATTATAATCCTACTGAGCAAAATAAAAATCCTTTATGGAAGGAAAAATTGTTAAAGGCACAACATTATATTAAACCAAATGACAAAAAGTTTGGCAACTTCCAATGGTATAAATCAAACAAACTGCTGAACACATCATGCAGCTTCCCAGAATGGCTCTCTGCCAATTAGCTTTTCATTGCATATTCAATAAGCTGGGGGAAGGGGGAGAGTGGGAAGAAAAGTGAAAGAGGAAGAGAATTTAACTGGTATGTCACTGCTCAATGAGTAAAAAGAAGTCAGGAAAGCTGTAGCTATTTAAACTTCGCCGTGTGTGTTGTCTTACAGTTCCGTCAAAATGAAAGAGAGGTTTGTCTGCAAGGTTTGAAGCCACAGCCGCTTTAGTAAGTTTTACATTTGCAAGAGAAACAGCCAGAAGAAGCGTCTCTGTGAACGTATCTTGGACCCAGTCTCTAAATGCGCACCATGCATTTGTGTTTTTTTTCAGCAGTTGGCACAGGGAGTTTTGGGTGTTTATCTACACTCAAAGATGGAAGCTTTTGCAAAAGTAGAGCAGCCAGAATTAAAACTCTAAATTTTCACTGATTATGTTTACCTCTGGTACAATTTAGCTTAAGTGCCTTGTTCTTCAGGTCATCCTGATCCAAACGAGTCCTCAGGGACTTGCTCAGTCCTGGTATCAGACTAAAGTGTTCACAAAATAACAAGAAACCTTTCCAATCTCTTGAAAACTTAAAAAAAGATAAACCAAAACAACAACAACCAGAAAAAAATGCACAAACCAACACCAAAAAACCTCTCCAAACCATATTTATTTTCTCTAAAAAGAAACCATAGCATAAAACAGAGATTTCAGGTGTTATGACAGTTCTCTAAGATGCTTGGGGTTTTTAATACTTCTGTGGTACAAGATGTAATTCAAGAAGAAAAAAGAATTACAGATTTTTCCCAATAAAGTAGAATTTTCAGTGCTCTAGCCTGCAAGTACGTCTGCAATTTTAGGCAATAAATGTTAGAGAAAGAGGACAACCTTTTGCTGTCTGTATAATTGTTAGTTCTTTTGCAAACACACTGTGGAGCACAGTTTTGGTTTTGTGGATTTTCTTGTTTTAATTTGTTTTCCTATTGATAAATTCCAGAAGTCAGTAATGGTTTTCAGTCATTCACTGAGCTGTATTAGGTGTTCTGGTTGGCCAAAGCAGTGGTTAGGATACATGCCATGAGGCTTCTGGAACTGTTTTCAGGTCATGAAGAGTGATCTGCAAACACTCCAAGTGAACCCTTTGCAAGCGCTTGACAGGCTGGAATTCACACACAGCTGATTTGACAGTCTTTGCAAAAGGCTCATTAAAAAGCCAATTTGTTTCCAATGAGTACCTGATCCAATTGAAATTTTGAAATTCAGAAATCCTTGAAAGTTTTTAACTGTATGCTTTGTTTTACTAAGAGGAGCTTCCAAAGAGATACCTAATTTTTTAGCCACTTTAAAAAAGGTTGCCACCTCTTCTACTGCATAAAAAGATGAATAAATTCTTGTGTCTTAAGAGAAAGGGGAAACTACTTAGAAGTTACTTCAGAAAACATGCCATAAAGAAAGCAATGGGAAATTGGATGACAGCATTTGTCATATTCCATCTGTAGTTAACTTCTCATAACCTATCTTATCTAAACATGGGAAGGGAAGACATTGTTTAATTTAGACCTCATATTACAACCATTTAATAGTCATTAATTACTTTCTTTTCCATGAGAACACAGGGAACATCAGACTCATAATTAATCTAGATTTAAATATCCAAGAAAAAAGACATCCTGATCTGCTAGGACTGTATGCAGTACAGCAGAAAACATCCTATTTGCCTGTAATCTTCCACTGGAAAGGGAAGGGGCTGATAACTGATGACTGGCAACCAGACTGTTTTCTGTACCACCGCACACGGCAACTTTTCTAAAACATCTTTAGTTTCTGTTCTTTTCGGATCACTGTATGCATCAACATAGTTTTACAAAACGTACTAAACTCTTCTGCTTTACTTGTCTTCATTTGTTTGTTCTTTGCAGGATTTTCAGGAGTTCTTGCTGTTAGATGATCAATCTATTCTTATGTGCTGTGCCTGGATTGATAATGTAGGATATTACATTGCTACTGCTAGACAGACCTGTGCTCTTTGAGTTTTCCAGTCTGAGAAATCGAAATAATTCTGTTGAGCAGAGCATTTCTCCAAATCCTGTAGTCTCCTTGTATTCTGATAAGAGAAAGAAGTAACTTAGCTTGATTTATGAGAATATAACTCTAAACATTTAAGAAAGAGAAAGAAAATATGTCATTAAGCAGTTGCTGTGTCCTGTCTGCAGAGCAGGACATGCTCTATCAAGGAACAGGGAACTCCTGCATTATTAGTCTTGGTAGACAGAGAATGACTTTTCCATCTAGGCAGAACTAATAGTCAGTGTAGGAAGATTTTGAGCTGTTTTTAAGGAAAAAAAAACCTTCCAGGAAGTTAAGTATTTCCAGGTGGTCAGACAGTAAGCAAGTGCTGTGAGCTCCTTAGTTTATTCTTTAAGAGTTACCTGAGGAAGACCTATCAAAACCAGGATATTTAGAGCAGTACATTCCATTATAGAAAGTCATAAATCTTTAAATAATCTTTCCAAAGGAGGAGGAGGAGGAGGCATATGAAAGAAAACGTACGGATGAGCTAAAACATCAACAGAAAAATAACTGACATGAATTCGTAAGCAGTTACTCCACTACTACAATAAGTTTTTTCATAAACCAGACACTTTTACGCTGGTGTATACCTAAATGAGAAAGCAATAGAGGAGACATGTCAGAGTTCTATCTGGAAAGCAGCTTTGCAGAAAGGGTCTGGGGGTCCTGTCAGGCCCTGAGGTTAACACTAGCCACTAGTGTACTTTCACAGCAAACAGCCCCCTTGGGCTGTGTTAGAAGCAGGATTGCCAGCAGGTCAAGGGAGCTGATCCTTCCGTGCTGCTCAGCACTGGTGTAATCACCTGGAGTGCTGGGCCCAGTACAAGGGAGACATGGACATACGGAAGAGAGCCCATCAAAAGGCCACTATGGTCGTGGAAGGCCTAGAAGGACTCCTGTCAGGAAGGGCTGAGAGAATGGGCAGTATTCATCCCGGAGGAGAGAAAACTCAGGAAGGGTCTTGTGATGGGCTGATGGTGGGGAATAAAGAACCAGACTCCTCTTAGTGGCACCCAGTGATGGGACGAGAGGCAACGGGCACAAATTGAAATACACAAATTTTGGTTTTTTTTTTTACTTCAAGTCTGGTCAAATACTGGATGAAGTTGCCAAGAGATGTTGTGGTGAGTTTGTCCTAGGATATATTAAAATTCTGACTGGACAAAAAAGATATTAACAAATTGATGGTTGTGTGCAACTTGCTCTAGGTGACCTTGCTTGAGGAGAGCAATTGGATTAGATCATCCCCAGGGGTGCCTTTCTACATCAGGCATGCTGTGACTTTGTGATTGTGAGTTGAAAATGAGAGAGACTTAAAGAGGACAGTCTTATTAGGTCAGTTTGTCTTTGCATGTGTATGTAGGTAAGTTTACATAAAGGGTAATCAACTGTAAAGGACTTTTACAAGTTTCTTGTTTTTGTGGAGGCTTTCCATTTACAAAACTGTGAGCTAAGAGACTTTAGAAATGAGTTCAGATAGTTTTCATAAGCCAAAAGAGCAGATACCTGCATGTAGTAGGTTGGGTAGATTGAATTTCTTTTCAGATATTGTAATTACAAACTACCATGAAAACTAGTAGGGTGGTATAGTTAATGTTGAAATGAAAGAGGTAAAGACATAAGCAGCAGAAGAAAGGAAAGAAAGAAATCACAAAACATAGGCTTGCATGAGGAATCCAAAAGTGCAGATGAGTGACAAAAAGAACCGTGTTGCTCTTTTCGGCTCACAGTAACCCTTTATGTTCTTTTGGAAAAGGCTGGACAAAAGGTAGGTTTGTGGTACTTTAAACCCCATATAAGTAACTATTCCGCCTACAACCTTATCAAGACAAAAAATTATATGTGCCCCTTTTAATGCCAGCTTGCAAGCACTGTATGCAAACAAGGAAAGCTTTAATTATGGAAGGGTGATATAACTTAACAACATCTAATCCAGTAATTTTAGAATCAATCTGTTTAACCTTTCTTCCTAATGATTAGAACGTCTCTTCAAAGCAGTTCTTTCACTACATCTTATTACCTGCCCACTGAACATCTTTCACCAATAGGAGAGGGACAAGTACTTTTCTCTTGTTTTACCTTCAGTGTGACTCATGTGAAACTGCTTTGTAAACCAGATTCATGAGACTCTACTCCATTCCCATCTGTGATATATCTAACTGGAAGTTTCTTTATTTTATCTGTTCTGTTTCTCACCATAGAAGTCATACATTTGTAGTAATTTTTAGTAATTAATAACTGCTCTTTCCTTGCTTGTGGAAACAGTGTTACTTTCGTCCCCTCAACATTCCCCTACAACCAAATCAAGTTTCCTCCTACTTAACAGTAACTCCTGAGATTACATGCTAGGAACACTGCTTGGCAGCTTATGTGAAGCAAGCTGTCTGGCATCCCACTTCTTATTTGCAGCAGACAGAATCTCCTTCTCTGGTTTGATCTGGAGTTTGGGGAATGCTTGGTTGGAATTTGCTTCAGCTCCTCCCTGCGATCTTGCAGCAGGATTAAGTATGTCATTCTCTTAGGCTCATTTCTGTAAACACTTACGCATCTGTTTAACACTTGTGAGTAGTTCCACTGAGACCCACAAGTAAAGTCAAAGTGGGAAAGTCTCAGGCTGTGATTTAGAAGAGAAGTGTATAAAATGGTTATTTAGACTCCCCCTCTAATCTAGTGGGGCTAGGTATGGATTTATGCTTCTTCTGAGTGGGCTCGTGAATTCTTCTTCCCTTCCCAACACTTTGGGGGCAAAATTAATTACAGGATATTTCCTTTTTACACTAAGAGCTATATTAACTAGCTTGCATAAACAACTACTTAAGCTAACTGAACTCAGTATCTAACTTTTCTAAATAGGGAAGTAACTGATAAATTCAAAATAGAAAGAGAGAGATCCTAATTTTCTATGTTTTTAATGAATATTTCACCCTGAGACAAAGGAATGGTTCAGCAGAAAAGAGCCAGACTACTGAGTCACATGAACTTTTGAAGTGACTGCTGTGTAATCTACTGCTAGCTGAACCAGGAAAATGTGTTGACCACTTAAGAATCAGATATCTCTATATGCAAACACCACATGTAACATTCCGCTGTCTCAGTTTCTTTTTCTCTCCCTTTGCAAACAGTATTTCTTCTGACTGCTTATTCATTTCGATATTCACATACCCACACACATTTTTCCATGTGTATGCACATGGCGCATGTACAGCACTAGCCAGACCTGCTTGGACTTTAAGTTCAGCAGTGCCATCTTCATCTTTCAGTGTTCACTGTGTAATCTTCACCAGTGGACTATTCTGGCATGATATTTAACTGGCTCAGAAACAAGAGAAAATATGGAAAGAAATTCCTCCTTCAATGCCAGGTCAAGTAGTACAACGAAGAAGTGTAATATTGTCTACAGACAAAAAAGAAATTCTGAGTCTGCTAGTACCTGAAGAGATGAATTCAGCAAAGAAGTAGAGAAAAATTGGGGAAATAGTAATATATACTGATTTTGTAAAGAATAACAAGGAAGATTAAAGGGAATACTTTGAAAACAGGAAAATACATAAAGAGTGTAGGCAAGGGTAACATATATCTTAGCATATGAGTAATATTATATAGCACCAAAGCTACAGGCATAATTTAAATTATTTCTGAAGTGTCCAGGGTGATCAAGGAAACTTAATATACTGGAATGCTGAAAAAAATAGAAGGAGACTGTTAAATAAACTTTGTAATGTACATATACACTCATAGTCTCATCTATTCTACTTAAAAATATCCTTTCATCTCTAACATGAAATACCTATGTAGTTCCTCAGATTTCTCAAAATGCTATTCAAAGACAACCACTTTGAAGTTTGCCCTAGCCAAGTGAAGACAGCTAATAACTTAGCCACCAGAAAGATAAACATGAGGTCAGAACAAAGACTGTACTTTTTTTTTTAAAGGACTCGGTATGAGTCTTGCACAAGGCTATATGTTGAAATTAAAGGCTTTTCATTAACAAGTTGAGGGTGCTGAAAATAGCTATGAGTACTGTAATGTTTAGGTGGTAAGATGTGTAAACTGAGATTGGTTAATGTTGGCTCCAGAAGTGGTTTCCTTGATTTGAAATGATTGTGCTGATGGGAAGTGCACTTGAGCAACCTAACTATAAATGTAGACTTTTGTGGGGTTGGTGGTTTCCTTAAGTTATTTTGTCCTTCTAAATTTAAAGAAAATATTTCTCATCTCTCAATTCTTAAGCTCCTGCTTTACATGTGAAGTTTTCCTGTATGCCCACAATGGTCCTTCCCCTTCTACTTGAATTTACATCCCTTTCCACTCTGCCTTGAGCAGTTTCCTTTCCTTGTAAACTGCTCTTCATATACCACCCCTCCCTATTGTTGTGCTTTATATTTCTCAGTATAACTTCTATATGCTAAAATTATACGGAGCTCCACGTGGAGTTTCCTTGCTGTACATGTCACAAAATGCAGATTTATAGATAGAATTGGAGTATCAGAGAACCATGGACAGAAAGAGAAAGAAGTTTGAAAAAAGGAGGAGTGGTGTGAAAAGTGGAAGGTGATAATATGAGCAGACCTTAGCCTTTAAGAAATTATGAGGCTATAGAAAAGTTTTCTTCTGTGTGCAAAATACTTCTACCACATCACAGTTACCAAAGCCATTTTTGAAAGAAATAGAAAAGAAAAAAAAGTATTCCTGAACACTTAATTCCTCTACAACACTGTCCACTTGAAGGCATGATCTAGGATGAAGAAATATTAGGCGGTTTTTTATTAGAACACTGACCACAAACCACCCCTTCCAACTTTGAAACCGTCAAAGAGTTCTGATATTTTACCCATCAAAGTAATTTTCTGGATGTACTTTAGTGCATTTATTTCAATTACAGTCAATCCTAGTAATGTCAGCCTGACAATTATTAATATTCTGTTACTTACATATTGTTCACATTGATAAAGTACCTCTTATTGTATGTCCTTAATAAACAGAAGAAAAAATGACTTTGGGGAGGCTGCCTTAGTCTGTCAAGACAATAAAAATGTGGGATATTTTAAGGCTCTTTACACTTCATATCATCATTGCTGTAAGAGCGCTGTCTTCATTCTATTTTTGAGTGAGATTTATACTATAATCCTAAATACTTTAAAAAGGTGTTACTGGAAGTTATCTGGCATATTGTACACCATCATCTGCTACTAAGGTACAATGTAATTTGCGTCTCAGAATAACTTTTTCTTAGCAAAATGTCTCCAGAATGCTTATTCTCATTATTTCAAACATATACAGCGAAGTTATTATTGGAGTTTAGAGACTTAGCCACTTCTTGCTGAGTCAAACATTCCCAGAAAGGAGTCTGAACCTGAAAACCTATCCAATGTTGAAATAGAAATGTACCAGCAGGCACCTTCATAATTAAAACTCTTCATTCTTTAATCAGCATTCCAGTCAGTCTCTGGAAGCTGTTCTGTATTCATAAAGAATAGAAAAAATTCCATTATTTTTAAAGATGGTTTTCCTTGAAGTGCAAAATGAGGTTATGATAAACCTGACTGAAAGTTGAATGCTACCAACCTCATGGAACGTGAGGTGGGCAAGCCTAAAATGTGTTATCTTTTCTTTAGCACAGAAACATTTACAGAAATAGGTCAGTATGATAAAAAACATTCTGTAAGTCTCCCAGAGAAACAGTGCACTCGGAAGCATAAAAGCAAAAAAACCCAAGGTGCTCTATACACCCCCCTCATTTATAAGCCAGAGCATTTTGTCTGAATTCTAGACACCAGCATTACAGCTGTCCTGACTATTTAATTTTTTTTTTTTTTTAATAAAGATAATGTGTACTAGCCTCAATGCTTCCACAGTGCCTTTGATCAAAGATTTATACATGCACAGAGAGCAAGAGTGCTAGAATTATTTTTTTTTTTTTTTTAGACCTTGGGGATATGCGACTGGACAGGACATTTGCATTCCAAGCCAAACACACCTAAGCACAGGTCGAGTTAGATGCAATTTGGATTCCAAATGCCTAAAAACAGCCTATTCAGCAATAAGTGAAGGAAAAAAGATAGAGTGTCTAATGTAATCTAATATTGTTAAGTACAACCTCCCTCCCTGTGCTTAAGCACTGTTGATATTGTGACATGAATTGACAAAAGCCAGAAAATTCAGCATTACCCTGACACCTCATCGTTTGCTTATGGCTTTGTGAAGAGAAGGGGAAACAGATATCACAGCATGAACTGAAGACAGTATCAATCAACTTTAGTTCTGAATTTTCTGGCTGTTGGTCAGTTTGCACCATAAATGTAATGTCACTTAAACACGACCCTCACTGTAGTTTAACTTCAGGGAAAGAATTAATTATGAAGCAAATATGTTAATATTGTCTGCAAGACTTAAATAATACAGGAAAATGTTTGATTCCTTTAAAGAGAATGTTCATTTTCTAGTTCCCCCCACCCTCTACCCACCCTGTAGTAAATTTGTTATACAAATATTATTTATCAGATTTGCTTCTTATGTCACTTATTGTATATCAGGTAGTTACACATTTTGATACCAGGTTAAAGCTTTCTATATTTACATTATTTGATAGTTTATAATGGTTTCTGTGGACATGATATGATCCATTTATATAAATATTTGTAAATTCTTGACTTCATAGGTTGTATTGAATGCATCCTATTTACTAATCCAGCTGTCCCATGTGCATATTAAGTCACAGGGAAGATGTGTGGTGTTAAAAGTAAACCAGCTTGCTCACTCCCATTCCGTTCCTCAACCAACCTCCCCCTTCCAAACACCTAGACATGCTATTCTAAGCTTGTAGTGGGTTGACGGTGTTAGGGTGTAAAATATTTCTTTTTCTACATGTGTTTTTCCCTAAGTTATCAATAGCAAATTAATATGCCGCTATGAAAATTTGTGCTCCTCTAAAAGCTGTGTTTCAGAATTCCTGAGAGCTTTTATTCACAGAAACAGTCTCTGAGAAATTAATGAAATTCAGGCAAGCCCAGTTATACACAGATCATAAAATTAGACAGATATTAGAAACATTTAAATCACAATTTTCAAAGTGGAATGACAGCTGACATCTGAAGATGCAAGGAACTGTAGATGTTGTTAAATGCAATTACATTCAAACACACAAATAATGTCTTTTTACTTTCCTATGCTGCTTCCAGCACTCTAACAGTAGAATATTTCAGATGCTTTTGCTTTTTTGTTTCCCACTTTGTCCCAAGAGAAACAGTTTTATTGGTATGTAGTCTGGGTATCAGTTGTTTCTTGTGAACAATTTATTGTTGAGCAATAAGGTTGAAGAAACTAGCTTTTAATTTGAATCAAAAAGGTGTTAAGATTTTCAAGCACTTGTGGCTTTTGGAACAAGAGATTTCAAAGCCTATGAAAAGCCTATGGAGGTTTCATTGGCATCACAAAAATGTTCCGAATAATTCAGTGTATGTGTGTATGTGTGACTGTGCCTGCATGTCTACAAGCTGGGCTATGAAACAATTTCCCAGAGACAAAAATATTGAGGTAACCAGTTGTGGATATCCAGCATTCTTAGATGCTTACCCTATGTGACAGAAACAATACAGGGGTGATGGGTCGTGTGATGGTGCTGGCCTGCTTTTTTTCCCAATATGACTATATGAACTTCCAAAGGTAGAACCAAAATGAAATTAAAAATGCAAAAGTTCAGATATTGAGAATAAGTTTAGCAGACTGAGGACAATGGATTTTCACAGCAGAGGGCACTGGGGAAGAGGCAGGCCTACCCACTGCAATTTAGTTTAGACAGCATTTTCCGGCTGCTCTTCATCCAGCTGCTGATTTGGACAAGTCAGTGAGTAAGATAGGAGTGACTGTATATTTACAGTAGAATTAAGTAATGCAAAGTGGCTTCTCTAGAGCTGGCTATTATCATGTTGTCACTGACTAAACATTCAGTGAGGCCAAAATGGACAATATTTGATAGCCCTTAGGTGTTACACAACAGAAAATGGAATCAGTCAATGCATTGCAAAATCAGTCCAGGAGCAATGCTCTCCTTGCCATTCCAACGTTTGCACAAGGAACAACAGTGATTAAGAGTCCTGCCTGTTCTGGGAAATTATTTATGAAAAATGAATATGACCATTTTATCAAACTTGGGAGATAGATCCTAAAAGGTTGATGTGTTAAATTCACGCAGGAAAAAGTTTTTACTTTATAAACATTTCACTAGGTAAATGCAAAACAATTCTACATGTTTCTAGGAAATTTTTAATGCTTCAAAAATTTTCTTGATGATCTTACTGCTTTTCTTTATTTGTCATAACACCACATACTTTATGGTCACGTTGGATTATATTTGGCATCTATTTTCAGTGAAATTGCATATTTTTTGACCATTACCAGATATTTTTTCCTGCACACCTAGGAAAAAAAAAGCAATCGATTCATCCTAAGTCTTTAGACAACTGAAAGTGAAAAGTTTAATCCCACTGAGGCACAAAGGATTACTCAATAGTCAGTGAAGATTTTCCCATTTCTAGACTCAATCAGACAGACTCATTGTAGCATATTTATGGAGGCCACAAAATCATTAAACCTATTAAATTATGGAAGAATTATCTTCAGACTACTAATGAAACAACTCCCATGAAAAATTCTGCTGTCTAGAAACATTTCTTTCCCTTCCTCTCTGCAGAAAAGGGAATAGATAAAAGGAGGATGGCTTTGTACTGCATGGTCTTTAGAGCTATCCATTCTTAGCATGTAATGGAAATGTCTAGTCTCATGCTCAAAAGGTTTATGTCGTTCTAGGGATTTCAAATAAAACTTCATCTGCCAATTGAACTAACATTTTAAATTAACTTAAATGCAACCTCCCTGCTCCCCCCAACAAAATAGGGGGAAAACAAAAGCAGCTTATAAATGATGACTTTGAGAAAAATCTCCTTCCAGCCCCAGAATAAAATATAACCCCGCATTAGAAAGATGGAAAGCATTCTGAAAGTATTATGGTACATGATTATGTTCTTCTGCTGCCCCTGCTGCTGCTACCCCTTCTGCTGCCATCCTACCAAGATCATGAATGGATGAAGTGAACTTCAGCATTAAGTACACCTTTGCCTCACTCATCACAAGGTCAGAAATGGAAGGGAAAAAGATAAGGAGAAAAAGAATCTTCTTCTGTGCTTCAGTAAGAATAAGGAGATGCCAAGTAATTAATAGGTAGATTTCCATTAGTCCAGAGAATCTGCTTCCTGTTTGGTAAAAGGGCATTTCTTTTGTTCCTGATCCCATAAATACATCTTGATCATCTAACAATATGCTTGGACATTCAACAAGGTGCCTGAATACTAGCAATGAAGCTGCTCATGTGTTCCAAGCAGTGCTCTTGTTGCAACCCCTTGCTGCATCAAGCCCCCTATAACGTGGAGTTTGTCTGGAATTACTGTTCCTGCTGGCATACTGCTTCAATTTCTCTTTCAGAAATGAGAAGGAGAAACAAGTGGCTTCCTGTTGGATAAGTAACAGATTTACTCTGTCAGAAAGACTGTCTCAGACTTCACAGACAGAGCCAGTCTGGGACAACCTGCAAGCGTTCCTAGACACTATTCAAAATATATGGTGCCCTGTTTTTCAAATATCACACCATTTATCTGTACTTTCTGGAAACATTTCAGACACACAACATACCAGGATGATTGCTACAAAATAGAATATTCTTTCCTCCTATCTAAATGAAAAATGATGGCAACCCTTTCTTTGGAGTAAAATTAATGCTCACCAGCACAGCACATGGGAGAAGATAAGCAGTACTCAAATTACAAAGTGAATGCAAACATAATGGAAGTTTGCATGAGAAGAGGAAAGGAGGATGGAGGTGATGTTTGGCCAATGTTTACACGGGCCTCTTCTCCAGCCTAATTACACACATATGCAATTTTTCAGCTTTTTATATGTTTCAACTCTCAGGGCAATTTTTGAGATTACTTTTGGGAATGCTGAGCAAAAAGGGTGACATAGGGTACAAAAGGGAAACTTTAATGTATTCTTTGCCTAAATACTAGCTTCTTTGCCAGATTTCATTCTCGTTATTTTGTATTAAAAATCAATAATATTAATGCTGGCAAAAATTAAGTTAGAGCATTAACAACTTTGCCCACTTAGGACACAATCAAACATATAGGCTTAATTCCAGCAATTGAATACCAAACACCTTATGGAAGTAAGACTTAGGAAAAGCCCTGTTATTGCTAATTGCAACCGCCACACGATTCAGTTTGGAAGGAATTCACAAGCCATCCAACCTGTGGACAAACTTATTAATGAAAAAAACCCTGTGTAAAACTTCTGCAAACACCTTCCCCTTACATGCAGTGGTCTTTACTTCTTTGTGAAAGACAGATCATACTGGAATTTTACCTTAACAATCTATTTCTTACACAGAGCAAGAATAATAATTCTATTCTTAAAAAAAGAATCAAGCTGTTGTGTTATTTTTAATTCCCATAAACAAGGGAATTACTAACATGAAGTGGTGTTGCAGAGCTTTCCCTGTGCTTAACTGAGGTGCATAAGTGGAGGCCCTTGGTATCCTTAAGCCTTTTATGTTGTCAATGGAGAAAGAGAGAAGCTCCCACCAGGGAGTGCTTCAGAGCAAGGATTAATTTTAGTGTTCTGAATTACTCCCTGGGAAAGACCCTTAGACAAATACAGAGAAGGTCACCAAGGGTGAGGAATTCTTTCTCTTCAAGGAACGAGTAAATAAGCTCTTTAACATACGGAGAACTAGCTGAGGCGCAAATATAACGCAGGCCTATGGAAATACGAATGGCACTGAAAGGGTGAATGGGGATCAATTTTTATTCATCTTCTCTGCTTTATGAGTTGGTGGTCATCCCATTGCAGCTGGCAAGTTCAAAGTGCAGACAAAAAGGCAATTCCCTGTAGCTGGGAAGAAGTGGAACTCATTGCCATGGGGCACGAAAGCTGCAAGAAGTTTATACATACTAAAAAGGGGAGTGGACAAACTGATGGTAGCAAATGACAGTGCAGGTCGTGTAACTTACTGCTATCCTTGTCTCATCAAGTCCATAAATCAATTTACTGGACCTCAGAGAGTAATCCAGGAGAAAAACTAAAGCAACCTTGCACCTTCCCTTGGTGCCTGCATCTGTCCATTGTCAAAACTAAACGGCAGGATGAAGGACCCTTTGGTCAAATTCAGCTTGACTGCCCTGTTCCTGCAAGGAACTATGTCCTTCACAAACTAACTTCCTGGTGTAGACGGCAGTATTAAAGGCTGAAAGTAGACTTCAGGGTAAATCCTCTGTATGGGAACCGGTAAAAGTCTTGAGCATCTGAAGACAGATAACTAATAAACTCCTAAGTCTAATTAAGGTGAATGCATTGGGTCATTCTTTCCTGACAGCAATCCCAGAGACATATTGGTGTTCTCTTAATGACGTCTTTACTTTTAATGGGAAAATATCTGACACCAGGTGTGTTTCAAACATCTTCTGTGCTGAGTCAGCACACACACATATGTTGATCTGTGCTGGAGGAACTGGGAGGGAGAGGGGGATTATTTATCCCATCAGTCTCAGTCCTGGCAAACACACAGATGGGAAGTAGTTACTTTCTGGAAATTATTTCTCCTGAGCTTAAACTTGAGATGTCTAGGGAGTAAGGGGACAGTTTATGACTCTCAATTTTCCTGTATGGCTGGAAGCCAGGCTATGATCTGGATGTAAGTTTAACACTGTCTTTTCTCAGATAAACTCCAAACTTCTGCAGCCAGAATTTGTCAGAGCAAGAATTACAGTAACTTTAAACATTTCACATCTTTAGATTTAGAAATAGATTGAAGATAAAATTTAAAAAAGTGTGTTTGCATCTTTTTTCTTTCCTGAAAGGTTGTAATTGTTCCTGAGACACTTAATCAATAAAATATTCTCTGCTGGTTACTTCATTTTTAGCAAATAGGTCACCAATTTCAGACAGCCAGTAATGCTGGATCTCATCTTAAAGTCTGTATTTTACTACAACTTTGGTTAGTTAAAGTTCTATTGTGATTAATATGAATTTAGGCATCTCTTCTTACAAATAACTACTGAAATCTATCTCCAGATGTGGTAGCAGTTTCAGCTGCTTATGACTGAAAACCTTTCTTAAATTTTTAGAGAAATATCAGTAATGATGATTTCTTTTCTTGTCGACCATGATGTTGTAGGATACATAATAGCACACTAGGCAAAATTTTTCCATCTCAAATTTTTGGAATCAATGACTGTTGTACGTGTCAACATTTGTTTTGAGGCAAATGAGTTCTGTAATCAGAGGAGGAAAAAACTCACTAATTCTGATCAATAAAATTGCGGAAACCCAGGAATTCTGTTATATGAACTTTGTGAAAAAAGTGTCTTTCCAAAAATGAAGAACTAAAATTTAAATATTTTTAAAATGAAGAATGAGTGATTTCAAGAAATTACAATATGGTTCTTTCTATAACCACCTATGTTTCAAATTAAAAAAATTGAAGATAAACAGATATTTACAAAACACAGTTTATCTAAGTCTAAGATAAATGTCTGAGGTGGTTGAGATGATCCATTCCAGATGTGCCTGTATTTTTGTACTGATTGTAGATGGAGCCTAGATAATTTCAACTAGATGTATAGCTTTTAGGTGGCTGAAGTTATGGGATTTCCACTTTGATTTTCCTGTTGCACACTTTCTTGGTTCATTTTCAGCTGATACTTTCTTCTCTCATCCACTGGAATCTTCACTCATCCTCAATGAAATAAAGCCCTCAGCTGTAGAAGCAAGTCGATTTATAAGGTAGCAAGGAATAAACGACATTTTGAGCATGACTCGCTGTCGCAGAGATGAAGCTGAAATTTCTCCAGGCGAGGAGGACCATTTGGTCTGTGCTCAGCTGTGGAAGGATTCTCTTCAGTTGGCTCTGCAGACCAATAAAGTCATGAAAAGTATCCCAGGGATTTCTTGGGCACAGAACTAAAGAAAAAGACACTGGCTCCTTCCATGGACTTTTAGGAAAGCACAGATAAACAGCACATGTTGATGGCAGGTCTGAACACGAATCGGCTTCTTGAAGGTGAAAAAGGACTGTAGTCCTTGCTGGAGAAACTGTGTTTCTATAGGTAGCCATGGACAGGCAGTTCATTAAGTCTATTTAATTACTAACAAATTTATTTTATCTCTTGAAGTAGCAGGGACTGAGGAAGCTCTTTCAGGCTTTAGAGCGTGTTTGGTTCTGCACCTCTGAAAAGTGTTAGGCTTTCCTTGCCACAGTCCCTAGAAGGGAATTTTCACTTGTGACGATTACTGTGTAAGTTCAGAACTGTATTGTTTAGCCCCTTTCAGGTAGAATCTGTAACCCCCCTGTCATATAATGTACAATCCTTTTTAAAACAAACTGGTTTTTTCCATCTCCCACTTAAATTTAAGGAACAGTTTGAAAAATGTTGACATCAGGAAACAAGCTGAGAGCAAGTGATGTGTTTTATATATAGAATGGCACACTTTTGTTTTATGGCACTGTGCAATAAGAAAAGTTGTTAATTGCATCATTATACACTATAGCTGTTTCTGGGACTGTCAGTACACATGACAAATTAAATCCTGTACAGCCTTTGCTTTGGCCCAGTTCATTAACTTCTGGAATGATGTACTTCAAGAAACAATTTAAACCTCTTTTTGATTGCACCAGGTAAAGACAGTATGATTCTAGCTTGGAGGTTAATGTATGGCAAGCAATAATGCTGAAGAAGGAACTGAGTAGTACCATGTGGACTTTCTCCTTCTCTGTGTAGCTCACTCACTGGAAGCCATAAAATCTGGTTGGTATAACAGAAGTGTTTGTAATTAGAGTTAATGGAGTTAGTTGAGATCACAGGAGGGGGAAAGTAGCTTTGATCCCAGGTGGCCTCATAGCAAGAAGGCTCACAGCAAGGGAGCACTCTGAATTGGAAAATATCAGAGACATTTGCTGCAAAACCAAGAAGTCACTGCTGGAAAAGGCCTAAGACTATAATTTAGAAGCAGAACTAATTTAGTTTCCCACCTCTCCAACTTTCTCCCCAGTCATAACATTTAAAATAAGGATGAGTTTTTTCTGTGATCTATTTTTTACTGAAAATGATAATTGATTCTTACCAATTAGTTTATACTGTCTTGGTCACATTGTCTTGATAGGAAAGAAAAGGTAGGATGAGGGCAAATCTACCATATCATTCCTGAAGGGGAAGCAACAATTCATTACTTTCAGTTATGGAAAAATATTGCTTCATAATAGCTGAATTATTCATTGTCATAGCTTTTTGGGTTTTCTATTGTCACTATTACCGAGTATCCACTTTTGGAAAACCTGTGACATAAATACTGTATTTAGTGAATATTATAGTGAGATTTCAACTCACTAAAAATAACTTTTAGAGAGAGACTCTTTGTGGTGTCATCATTCCTTTGTGACAGAATTTTGGAACATCACGTAAGAGATATAAAATTACTCATTACTTAAAGCCACTTGTGACTTACACCAATAAACTAAGCAATCACTTCAGAATAAGCAGATGGAATAGTTGCAGACTGCATTTTTTCATCAAAAATATTCTTCAAACTGTATATGCACTTACGTTTGTTCTCATCCTTCCATATTGAATAAATAAATGAATTTAAAAGTCTATCCCAAATTATTTGAGTAGAAAGAAAAATATTCAAAAGAAAGTACAAATTAAGCTAAAACTTGACAAAAGTGGGGAGGGACTTTGTCTCTAGATGAAGACTAAGTTTGGAATGCTAACTGCTGAGAGGGAGTCGCATGTGGTTATTCCAAATAACAAAATCTACAAAGGCAATCTGTTTATCAGTTCCAGCAGTTTGTTGACATCATTATTGAAATATTACAGAAAGAAAATTGAGATACTTCAGGGTGCCTCAGGTTCATGAGAGTTTTTTGAAACAGGAAGGTGACTTTTAGTCAGACATTGGGGATATACAGGAGAAGATCAGTAGCTATGATCTGGTCACACACCTCTGCATTTATGAAGAGGGAAATTAGTGGGGCTAGGCTTTGAGGAGCTCTCAGGAGCCTTTGAGGAAAGGTTCCACAACAATCTTGAAGAGGAGACAGAAAACGTATGAGGGCCTTAGCAGAGCAAGGCTAATGTACTACAACTGACGAGAGGCACAAGCATATGGAAAATACTCTTAGAATCTACAAGTTGCAGGTGAACTCACATGTATAGACTCTTACCAGGGAAGACAACCTTAGGCTATATCTAACAAGGAACAATCATATGAAGGCACAGACACCTTTGGTAGAGATTCAGCAGCACAAATGATGTCAGAATGGAGAGTCACTTGGCTCCCTCAGCAGCTGCAGAGTACATAGTCTGTGAAGACACAGCGCAATATGACTGTGCTATGCAAAGAAAGAGTTTAATACAATTACTAGAACCGGAAGTCAATTATTTAGTTAAGCTAAAATACCGATCAAAGTTTCTATAAACAACCAAAGTGCTAGAAAGTAGTAATAATGAAAATTTCCTGAGAACAGTTTAAGCAGATTTTGAGCCTTGGAGGTGCTAGGCACTTGAAGGGTGGATTATGCATACTCAAATAAAATGTTGGTTTTGGGAGGCAGAATGAAAGCAAAGGGAGTCCCAGTGCAATTAAATATAGCATTTTGAAGAGGCTTGTATAGTTTTTACACAGACTATTGTCACTCTGTTCTCATGCTGATGACCTTAATATCCTGCATTAGCAATACTTATTTAAGTAGAAATATTTCAGCTCTGTATTGAGTGTCAGAAAGGCAGAAGGAAAAAGACAGTAAACAGGCTGACCTGAGACCCCTGCTAAATTCTCCTCTGACATTACATTACTTCTGTCAAACACACACAAAGAGATTTATGTGTCCATCCAGCCCGTTAACTGAATTTATTAAAGATGGTATTTCCGGTTTAGTGAAAGTGACTGCCAGCTCCATCCATTCCCACACTAGAGCAGCATTTGGCAAAGATAAAAAGGAATTAATCAGTAAACTTTTTGTTTTGTTTTGTTTTCTGTGCACCTTTCACTCTCCCACCCCTTATTTTTTCACCAAATATCAACATTCTCAATGGAAAACAGTCACTTCCTTTCTCTCTGATTAACATCAGCAGTGAAGGAAGGAGAGGAGGGGGATGGAAGAGAATAAAGAAAGAACCACCCAGCACACTGGGAAAAACATGAGAATGATCAAATCATCTTCTGGTTTCAATCTGTGAGCTGTGCTGTCTTGAACTCCATAGTCTTTTATTTATACAAATAAAATAAACAAATTAGATCTGATTAAATGTGCTAGCAAAAAAAGGTGAGGAAAAAACCCCAAAACAATAGAAAGTTTAGCAATGACAAAATATCCTCACAGCCATTAGATAAATTCCTGGGAAATCTGACATTTTCCAAACATTCTTTTTTTTTGCCCTGTGTTCTGATTCCGGCACGTTCTACGTACTATGGCTTTGATTACAGATGAATCAAGACTCATCCTTTTCTTGGGCCACAGTAAGTGCATTCCTAGCATTTAAAAAGGAAGAGTTTTTTCATGCCAAACTCATCTGTGATTTATTGCCTCGTGGGCTCATCTGGATTTAGTTTTGAAGTCTGGCACCAATTCCTTAATTGCTTCGGTCAGTTCATTCCATTTCTCCATTCTGAAGTTCCTCATGTGCAAAACCAGAGGAATGATAGACATGCAAACACAGCAAAAGTCCTGATAATAACTTACTGGAGCCCCTGGGAGAACAATAGGGACTTTAACCATGATCTGAGAGGCAAGGGTGTTACCTTGAAGGATCTCACCTAATTCCCATCCCTTTAACTCCAAGTCCTGAGATGTCATCGTGGAGGTAATGAATGTGGGCTTTGACACACTGACTTGGGAATGATTTGCAGCTTCTTGCTTTTTCTGACTTTTGTCTAGAATAGGGAATTCTACCATGTCACCAACTGCCTGTGATCTCCCCTAGAATAGTGCACCTGGCTTCAAGTAATTACTTTCTACTTACTGATAATGCATGTTTGCAGTGCCTGAGTTTGAATGGAGATGACAGTCAAAATGTAAGCATAATTATTATTTTCCTAATATTTTAAGAAACTTCCATGAGTGACTATAAGCTGGTATGTAATTTAAAAGAAATGCAATTTACTTTGTCTAATTTAATGTTCACTGTAAGTAAGCAGAGAAAGGGAAAAGAAGCAGCACAAACAGGTGCTGAGCTGTTTCTCTGGCTTTCCAATAAACAAAAAAATATTTGTCCAGCAGAAGACCCACTGTTACTTATTTGCTTTCCAAGCAAGATTATGGAGCAGTGAATACGGCAAGAGACAACTCGCCTCGCAGGAGAGAATTTATCAATAAATATTTGGCCAAACCAGGAACAGACTTACACTTCTATTTGATGTCCTTCTGGATTTGGTGGCCTTAGCCTCTCTCAACCTCAATCATTCTGTGATGGTATGAAAATGGTATCAGGAATGAGAGTAAATTTCTTGAATCAGGCAGTAGCATTTTTCCCCCAGGGTCATCCTCATTTTTATTATTTCTTTTAATGATTTTTTCCAATATTTTAAATGCTCAGTACAAAAGAAAATGGAAGAATTTCCCACTGGCTTGGGAAACAAAAGCATATGATGGAAACCTTACCACAGGAAAAAAAAAGAGCACAGGCACCAGAAGAGTAAAACAGTGACACTAGCTTACAGATAGCATAACCTATATACAGATGGCTGTTCTGGTATCTTTGATAGAAACAAAACATTCTAACCTCTCTCACCCACAAAACAGTGTTTATCCTCGAGTAACATTTCCTGTGATCACACTTTCAAGTATAAATATTATTTTGTATGCTGATAGTGGGCAGAAGGAAAAATTTCTTTTATTCTGAAAGTTAAGAAAATAAGCAAGTATAACTGGAGAAACTTTTGTCCTGCATTCAAAAGAATGTAGCAGATGCTTTCTCTCATTTACTCTTTATCAAGGATATTACATACAGATGTATTTGGGAAAGTTTATTTTTCTTTCAATTAAAAAAATAAAAAAGCTTCGTGGGATGGGGAACTCCTCTTTCAAAGTTTGACATGCCAATATTTTTGAATGCATGGGGGGAATTTTAGTATATGAATTCATAGCTAGGAAAGAAAAAAAAAACAAACCTGTATATTTTTTGTCTAAAATGTGCAGAAAAATTCAGAAGTATTTTCATAGCTTTAAACAGAGTGAGAATTTCTGTTGACAGCAAGCGTCTGATTTCCAGGCTGCATGCTCCTAACTATCTTGGGTTCTTCTTCCCGGTGCAAGATGCAGTTGTTCCCTCTGATGCATTCCTCTAAGGTTAAGATCACTCCCATAATCTGGGTTTCCCCAGCCATGTCCTCCCTTTCCATTACAAAACATTGTATGGATGGCATTTGATGTCCCTGAATATCTGTCCATGACTTTAGCACGTCCAGGTCAGCAGAAGATGCCAGCGAGTGGGAAATGACATATGTGTTCACTGCAGTCCTGTTGCCTGTGTAAGCACGGAATAAGTCTCTTCCAGAGGCTCTGTGCTTACAGTGGTGAAAACATCAGACGTGCCCTGCTTGACTGCACAGCACCCACACAGGATTTTGCTTCAGCAAAACATCACACACATTGTCCCTTCTTATCTTGATCAGATTGGCCCAGATGTGCCTGGACATGCCAGATTTGCTGTACATGTTCAATCCACATATGCACATTCATTTCTGTCTGGCAGGTCTGAGGTGCCAACGCAATGTATCTTAATTAAAAGTGGCTGAACAATGGGCACACTAACAGGTATGTCAAAACACTGAAGGAAGTGCCTGACAGGGTCAGATGGAGGCTGCCCTTAGCTTCTCACCTGCAACATATCACTCCTTGGCTGCACAGCCATCACTCGCCTGAGTCCGGTTGTTCTTCTTCCCCCTGTGGTGGTGGCAGACATCTGTCCTGTGTACTCTTTTTTTTTCACGTGCTGCTGTACACTTCTAATACAGAGATATTGATGACTGGTTCTATTAATTCTTAAAAAATACAAATTTATGTGAGCTTTTGTTTAGAGAGGCTTTCCAGAGTCACAGAAAATAATTGACCCTTTTTGGACTTTCTGCATGAATGAAAGGAAGTGCATATGCAATCATAACAAGGAAATGACAATTTTCTAGTACGACATGAAAAAAGAACTTCCTTTGAAGGTCATTTTAAAATGCATACATCCCACCCAGGGTGTTCTGTTCGTCTCCTTCATGTGTGAAAACATCTGAGTATAATAAATTTACGTTCTTCTTCAGGGAGTAGTTGTACCATCTTGAGGAAATAATTTATTTTAAAACATACTCCAAAGGTGGAAAGACCACTGCTAAATATGCATTCTTTAGTACTTTAGAGGACAAATATATGCTAAAATATTGTTTCAATTTGTCTGAAATATGATCTTTTTACTGAAAAGCAATCTTGTATTTTAATATGAGAAGCTAGTGCTCAGTATTCCTTCTCAGTACTCCTTTCTTACTTCAAGGAGGTAAAACTGAATGTACTTATGACTAGTTTGCCTCCCCCCTCATCCCCCAACACAGATTCACAATACAATTCATTCAGTGAAAAGCCTTGAACTTTTTTTTTTTTTTTTTTTTTTTAACACAAGGAAAGCAGAAAAAGCAAAGCAAAGCATTGAATTCTCATCTCTCATCACACACTAGGAGGTAAATCCTGTCTCAGTGCTGGCCAGCCTGCACTGAACTTTGGTAGATAATTCTGGTAGTGGCACTCTGCACAGCCTTGTTTCCTTTCATAAAAAAATAGAGCCACTGCTTTTTATGCAGCTTGGCAAACTTTATTGAGAGGGCAACAGGGGAGAACAAACGACAGTTTTCATTAGCTCCCACCTTACAGCAGCCCAGGCCCATTCAAAGCTCTGCTAAGTCAACTAGAGGTCTTTTGATACCAAAAAAGGCTTTGAATCCAAGTGCCCGGAGAGAAATTATACATTGAATAAGAAAGAAATAGGGACAGAGGATAAAAATAATTACTCCATAAAAATGTGCTGCTTTTTCTATGACAATTTTAACTGACATTCTTCAGAGTGAGAAGTGAGCAGCTCGATTTGTGCTCTTTGTTTCGGTGAGCCCAGGTTCTTGAACTG
This sequence comes from Pseudotriccus pelzelni, assembly GCA_035584735.1. Taxonomy (NCBI): domain Eukaryota; kingdom Metazoa; phylum Chordata; class Aves; order Passeriformes; family Tyrannidae; genus Pseudotriccus; species Pseudotriccus pelzelni. The sequence continues at coordinate 68,302,090 of JAWMRA010000113.1, forward strand.
AGAAATTGCAGGAACTAACTTTCAGGGATCTGTGAACGTTATAATTTTATTAATTGCTTTTCCATGTGTTTCTTTTATATGTCTGTAAGCAAACGCAATTTAAAGTTGTGGTTTCTGTGGCATTCCTGAAAATAAATATTACTAACACCAATGACAAAACCTTAATGGAATATAGTGGGGAGGAGCAGCTGCTATACAAACAATAATTCCTTTAGACTTATTTACACATTTCTGAAAATGTGTGAAAAATTGTTATTACAAGTGTACTTTGAAAGAAATGTCAGTGTTTATTGGATGAATATTGCACCCTTTAAAAGACATGCTATAAATGTTTTGATGTCATTAAGAAAGTTAACAGGCAGAAAATCACAGAGTTCTGTAAAACTTAAAATGCTCCTGCTTTAAAATCTACATGGGAACAGATTTCCCACTGACTTTCGTCTATGTGTCACATGCAGAAGATTTCTCAGAATACAACACACCCAAGAATAAACCAGAAATTACCAGAGAATGTTGTGCCTAGAAAATATATATTATGGCCATTACGGATATTTCATGTTTATCATATATGGATGTCTTATGAAAACATATTTTAGTTCTTTTTTCACTCATTTTTTCTTTGTTGTTTGCTCAATTTTTATGAGTCTGTGCTTTTTCACAATCAGAAAAAATTAAGGAAAACATCTTTCTTTTCTGATCTGTTCTCTAGTGAGAAATGTGGGTTAGTGAGTAGATAAATGTTTCAGAAACAAAGCAGAAGATTGCTTAACAACAGCATGCTTTCTTTAGAAAAATCTGTGCTTCCTGATTTGTCTGCATCAGAAATGTTGCAAAATAAGCCTTTTTTTTTTTTTTTCCTGATTCCACAGTATTTCTGCTTTCTAACTACTGCATCCTGGTCACTTCCTCAAACAGGATGTGGAAAATACATATTATAGAGCTTTATATTGCCATGTGAAATCACCTTTAATATTTTTAAAAAGCATCTTCTAGACAAACAATTAAAGCAACTCTGAATAAATATTCAAGCAAGACTTGAGAAATTAATGGAAGAGTAAAGTGTCACTGACTTGAAACACAGTAGGCATATGAATAAATTGTAACATGCAGAGACAGAAGAAATTACAGAAGAATTCCTTATGAACAGGGACAGTCTTGTTTGTATAGCAGTCGGTATAGTTGAATATCACTTTTACTGGGAGCTTTAAGTGCTTCAGCAGCATCAGGGAGAATAATAAAAAGAATAACAACAAGTATAATGTGAGCATACTAAATCCAGCAGTACCATGCAGCGATATTCGACAGTGTTCATTCTTCTTTCAAATGATAGTGTTTAGTAAATAAGGAAGCAAACTCCTACTTTCTAGTGAAAACAGGGGAAGTAAACTCTTTAAATAGCTGAGAAAAAAGCATGTTATTATATCATGGGATATTTTAGCCACAAAATAATGAAAACATCTCTGACATACAGAGAGTTGTCGTTAAGTGAAAAAGGGAGCATTTTAAAGCAGACTCTGCCATTTGCTATCCAACAAGGCAACTGCTGTCAGTAGGAATCATCAGGCATTGTAGTTCCCCACTCCAGCCCCCTGCCTGGGCGAAGGGCAGGCGCACAGCCAGCGTATCCCAAGTCTGGGGCTAGCTGTCTTAAGCTGACAACACGTATACAGCATGGCTGGGGAGCTTCAAGTAACTGTGTTTGCAAAACGGGACTACTTTGCCAGCCCTTCATGTTGGGTCCCTCTGCACAAACAACGTGGCAGCCCTGTGCCCCTGTGTGCATACTTTCAGAGTGTATGGATTCCTGTATTTAGCCCCAGTGAAGAGTTCACTCTTGAGCCTATTTTACTAACATCAACAAAACAAGTCAGAGGCCCTGTTTTACATTACTGTGAGCAGTTCCTTATTATGTTTTTCAAAGTGGAATTTGACATATGCTGTTCTAAGAGGCACTCACTCTGCCTCCCCCCCATGCTGTTTCTTCTCCATGCCTTCTCCTCTGAAAAAGATTCACCTTTGAGGAAATTTCAAATGCCTGCTATTTGGCACTGAAGAAGAAATACAAATTCCTGTAGTTCTGAATTTTTCTAGGGCTAAGGTTCACTGAACCAATTTGGATTTGAGAGTTTTTTGTGCAAGAACAGAGTAGCACCCACTATTGCTAAGGCAATTTTAGTGTTGTCTTTCTTCCATTACATGATATTACTGTTTGGAAAACATCAGATATCTACGGCTCATAAATGCCATAAACATAAGAAAAAAAGCCACACAGATATTTCAGCATTTTCTGGCAATTGCAAGCAGTAATAGAGAACAAGACTTGACATTCTACATTTGCGCATGAACAAGGATAAAGAGTTATCACTACATGAATAACATTTACAAGAAATGTGAATGTTCTTATTCTGTGTTAGTCTGTATTAGTTAGCTTGATTTTTTGCACCTTTCCTGCTTTTTGGGAACTGTTACTAGTTAAGACTTACAAGGGATTTAGCTAATCAGAAGGAAATTTTCTTTGCACGGGTGAAAATGCAGGTAACCTCTAATGCACATCAATGCAAAGAAACTGACTCTTGTTGTGCACCATTCCCAAAGTTACTACTGATGCCTGGAAATGTGATGGAGCAATAAAGCAAACTGTACCTCTAAATGAATGTTGAAAGAAGACTGCATCTCTTTATGTTGGAGCAGGAATCTAACAGAGAAGTGAAGGATGTAGATGTATTACATTTTAAGATTAATTTCTGCTACTATAAATCATAAAAAACATGCAGGACAGGAAATCATCTAGCTCCCAAACTCTATGCTTTGATCTAGTTATGAACTTCACAAGAAGATTGAAACCAAAGCTCTATGTGCTTCCAAACTCATCAATTCAAAATCTGGGTCTGCAGTCCAGTTTTTTAGTTTCATTACTTAGATTCAAGCCATCCTGTTCAAGAATGTTTCAAACTGACCAACATGAACCAAACCCTTAATCCTGTGCTTAGATGCAAGTTTTTCAAGAGTTTACACCTCGTATTATCTTTTTCCTTCTTCTCTTCCCCTATTTATCACAAAGAACAAACTAATTTGATTTCTGCAGATAAAGGTGCATTCATAGCTGGTTCCCTTGTGCCTGCAATATGTAGTATTTCAAAGCAGTTTTCCACCTATATGTTAAACTGACCTGGAGGTGATTATAGTTTCCAGGTTCAGGTTTAGAGAAAGTGAGGTGCATTCAATGTAATATGGGTAAGCCTACGACAGCCTTTAATCTGGCCTCTAATCTTTTTTTTTTTTTTTTTTTTTTTTTCAGATCGTTGCATAGCCCCAGGAAGAACATTTCTTGGAGTCTGGATAAATGACAATAGGCAAAAAAGCCCTTCCAAAAGCTATCAGATTTTTGGTATAATCAAAAATAGTACACTTATGCAGTAAGCATATTACTGAATATAATTCTATTGTGCGGAATGATGGTGGAATGAAAAAAAATTCAGCTTTGCCTGAATTTAAACATTGCCAAAGAATATATCACAACCAATTTATCCTATGCTTCACTCACAACCAATTAGCATCTCCTTTGTGCCTCGTCACAGCACATGCCTCATTCGTATTTCCATCCACTTCAACGAGAAAGGCATGCCTCACAGTTTGAGAAAAAACACTATAAAATAAGTGCATTCTTTACATATACTTAGCTTGACAGTTTCCATTCTTCTTGGCCGTATCAGAGTTCTCTGGTTTAGATTAAGTTCCTCAGTTACATACAGTATCTTGTAGTTAAGTGTTTTAAATTTCTTTGGACTTAGAATGAAATAAGAAAACTACCTATATCCCCACTCCAAATGTGTGGGTGGTGCAGGAAAAATATCTTTATTTTCACTGGGACATGCTTTGCCTTGCCCCAGACCCCTTTCTAATCAGCTTGTAAATGACTGATCTATGCATGCAGCTGCAGTACGTTCACTAACCAAAAGCATGTTAAAAGCTGGCATGGTGAGGGATATAATGACCTGAATGAGTGCTCTAAAAGTGAGTAAAATGATTCTACTTCCTTACTCTTGGAATAATCTTCTCCTGTAAGGAAGTACTTTTTGCCTTGGCAACCCTGCAAAACTGTGCAGAAACTACATCCAGAAAAAGGACAGAAGTTTTGATGGACAGCATGAAAAGAAAGTGTTAGCCAAAGAAAGATAGTGTCACCCTGTAGCCTACATAAGCAGGTAGGCTCCTCGTGGGAGGAACACTGAAATCAATTTCTTTGAAAGGCTGTGGAGGAACCTGTCTTCACCAATTGGTCACAGAGGAAGACTCAGAAAACTTCCATTACTATCTTTTGGAAGTTGCTTGGAATAGGTCAAGTTTAGTTACTTTTTTAGTGGACTACTGAACAGTGCAGTAGTGTTCTGGTTTCCTGTACTGTGTTTAGGATTATGCTGGGTAAATTAGGAAAAATGGCAAGAGGCCAGCTCCTCTGAAAAAATGCTCACTGTTGGTAATGAGTTCCTTTAGTAAAGGAGTGGAAATTCTGATAGAAGCATCCTATAAGCCAGACTTTACTCCAAAAAAACCTTATGTATCTCATATTAAAGAGCCCTTAGGACACCTTGCCTTGGCTTTAATGGTGATGGGACATGGGATTTTTTTTTCTTCCAAGCAAGTTCTAATTATTCAACTAGTGTGTCCTGCTTCAACTTGTGCTCCTTATTCCTGCCCTAATTACTTCAGAATTATTTTCTGTGAAGTGTAGGAACTTGCAAATATTTTTATATTCTGGTGTCAAGCCAGAATACTCTAGTAGCTTGCATAGTCACCTGGAATATAGAAGATGTAAATTCTCAAATGCAAAGGAGAGAATTTAACCTGGATTTTTCAAATCCATGGGAAAGTGACCTGACTACTAGATTAATACAGAATAACATTTGCTCAGGATCCTATTCCTAGAGATTCACATTTAATGTGTATTGACAGTGTGTTCTGAACGTGAAAAAGATTCCAACAACTGCCTGAAGTATGACTCTGATTGTCAGTTAATGCAATCAAGAATTCATAAAAGAAATGTGCAGCTCTGGTATGACTGGATTGGATTAAAACCATAATGAATTTTTGGAAAACATCCTTGTATAATGCATTTTGGAAGGCCAAAAGAAAATGAAGATTATCTAGAGATTTCCAGTTCTCACTAATGTACTCAAATCACATAAGCATTTCTCCTTAACACACATAATGAATGTTCCAAATCAAAGAGGTCATTTCACCTTTGCAATTGGCTGTGATTAAAAAAAAAAAACACCACAAAACACAATGCAGCCAATTTATACTTCTAGGAGTTGTAGCTAAACGTCCATGGGTATTTCACAATCTGCTTTATTCATTATTCAAAATGTACTGGTTAGGAATTCGACTAAAAGACAAAAAAAAAAAGAAAAAAAGATACCTAGACGTAAGGGAAGGTTATGGACAAAATGTTACTGGATTATTAGTATCAACAACTGAAAAATAATTCCAGTTCTACATTAAGAGTGGAAAAAAAATCTATACAATAGCCAATCTTGGTATGATTGGAATACAATCTCTCTGAGAGCTAAGGTTACCATATGTCTAGGCATCCCTTGACATGTTTTATTTTTTACACTCTCTCTCCCCCCCAAAAAAAAAAAAGACAAAACTGGGAAGAAAAGTAGGATTCTGTAATTTCTAGAATAATAGAACATCACATAAATGTTGGAATTTGTTTTCTGGACATGAACACATACACAGCATAGGCAAATTTTACAGAAACACGGCAGCTGTGACTGCAATTAGGATTCAACAGAATACTGAGGCACAACCTTGACACCTTTGTCCCTTGCTTTTAGAAGTGACAGTAACATTGGCTAAAGTACCACTTCATCTTTCTGAATAAGAACTCTGAGAAGGATAAATGGGATACTACTCTGCATTTTTAATCAGATCCCCACTGTCTTTGGATGCTTACACTTTATTTTTTTAATTTAAAGACAAAGGTTTGAATCCCCAGAAATAAATAGGAACAGCCTGCAGAAATAAGATCACAGGATCTCACAGGCATCTTCACACACAAACATACACACAGTCTGGTTGGTTGGTTGTTTTTTTGTTTTAGAGGGGAACCCTAACGATAGACAAAGTGTATCTTATGGGATATTTTGGTCTGGATGTGGCAGGCTGTAGGACTTCCACATTTTAAAAGAAGAATTGGACATGCAGTTAGAACCATCTTTTCTGGGCAGAGAAATCACAGCTACCCTGGGCAAGATCTTCCTTAGCCTTCCTAAAGGCCCATGAAAGAAAAGCTGTGGAAGATGCTTACCCAAGGGATCCCATCCAGTTCATCAAAACCTTACTGTTCTTGAAAATGCTAGACACGCTAAGGCATAACTTTTTCTGAAGCTCCAGGTACATATATAAACCTCTCAAATGAGTGTCTTCCCATCCAAATTTAGATACCTGGAGTGCAGAATCTCTAGGTGACGGAGAGGAATAAACACTTCTGAGGTGGGGAGCAACACATCTGCCTGCCCTATATTTGAAGCCCAACTGTATATCCATTGGAAAAAGGCTTGACTGGCTTCAGGGAAGACACATCTCCTCATCACTGTGAACAAGCTGAAACACAGTTGGTAAGAATAAAATTAAAGAACATTCCTGCCTGCAGGTGGGTAGAGAAAGGAGGAAAGGCAAACTCAATACATGAGAACTAAAATGCATTCTGAAAAGAAAACAGCACAAACAAATCAAAAAAGGAAGAAATTAGATTGCAAAAGAAAACTAAATTGCTAAGGTGGCTGCTCAGAACCTATCCACAAATTATTCCTGAGTGAGCAGAGGCAGCCTCAGTCAGTTTGTGTCAGGAAAGGAAAAGGACAGGATAGTGACCCTGGATAGTGGATACTGCTAAAACTGAGAAATCTACAACTCAGAGAAGCATACATATGCTTATGGTATGAATGTGCATATGGACAGTCTCTTGAAAGAAACCAAAGCATTTCTTAGCAGCCAGGATCCCTGATGCATCCAGTCTGGCAGCTTGCCTCTGGCAATAAATCAGACTCAGCATTTCAGAAAAAGCTTCCAAAATTCTGTAGTGTATCTGACCATTTATGTTATATGAAATATAAGTAAGCAAGAAGAAAATTCCTTTGTGATCTTTTTGTCAATCATACATCCTGGATCATTAGATTTTTATTGCCCTTATCTTAGCATGAATAATTGCTAGTGTTTTCACTGGCAATAAAATTAGTCCGTGCTTAAAAAAAATCAAGTTATTGTGGTTAACGTTAAACAAGTGGTGCCTACAGTCCTGTATCTGATAAAAAAACAAAGCACTTATGTAATTTAAAAAAAAAATGTGGTAATGAAAGGTAGGGAAAAGCCAGTTAAAGAAAATTTGCTTTCATCTCAGGTTGTATAGTCAATGTGAACTCAAACTTTGTATGCCATAGATCCACAGGTGAAAAATTCTGTTTCATCGAGCATCACTTCTGTTCATCTGTATACTGATGCTGGTAAAAAAAGAGGGGTGGGTCAGCTTTTTACATATTTCATAATTATCATACATTAATCCTTTCAAGTTAAGATTTTTAGCTGATCCATTGTTACAAGTATAACAAAGCATAAAAAATATGGGGAAGGTAACATGATCCAAGGCCAAAATAAAGCCTGAAATTTTTCTGGAAGATTCTGTTTGCAATTCTCACACCACTGAAAACTCCTGCTGTAAAAAGGCACATTATCTTTAAATGAAATATACAACAATTGCCACTCTGTAATGACAAAGTTCCTTTTTCTGTTGCTGCTCCTGACGGAAGATTTTTAATTTGTTTTTGTACATCTGATGCAAAAGCCAGGCATTACTCTTTCTGATTTAGTTACATGTCCAGTGGGAAAAGAGGCCATTCACTAATTCTACCCCACAGGTATGCTACATATATAATATCATATCATGAACACAATAATCCACATAGTAAACCAAGTGAATACATCCAAAGTGCCTTCAGCGCCTTCAGAAATTCATGGAATTACTGAAAAGACATTGTATTGTGGAAAACACTATATAATGCACAGTACTGTGTATTTATTTTGTGTAGTGAAGGTGGGCAACTAGCAATTGCCTAGTCAAACAGACAATTCAAGTTCTCCAGAAAAACATAACCTGAAAAATTTCATGTCAGCCCACAATAGGATTTTTTTAGCCCTTTTTCTTGTCCCTCTCCTAAGTAGTGTAGGCTGGTTTTCAATGAAAAGGAAAGATAATTTAAAACCTGTACTTGTTAAATTGCATATTGAAAATAAGGGTGTCAGCATTTTCAAAGTAAAACTGCTTGTTAACCTGTCAAGTTTCAACACACTTAATGAACTTGCTTTCTTTTTCTCCTACTGCTACAGTTACCTATTAATTTGTCTTTCAACTATTACTCCCAACCAAAATGTTATTTTCAATTAGTTTTTTTGTTTAACCTCAGAACTACCTAACTAAACTAAAACACCGTACTTCAAGTTGGGTTTCCCCCCCAAACCAAATAAAAAATTTCTCGCAACAAAAATTACACACTTGTACTTCAAGGTGCATAGATTTTGTTTTAATTCTTACCTACAACTTGGAAAAAATACTCAATTATAGAATATTGGAATTTGTGTAAGTGAATTTGAGAAAAATGATGTTACTGTATCAGATCAAATGGACATAAATATTTAATAGCATTCTATCAATCTGCTGGTAGATCAATCCAATCCTTTCATAGATGATTCAAATTTTTTACCTTTTGTCGTTCAACATATTTATAACTCTTCTTTGGTACACCTCGGTGTGAAAGTGAATAAGAAAAGCAAAAACTTTAAAAAAACCAAATTGCCTTTTGCTGTATCTTTTAGGTAAAGTGATTTGGAATATGGATCTGAAGCCACTTCTCATGCATATTTTGCGACCAGAATAACTAAGAAACCCTGAACAAATGGGAATATTTAATTAAGAGGCACTTATTCAGGTTTCAGCTTTGGTAGCTTGGGTGAAATAATATCCTTTGTCCAGCATAACCAGTTTGTGGCAGTTGATTCTGTGGGCTCTACTATATTCACCCTGTCTATCAACTGGGAATTTTGCAGCCTGTTTTCTCTTCCAATTCTGCAGCAATAAGTATGGCCTATTTATGGCAGAACATGAAGGAATATGAAGTTTGACAACAAACTTCTGGAAGACTAAAAGATAAAGGAGAGAACACAGAAAGTAAAAATCATTGCATTGATTTAACAATTGAAGAGCAATATAAAATCAGAACATGTTCAAATACAGCATTAGGGTGAGACATTTAACATTCTTTACAAAAGATCTAGGGAGGAGAACTTTTTTTCAGTATGGCCTATTGTCTCTGACAGGCTTCTTTTATTTTAAAAAACCCTTATATCCTGGAGATTCTCATCTGAGAAGATTTTTTATATGACTTGTAGGAGCTGAAGAACTCAATACAAGTTGTGCTGAACTGGATGCTTCAATCTGTCAATGCCACTACCAGTGACTACGCAGCACTCTCTCAGTTCTTGGGGCAGTGAACTATGATATTTTATTTCATATAAAATTTCATATCCTGAAATGTATAATCGTACTTCATACATCCAGCAAATTGCCCTGCACAGCGCAGAACATGGTGGTCTGAACTCTCATACTGTAAGATTGCCCAGCAAGGTAACTAAAAATTAACAGTTTTGGAAACAAAACTAGGTAGTCTCACTTCACTGCCCTGCTCATAACAGGGAAAAAGGTTTGCAATCTACTACCCTTATTTCTGGTCTCTGTACATGTATCTCTACATGAGAAGTCTCCAAAGTTCACTGAAGCAGTGGTGCTTGTTCTGATTTCTTTTGATTTTTTCTGCAAGATTGCCTTAGCACATCTGGTTAGAATTAGATAAACAGATTAGTTACAGTTCTGTTTTCAGTTAATTACCTGAAGCCTCTGCCCTCCCTTGTCTATTGCAGAGGAAAGGCATAAATTTCTAATAGGAAGAGAGGTTCTCATTACTGGCCCCAGTTAGGAATTGTGCAGCCAGTGTCAAGCCTAATAAGAATTCAAGGACTCCAGGTCCATAATTTGTGACAATGGTAGTGCTGCTGCTGCTGCACCTTAGCTGAGAGTACTGCTAGTCCAATAAAGAGAAGCTCTCTAATGAAGAGAGGATCTTTAATCACAGAAATGTGTCACACGCAGTTTTAATGAAACCCGACCCCATCTACATTTCCTCTCTATTATGCTATGCAAAATTATTTGGTGGTCTGTAAAGTAAGAAAAGGACACCTTAAAATACTCAGGCATGAATATCTCCCTGTATTTTAACCCTTTAGTGCTGTAATTTTTTCCCCTTACTATGATACAGCAGATATAGCAACAGTAGGGCTGCTTTAAGAGAGCAGATAGAAAAGTAAACATGCCATTTTCTTTGCCACCTCACAGCTGGCAGGCTGTACTCAATAGAAATGAGGAGACATTACTGCCACTGTGCCCAATGGATGGCAGGAACCATAAAGCAGTCAGTATTTGTGTCCAGAGCTGCCACCTGCATAGTGTTGAAGAGGGCTGTTTCACACTTCTGAGACTGTGCAACACCTGACTTCATGTAAGGACAGGTAACTATTGCTTTTTGGCAGTTAATGAAAGTTAATATCAAGAGTGGCAAGAGAAGCTTTAAACATTCAGCCTACCTGGAAGCCAGGTGTTTTGAACAAGGGTGCAAAACTGATGATGAGTGAAGGTACTGCCTCGAGCAAAGCCTTTTGTCACTATTGCAGACCTTAAGGTAGGAGCTGTCAGGAGTTCCTGGTGCACACAGAGGGCAGCCTGTCTTTCAGGAGAGACTGCTCCCTTGGAGTAATGCAGGCAGTACTTTCTGCCCCAATAACTTTGAGGCTTCACTTAATTCCATCATCCTTGTCACCCGGGGCTTCAGCTGACAGCAGTCAGACTCACTTTCTGACTTAACTGCTGGGTTAAATATATGTGTGTGTGTGTATATATACACACATATATGTAGACAACAATTATGTTCAATTTCCGTACATTTAAGGTACAGTTTCTGATAATATGTGTATAAAACATGAGGACACACTAAGTCTCACAGTTGTTTTCCTTGATTTTTCATTCAATAAAGAAATCTTTGTTTATGCTTTCAACTATACACTGTCTGTTGCCAAAACTGCAATGCCCTGTCAGAGGTTGCATGGAGCCTGAAACCAGAAGCAAGTTCTCCTCACCTCTTCCACATGTCCCTCACCTCATGATGTCCCCTGAGAATGAGAAAAGTATAGCCAGTACAGAAAAAAAAAATAATCATTTTCATTGTATTCAAGTTGGGGGAAAAAAAAAAAAACAACAAAAAAACTTGAGTCTGGAATGTTAAATATTAAGGCCAGGGAGGGTACAGTTGACACGATTTGAATTTGGGGCTTTAGTTTGAAAACACTGGCAACTGAGAGCTTAAATGAAAGTGAACCAAGAGCTGTCAGGTAAGGCCCAGTTTCCTCCAGGAGGAAATCACAGCATCTCCTAGACCTATAGTATTCCCTGGCCTTCACAGCAAAGAATTTGACAGGTAGTCCTTACGGAGTGGGAATCCAGTAAAGAGCAAAGGCAAGGCTTCTGAATCCTCTATAAACTTCCTGTTACTATGAAAATCATTTATAAGAAGTATTGCAATGCCATGTACACTTATTTCTGCTCACTCATTCCATGTAAACAGAACAAATGAGGTACTTTATGGGTTCTGAGTTTTTACCCATATTTTCCCATCTGAACCCCTGTATCCTTGTATATATACTTTCTCTATACAGTGATAGCATAATTATAAAAATATATACATACACTTGTATATATCTGTATATAGATGCATGACTAGATAGGTGTTGACTTCAACACACTTAGGTTGTTCACTGATGCGTTTTCCTTTTTCATTTCAGAATTATGAGTTGCACTTCAGAACATTCTACTAATGTACACTGGAAAAGCACTAAAGCATTGTACTATAAAATAATTATAATCATTACTAGTTCAGGGTTGCCTTAGATGGCTAAAATTTTTCATGATTTTGGAAAATATTCTGATTCATAAAGAGAGCTCTTAATACTCGTAGGATTCAGATAGAAATGAACACAGCCATTTAATTTTTTTTTTTTTTTTTTTACAAAGAACAAAGATTTCTTACTTTCTCTGTTACAGCTGACATTAGTTCTCCTAAAATGTGCCATGCCATTGATTCAGATATTCGCTGAAAGTCACACCACCTACATCTATTAGAAACATTTTGAAACTGAACTACTTTGCAGCTGCAAAGTGTGGACAGTAAATAAGTCGCTACTGAAGGAATTATCTCTATTACAAGAACTTTTCTGGACTTTTTACAGCTGTCTGATCATGTCTGTTGCTGTGTCAAAGCTGATCATGGTGTTGCCATCTGAAGGTCATATGGTTGTGTCTGAGTTAAATAAACAGCATATTTTCTGCCTTAACATAAACATCTTGTCCGCACCAAGATGAATGTTGTAGTGTCTGTGCTGAGGGTGCTGTGGCTCAGCTGATCCTCCTCCATTCTTGGACAGGAAATGAGACCAAGGAGAGAGAAAGTAACAGACATTTATTCACCTCCCTGTGAGTTTTTTGACTAAAAATAAATAATGACATTTAACCTTTCTCTTAGTCAACATGGAATTTAAGACACATGACAATCTTTTTTGTGCCTTCCCCTTGAGATGACCACAACTGCTTCTCACAGCACGCTTTGACTCCTTTTCCCTACAGAAATAGCTAATCATAGAAGTTGCAGCTCATGCAGTAGTTAGCCTAAACATCTAGCCAGTTAAAGGTTTTTTTCCCCTTTTCTTTTTCTTGGGACAGTGGAGAGCTGATGAGCCTTTAACAGGAGAGAGCATGGAAGTCTCTGGGAGAAATGAATTGGCTGTTCTCAGTATGTGCAAAGGCACTGAGAGAGATAAAATAGCCTCTTTGGCTGCCTGCTTGTCTTTCAGCTCTGCCTGCACCCAGGGCCCTCATCATCACACTGTGCAATGTTCTGGCAAGGCAACAAGAAATCCAGCTCATAGGAGAAGGACTTGCTTTACTGTGGAAATAAAACACGGGATTTTGGAGGTATAACATCAGGGCCACAGATAATGCATTGGATAGTGTGCAGCCTTTATGTGATTGTACAGTGGCATTTTTCTTCCTGGATCCTTTCTAGAGGAGATTTACATCAGGTCTTGAAAAAGAAGTGGAGTTATATCCTTTTGCAGGCAACTACTCAGCTATGTCACAGGCTGTATATGTTGAAAAGCTGGGAAATTCAGAGTGTTAGACTGTACCAAATCAATCTGTTGACAGCTTGGAAAAGACCCTTCCATTTTACAAAAAGACTGGTAATTAAAGCAAAGCAGTAAGAGAGGAAAGGGAGGATGTATTCCAAGTGTCACTGTACTGGAGATGTTACAATTTGAAAAATGTAAACTGTCTAGGAGAAAAAAAAACAAACTAGAAAACTGACAGAGTGTAATCTGAGGCAGAGAAAAGAAACCTACTTTGGTAGATAAGACTCAGATAATCTTTTTTAAGAAAGAAAATATAAGATTTTAAGACAAACAGTCTTGCTTCCTTTTCTCTATACTGGTTCAGTCTATTGGGTGGGTTAAATATGCTGTCTTCCTCTCCTCTCTGCCATTTCATGTGCTGATCACTAGCTCACAAATATGTGGTATTGGTTTGTTTGTGTTTATTGCCTTGCTTTCTTCACAAGCCACAGTTTCAGGGAAGACAATGTTAACGCAAAAGACAGATTCCTGCCAGCTGGGGCTGCTTCACAGAAGCTGTATGTTTGCTGAGTGTAGGTACTAACAAATCCTACTGTACTGCTGTCCTTTTTCCCATTACATACCATTGGGGCAGCATGTGTGGTATCTGTAATTCCTATTCAGTGCAGGTTCACTGGAGAAGAGTTTGACTAATAGTGTCCACATTCATTCGAAGAATGACATTCCCTATGGAAACTATTTTAATCACCCTATCAAGTTAATATTACTGGAAATTCATTTAAAGAAAGGAAATACCATGTACAAAATGTATTGAGTGAAGTTTTCTGGCTTGTGTCCTTCAGGAAGTAAATTCTAGCCTATAAAGCCTGTGACTCCATGAAGATGGAATGATTATCTTTCATGATAGCACACATGTGTTCTTAAAATCATCACAAATGCCTGGATTTTTATTTTAAATTTCCTGAGAACTTGTTGTTCAGTAGTGGAATCTCTGAAGATAACCTCAAAGTGAAGACAACTCAATTTTACTTTAGAGCTTATCAGATAGTCTTTTAAGGAACTTTCTATTTCTCATCATGCACAGCTTCCACTCACAGGATCTTGCATGCTTCAAAACAGGGCTTTGAAATTTTTAAAAGAAAGATAAAACAATCAAACAACAGTCACAACAAATCCCAGCATTTCTTAATGAAATATTGCCTGCAATTCTAAAACCATGGTTTTTCCATCTCTGTGGAAGAAATCTGAACTTCTGGACCATTTTTATTTTTGGAATAAAGGTTCTGACCCCTGGAAGTGCTGAAGTTTTCAGGGGACAAAAAGTTTTACCACAATCTGTAGAAACTGAAAATAGTTGATGACTTTCAGAAAGTATTTTGCGGTGTGAAATATTAAGTGCATACTTTCAGCAAAAGTGATGTAGACAAGATGATAGAATGGGTTTTTTCTATGTGCAGTTTCATTTGGAAGTTTAAATTGACTTTGGCTTCATTCACTTTAACTTTATATGTTATATATATGTGTGACCCCTCAGTTACCTAGTAAATTACAACATGCTTGCTACCCTTCCTCTTTGAACAGACATCCTCTCCAGCCCACTACTGAAAATTTTAAATGAAGTAAGAAATCACTTCTTCTTCTTTTTTGTAGAGGCGTTGAGGAAGCTTTCCTTGGAGCCACTCTGGCAGTCTCACACACACACAGCCTGAGCTGGGACCAAAGCCCCTTCACAGCGAGTGGCTCCAGTGAGCCTGCAGGGGCACTGTTTGACTCCCTACCCTCACCACACTCACACAGTCAGACAAGGTTTCCTTGCAGGCTTGACATTAGGTTTCCTAGAGCGGAGTCTCAGACATCTCAGGTCCTTAAAATAATGCAATCATGGTGCAATAACAAAATAACAGCTCAAGAAGGGTGCAGGAAAGTTTACTTAGCAGAGATTTTCTCAGTAGATATTGAATCTTTCAATCTAATAGTCTTCTAGGACAGAATAAATCTCTTTATTGAGATGGAAACTCAGGTTCAGATGCTTTTTGAAACAGCATGATCTATTATGACAGAAATGTGAAATGATAGCTAACTCACTGAGAGGCATCAGTTCTTCATTTATGACCACCATATAGAAAAATTATCAAAGTAAGATATCCTTTAGCAAAAGTTTTAGAAAACCTAAATGGCAGCAACAACACACAGTACAGAGTCCTGAATGACTGGCCTTTCCATTGCACCTGACCAACAGGAGAGCCATCATATACATACAAGAGCTATGTCACTGGAAATGGCTTTGACCTTTGAAATGCACAGACAACTCTAATAAAAAATTTACCACAGCCCTAAGCACTGAAGCACTATCTGTCACTGGCATTTTGATTTAGTTGTGAGTTTCTTCTGTTCTGATCTTAGATTGCCATTTGTTCTGGAGGAAATAGCAAGTTGGTCATTGCACATTTCCCTCTTGTACAGAATGTCACACATTACAGTAATTTTGCTCAGGCCAGTTTTTATTCTTCTGTCCTACACAAAGGAAAGAGTAGAGGGTTTCCCCCATTATAAGGAATGTTCAAGACATTCTCTTGGTGGGATGTGGATCTCTCAACCCCCTTCTTCTACCCAGTTGCAATGTCTTGTCATTGACAAGTCATTGTCCTGACAGAAGAGGAATCAGGAAAGGTAAGGAGGCAGAGCAGGTTTCACTATGCTATTGCATACATCCTTTAATTTTCTTGAAAATGTCCAGCCTGGGACAAATCCATTTAAAACCAAAAGCTTAATTGTGAATTTCATCATTTTTATGGCTAGATTGGCGCTTGTTGATGAAAATGCCAAAATTTCACTGTGGAGTAGAGGTCTGAATTCTGGCAAACGTAACATTTTTGTCTGTTAGCACTGACGAGGTCAAACTTGGCAGTGTTGCAGAGCTCAAACTCAACACGTTAGCATATTCTGGCATGTATGGAGGTGAGAGACTGAATGCCTGCAGGCTAAATTTCCTTTTCTAAC
>JAWMRA010000113.1:68318529-68344954 GCA_035584735.1 Pseudotriccus pelzelni
GGAAAGAGGAAGAGGAAAGGGGAAGGGGGAAGGAGGAAGGGGGAAGGGGGAAGGGGAAAGGGGAAGGGGGAAGGGGAAAGGGGAAGGAGGAAGGGAAGGGGAAAGGGGAAGGGGGAATGGAGAAGGGGGAAAGGGAAGAGAAGATTCATTCACATTCATATGGCATAGAACTTGTCACAGGACCTATGCAGAGCTGTTTTCGCCCTAGGACAGTGTGCGTAATCAAAGGACTGGTGTCCTGAAACAAAACAGAGATACAAAATGCCAGTGCAGACAGCACCAGAATTGGCCAAAGTTGTTTGCTGGATCTGCCTGTACTGTCTGTTCATCAAAATTAATGTGACTATCAATAATAAAGCATACTTGACATTGGAGTCCTTCCAGAAGCATTGAGGGAAGCTGTGTGAGTGAGGTTGATGGGAAGGAAAGTCACTTGGGTGGCTGCTATGTTACAGATGCCACCAGGCACACTGGCTTTTGGCTGCTTCTGCCACAACTTTTTCTGTGTTCTGGCCTCTGTTCTTCCTTCTCACATAAAATTAGCATGCTGTAGCTAATGCCTTCTGCATATTAACACATAAAATCTGACAAGGAGCACAAATCCTTAGCGTGTCAGAGGGTTATGTTGTAATTTTGTGGTCAAAAGCAGCAGACATCTATAACAGAGTGAAGCTAAATAAGAAATGCATGTGGTGTTTTTTAGTACTCAGTTTCCCTTGATCTTGTTTGTCACATATCACCATATCTAAATATAATTTTGTATTTTCACCTTCTCCACAGAATCTTGTTTATTAAAGGATGAAATTAAATGTCTTTGAGAACAGAACTTAAGAAATTTCCACAGGAGCTGATCTGCATATCTCAAGCACCACAGTGGAGATAGGAACTGTTGTTGAGCACGCCACAGGAGCCTTGTTGCTCCCTGCAATCTGCTGCCTGACACTTCCTCAGCATCCGTGTCTGCTGTGTCAAGGAACATATGGCCCTGTATCATCCCTTGAATATCCATGCTTGAGGGCACCTGTTTGAATGTACTGGTTCTGCCTGCCGGGACCAGTGAATGAATCTTTCCTTCCCTTTTCCCCCCTGTGAGACTCATCCAGCACCTTCACAGTTTCAAAACCTGTCACATCCTCCCTCATCTATCTCTTCTCCAAACTTGAAAAAAATCCTCATTTACTCCTGGGAAAAATCAGTAACAAAACCCAAACAGAAAGGAAAATTCAAACCCCAAACCCAACCCAAGCTCCCTAACAAAACCCAGAAACAATAGTCTTTTATGCCTTTCCTAAGTGGCACTTATCTCACAGTGGTTTTAGAAATGTGCAATTCCCTTGATTTCGTATAGCAACTGCTGGTTTTCTCTTGTCTAACAGAGAGAATTTCAGAGCTATTATTTTCACCAAGATAATTAACTAAATAGTTATATCTGTAATTCAGCAGCAATTTTAATATCTTCTAGAAATATACAGTATCTCTTCAGGCATTCTTTTAATTTCATCCTAAAAAGTTAATAGTGTCGTGTTACATTAAGAAAAATGTGGTGCAATTATTGACAAAGACTTCATAAGAGAGGATTATAACAAGAATACCTGAGGGAAATTTCTGTTTCTCTAAGGACAGAGACACAAGACAATAAAATCAATGTGATACTCATTGGAACAAAATAGAAAATTTTTTTGCAACAGAGTCTGATCCTCATCATAGTCTTCTTTCCTTTGTTTAAGATGGAAGTATGCTTAGGGGAAAAGCTGAATAAGATACTGGCTCTGGCCAAAATGTGTGTAAAAAAAAAAGACTTCTAAGCAGCTACAGATTTTCTACTTTGTTCTCTAGAGCTGAGTGGGGGATTATAGATTATGTCTCTTGTGTCTCTATAGCTTCATGAAGAAAAATCTTTCCCCTTAGTCTCAGTGTAGCTTTCCAATTATGAGTTATGTATGGGAGGGGTAGAAGAAATGCTTTTGCAGCTTTTAACAAATGTTAGGGGGAAAGTTTCCACTTGGGCTGATTCAGCATTTAATGTATTCACAGTCAAGTAATCCTCAGAAAAACTTGCAAAGGAGGGAGTTAAGTTTTGCAATACTCACTTTACAGATGGAGGAACTCAGGATGCAGGTAATCAAGGAAATTACTGCAGAGTAAACTCGGCTGTGGATTACACCATACTCTACTACTTGATAATTTCCAGATATCAGGCAAAAAAAGATACTTAGCTGCACAATTCATTAGCAACTTCAGTCTCACTTTAGCAAATGGCTTTTTCTGTTTTACAGACACTTTTCAATTTGTAATTTCAGTAAGAGTCAGGTAGTCAGTTCTTTCAAAAATTTTAACAGAGCTTGCTTGTGTATCATTATACATATTACTGGTTTCTCTTCTGCCTATTTGGTAATAAAATTCCTTCATGTCCAGTATATGGCTTGTCAGAAGACTGAGAAATCAGTGACAGAGGCAGAAGTAGA
Source organism: Pseudotriccus pelzelni (assembly GCA_035584735.1). NCBI lineage: Eukaryota > Metazoa > Chordata > Aves > Passeriformes > Tyrannidae > Pseudotriccus > Pseudotriccus pelzelni. The sequence continues at coordinate 68,320,995 of JAWMRA010000113.1, forward strand.
ACAGAGCATACAGTTTCTAGTCCCTTCATCATGCAGTCTCTTACTGTGTGTATTGCACATATTTTCAGTTGTATTAGCATTATTAATCACAAATTTAAAATTCAATAGGCGAAAGAAAGTGTGATGAATGTTTATGGCACATGACAGATTACCTTTTAACTTTCTTTCTTGCTAAACAGTAGGGCAGTCATATTTCTCATTTCATTCTGTCTTTTAGTCATTAATCGAATAGACCACTAATAACAAGTTGGGAACATTAATGGGTTCAGTGTTAATTACCTTTTCCAGAAATCAAGTGCATTCCTGCTCTTTTTTTCCTCTGTTTTGCACATATAAAAGCTACTTTTCTTAACTACTGTTCAGTCAAGGGAGTTTCATCTTGCATTTTTCAGAAATGTACCCCTTTACAAATTACCCTTTTAAGTGGGCTCCTGTCCTCTGTCCCTTTGGAACCATTTGAGACAATGGATTATTTGCTGCTTTAGATTAATGTTTGTGTTTGTTACCACCCACCCACCCCTTTTCCCAACAGCTATTCAAGGCAGTAGCTAAATATTTATTAACTATTCATGAGTTTCTTGTATGACCTACTTCTAATCTTTATGTCTTTTATCAGACTCAACCTCAACATGGAGAGGCAAGGGATTGTAGCAAGCAGTCCAGCTTCTCTGCTAATTGCAATGCTGCTTATAGCTGATTTCATGTTTTTATTTCAAGACCAGCTTCCCATCATATCTAATTGAAAGAGGCATGTGTTAGGTCACAGGCTTCAAAGATGGACATTAAATGCAGGAGAGCTCAAAATGATTAATTAACAATTCCAAGAGAAAGGGAAACAGGAGAGAAAAGGTGCTGTGTGGAAATACTAAGGAGTCAGACTGTTAACAGAGTCTGGAGCTCTTAGAGTAGTAACAACATTGTAATTATGAAATTATTTTAATCTGATGAAATTATTTGCTCTCCATCTTGGAATCATGTTGGGAAATATCAATCTTCAGTTCACTCATTTTCCATTTGAAACCTGCTGTTCATTCTGTATAAGGATAAACTAGAAATAACAAAAAACAAGAGCAAGATCTAAATTTTTGACCTTTTGATGGCTGCATGTCAGTCAAGCTTCTCTGCCTCCACTTTCTTCCTCAGACCAGCTGGCAACCTTTTTTTTTTCCTTTTCTTCTTCTTTTTTTTTTTTTTTTTAATTTACTCACTCTTTCAACAGATGAGCTTGCATAAGAAAAATGTTGCCATAATGGCATTTTAAAAATACCTCTGGCAATTGCTGATATGACAGTAGTCCTTTTCCTTCTCTTTCCTAGATGAACAAAAACTTGCCACTTTTTTTTGGCCTAAGTTTCCTACCACATGATGCTGACACACATCACCTTTTTTTTTTTTTTTGGCTAAGGACACGATGAATCTGTTATTTTTAGCTCTTTTTCTATTCTGAAATAAAAATAAAAGCAAATTATAATCTCTACTTGTTGCTCTTCCTATAATATACAGCTTGCCCAGATTTTCCCATTACATGAGTTTAAGTTCCAGAATGCTGGCATTGGCATGGTTAATATCCCTGCATCTATAACAATGTTGATTACCCCTCCCAATATACTCTAACTCACCATACCAACTTGTGAGGTCAGTCTTCTATATGGTGGAAAAAGCTATGATTTCAAACGATTTAGGGTGAGGAAGGAAATGAAAAGAGATACTTCACTTTCACTACAAATGGCCCAATAACTTGACTATGGTCCAAGTCTTAAAATTTTTTCATAGCAGCCATGTTCAGAGACCATGAGCACTGCTCAGTCTGGTGCCACAGGAATAGATCCTATGCCATGGGACTTCTCATACCATAACTCACCTACTGTCTGCCTAAGATCTGTCAGGAGGAAGCAATTCAGATGCAGTCCTCTCTAAGCTTTCCTATTGGCACCTTTAGCATATAAGCTTTCATGTGTACAAACCTTCTTCATCTTTCTAGAGCAACCTACAGGCTTTAAAGCATGATGATGGGGTCAGGTACTTCACTTTTATGATCTTTGACAAACAGCTAAGCATTCCAGTTTGGTTGTTTTTTTCACGTAGCTAGGGTTCCTGTGTGCTCTTATCATAAAAAAACTATAGTATGTCATTTAGATAGTTAAATGTTGCTCCAATTTTAGTGCTACTGCAAACATTTTGCTTTATAAAATGCCAGGCTTGTTTTGCAAGACTTCACATTTTCTGTAATTTGGGCATGTCAAATGGCATTCCTGAGTTAAGTCCTAAAATTAACCATTAGTCAGCAATTAATTGAAAACCTGAGCAACAGACTTCAGGCATTGGATAGCATTTGGTAAAATAGTTGCCTGTTGGATTCACTGTTAGTATAATAACCACATATATGAATGAAGAAATTGAGAATTAAACTGAATGGGCTAGAAAGACGGCCTCTTAGGGGTGGTGGGAGGTTACTTGTCCCCATCGGTGGGCGACCTGTACTTGATGCTGTGGCAAAAAAAGAGACTAAGGAGGCATGTCAAAGGAGGAAAACATCAATCAGTAAATACTGAATAGAGACAGTGACTAATTTCTCAACAATAATTTTATTAAATACACTTTCGACAAAAAATTGAATACTTTTATTAGTTTGTTCAAAGTGCCTTGACATTTCCTCAGAGATTCCCTTTTGGTCTGTACTCTCATGCTAAGCTTATCATTCAAGTCCCACCATCCAAAAGCTGTAAAGCTGTGAGGCTTTATTAGCTTAAGATATACAGAAATATTTCTGTCTTGTATCAGATATTTCATAGGCATAACATCTGACACAGGAATCCTGAAAGCAGAACAAAACTTAATCTATTTTCTCTAGTTCCATTCTGAAAGGTCAGGGATCAGGAAAGAGACATTATCATGTGTTTATCCTACTGTTTAGTTTTAAAGTTTACGAAGCTACAAACAGCAACAATACACTTTTATCATGCAAACAGATGAAAAAATCAACTGAGCTGTCTGGCCAAGTTTAATTAGGTCTGCAATTTAAGTAGTGCTTTCAAAAAATGCATGAGGTTAGCACTCCTTTTTTGCAGATACTAAGCTTGTTTGCTAGACTTGCCATGGAAAGTGGGGGGGAAAAAAACCCAGAGACAATCCTGTGTAGATGAATGTGTAGCAAATGCATTAAAACAACTGGAACAGCGCTCTGTGGAAAATGCATTGCTCAGCAATAAGGACAATTCATTAATATTTCCAAACTAGGAAGATTTGGAGAAGAATCTACTTGGAAGAAAACCAAGCTCGAATACACCCAATTACTGGACCTTAAACGCTTCCAAGATTTTTTAGAAGGTTGTTCTGTTTCATGCCGACAAGTGTTCCCTTTTGGCACCCCAGCCCTTTCCTCGGCATACCAGCAGCGCATATGCAACCACCGAACCTCATCAGCCTGGGGCACCAGTCCAGCCTTCTCCTGGCAGCTCTGTTTCCCAGTTATCTCCACTGTTTATTACTCTCCCGAACGATAGTTCGCATAGAGGCATTGCTAGTGTTCATGCAGCTATTTGAACTGACTTTGAAATAAAGTTGTCCAGTAAAATACAGGGGAAAGAAAAGGATTAAGGACAATGAAATCATGCTGTTTCATAAAAAAAATTGTCATTACCTTTAACTTAGTGCTCTAAATTCCAGCAGAATGTCATAGCAATATGTTGTTTTGTTCCTATTACAGCATGTACAGCATGTAGTAGGAATTTGATATCCAAACCAGACACACAAAAGTTGTCTTGAAACATTGCTGTCCTAAAATGTATAGCAATACTCTTTGTACAGTGAGATGAATCTAACCCTAAAGTGAGCAGTGCCACTGAGAGACATCTCTGACTGATGAACACGAACCTGTTTACGTCATCAGATATTTACACAGGCAGATTACAGTCAGATCACCAACAATACTGTAAATATTTAAAGTCAAATTTCTCAAACAATGCTTTCAGAGGAAAGTCAATTGCCCTTTACTGTCAATGTGGCTGTCCATTCCTACTCCACTGTTAAACACTTATGTAAGTGTTTCTCCATGCCAGTATGAGACATGTATGTATCTCCACCCCAGTCAGTGATGTGAATGTGTGAAAAATAATGAGTCAAGTCCCTTAACTGGACTTTGATGTATTTGAGTTTTTCATCTTTCTATCTAGTCCATCACAATAGATATAGCCTGTAAGCTCAGCCTACTTGACAAGATCCTTTAAATGGCCAACAGTTTTAAGCAGGTCTTCTCATTTCTGACCATTGTTTCAAGTAGTTTTTAATGCTGCCAAAACCAAACTCATTTTTCCCTTGTTCGTCTCTCACTTTATAATCAAATGAGTCTTTCCTACAGTGACATGTACAGTGGACACCTTGCAGCCACCAAATATTTCATATATCAAATATTTAACTTATCATCTCAAGCCTCTTAATCCTTTCTTTTTTTTTTGTTCCATTTATCATCAATAATATTGCAAGACGTGAAAAACCAGTGTTTTCTGTCATCTCTTCTTGAACATTGTATTTAAACACAAAGTGTCTCCAACACAAGCCTCCTCAGACCATTAAAAACTTCTTTGTTATCTTTATGAAATGGAAAATATATTGATTTGCATTTCAGCTAAACATGTAATTATAAACAAATAATTTATACATAATGCAACTGTAAATTGAAGTTTCCATCTGAATGTACGCTCTTATTTTAGGCAAATTTTAGAAAGACGGGGTCATTAGCATGGTCAGAATTAAATTCATGATCCAGCGTGAATGAATATTCATAGAAAAGTTGCCAGTGCTCCATCTAGAATAACACAAAACAGAGTTACATTTCTTACAATTCCCCATATACTACATGCAGGTCAGTAAGCCATCCATAGGTTGCTATTTCCACTTCTGATGTGCGCTACAATCATTTTAGAAGAGAGTTGATAAGCAGGAGAGGGTTTGAAAATAAAAATTTAATAATTCTAATATTGGAAGCCTACTTCAAAATGGATGAATAAATCAAATCTATGTATCAGAATAAACAGAAAGGATATGGCCTGATTATGATTTCAAGCATGTTCGAAAAGGAAATATCTCAAGATAAACAATCATTAAAGGAGCAAAATTCAATAAATTATCTGGAAATTGGACATTGCCACAGTTTCAGTGGTTTTATTCTAAATACTGGGTTGATTTTTTGATATATTAGAGGAAAGATCTGAAGTCCACTCTCAGAAATTTTGAGAATGTTGAAAAATAAATGAATACATTATTCTACACATTCAATTTAGATATAGTTATTGATTTGATATTTTGTTCCTACTATGAGGAACTTACTTTGGTCAGAAGTGACTCCTCATTGTTTCAACTTTCTTTCCTTATCCTGGGAAGTGTTGTTCCTTTTGCTTTCTTTTAGTAAGGAACTAAGTACACTGCAAGGTCAGACCACAGCTTATGCTGATTTGTAATAACCCCAGCAGAGAAGCTGTGATTGGACAGGCCTACAGTCATAATCAATTTGGAGATGAAACTCTTGAACAAGGAAACTCTGCTGCTTGCATGCCTGGCTTAACAGGTGATGAGTTCTACCCATATAGGAAACTTCTCCAGTGTAAATCTCTTTAATGTGTTTCCCAAGCAGCAAAGGCTGGATTGACATAAAAGATCCATCTTCCTTTGATTTCTCAAGAGTGTCAAGTGAAGTCCAAAGTCACAGGTACTGTTCCTCAGGGGTGCATAGACTCCTAAATGATCTTTGATTTCAGTAAGATAAAAGAAACAAAATTTTACAGAAGCTCTAATCCCAGCCTTTGTAAAGATAATGAGTGGCTGAAGTTCAGGATTTCTGAGTGTATTTGATAAAGGTTAAGTATTTAGCAGTCCTGCAAACTTCCTATAGAGTTACAGAGAGACAGATCAATACCACTGGAAGCTGCTTCATCCCAACTCTAAAATTACTGTCTCAGATAGAGTGAAAAACTTACCCTCTGGAAGGCCTCCATTCTCTGAAGGAGGAGTTTGGGCAAACAGTTTGGATCAAACTGTATCTCAATGTGAAAGAGCAAGTGAAAAGTGGTGTAAGACCAAGATCAAGCAATAATTTGTTCTCACAGTGAAATTCTCTTTAATGAATTACAGATTTATCCTTACAAACCGCAGCACATCCCCAAAAGTGGTCAGAAAATTTGGAATAGGCTTTGACAGGAAGAAAGCAAGCATGGCTACCTTACCTTCATCTTTTGCCCTAGCTGCAAGGAACATTTTTCTGCCTCTTGCAGACACTGACAATTACATTCTCTCTAGATAAATGTAGTATGTAGAGTAATAAAATTTCAGAAATGTGTATATAAACTAGGAGGGATAGCAGCATCATCATTTCTACTTTCATAAGCTGTGCCTATGAACCTCAATTCATTTAAGTCGTATTGAATAAGGGCAGTTAGACTTTTTTATGATGTGCAATAAGCATATCTTGCAAATAGTTACAAACCACTGATTTTATTGAAGGGTAGTATTTGTTAAGCTCTTGAACTATATGAGTTATAAAACATATTTCTGGACATGATGTATTTAATCAAAAACAACAACAATAAAATCTTGAAAAAGTTTAATAACACCAAAATCAAGTAAAAATAATGGAATTTACCTTTTTTGTTGCTAATGAATAACTTGTCCCTTCCGTCCTCTCAGCTGAAGAGTGGATTTCAGTAACTGGAGCCAGAGTTTCTAATTTCAATCCTAAATTATCATGATCTGTAAGCAAAAGAAGTAAATGATATGCCAGCTGTAATTTTGCTATTATTTTGTATAGCGTAAAGTTGAAAATAAGTGGGAGTAAAACTAATGCTCTAATGAGCAGGAATAAAACTCACGTCCTCCAGATCATATTTGCAGATGATAATATGATCCAGGTGTTCCTGTATTCATGAGTTTTGCTAATTGGAGACGAAAAAGGCAGCATAAATTTGCAGTCTTTGCTCACAGTGCCATGACCTTTTCTAGTTTACTGTTTACCTTGATATTCATATGGTATAATTGCATATAATAACAAAAAATGTCACTGTTACATTTCCAATCTAAGTGCATAGGTGTGATGAAGAAGACATTTTGAATTCATTAAGGTCAGTGGCAGAAATGGTTGCAATGAAAATGTGTTTACATGTATGATGGAGAAATATCACACATACATATGGATATATGAAAGTAAATAAATATATCTGCAGGAGGCAAAACTGACACGTTAAGTCAATTATTTAATTTTGCCATTTATTTTATGTGAGTTTATGTGATATATTATGCCATGACAGATGTTGTTTACACCGGACTACGGGCTGAAGTTCTTCATTAACTAATAGCCTATAAAAACCGATTTGCACAATTCCTATAATCATTAAAAATTTAGCAAAGTTCTACATAAAATGAATTAAACAAACCTCTAGTGAATGAAAAGATGCATCCACGATTTATCTTTAGCAAAAGAAGAAACACAGAAATACATTTTCACATACACCTGTCATGTTTTAGAACACTTGCTGAGTCTCTGAGATACATATTCACACCTACAGTGTGTTGGCACATAACCACCCCATGCTTGTGTAAATATGTAACTTGAACACACTTAATTGGTACACACAATGGCATTTACTGAATTGTTTCAAGTTTCCTATCAAGACTTTGTTTCCTTTCCTGGTATCTGAATGTTCAGATTTCTAGAAGAGTTTCTTTGATGTGTGCTTATAAACACGGAGGGACTTTCCCTCACTTCTCCTTCCCTTCAATCCCCTCTTTGTGCTTGGAACAGCATTTCAACAACTATCCTTTGTTTGTGTTGTATTTACAGCTACACTCCCCTCAAAGATGGACTTATTTATTTATTTGTTTGTTTGTTTTGGCTTGAAGGGAAGAGATCCACACAGGAGAAGTGTTTTTGGCATCCTTGCTTAGAGAAGAGCAGCTCCTCCAATGGAGGACAGTTTTCTGTCACTTTTACTGCTTCTCAGCAGCTGTTGCGTCAGGATACAGTTATTTTCAATTTGCCATCATGCCTTTACAAGTGAGGCTATAGCATCTATTGCAAAAATGAGCCCTTATTTTTATTTTGATATTATTTATTTTGATATTTATTGATTTATTTTGATATTTTATAACAGTTATTTGCAGACTGGTTTGACAAGTCAGTTAAAAATTACTTCCACACCCCTCCATATGTGCAAAATGTTCTCTATCAGTGGGTGGAAAACCTCTTCCCTCTGTTGCTGAAAGTTCCTATAAACGATACAGCAATATCACCCTTTTCGTCCCAAAAACACAGGGTCTGCACTTCTTCTCCTATCAAAATCTTAGTAGAAGACCTTCACAGATCTCACATAACACCTTCTTTCTCACCCACTGTATTAGCTACAAGGAAGATTTGTGACACGTCACATGTACTTTCTGTTGAGAAAAGCGTAGTGTCACTTTTATTGCTTTTTAACAATGAAAGTTCAAACTATAGGATTCCTTACGTATTTTCACTCCTTCAATGTGCAATGCTCCAGCTGCCATCAAGTTTATGATTTTTTTAATCTAAAACACTTACAGTGTCTGCCATTAAAAACATTTGCATCTCCAAAGTGATTGCAATTCCACATCATCTCCTGCTCCATAAAAATGCTATGGCTATTGAGATGACAGACTGAATAGCTATTCTTTATTAAGATCTACCATGTCTTCTGTTTGCTGAAGAATTTACACCTTCTGTGAGCAACGGGGGTAAATTCTAACAATATAAAAGCAAAGCCTCCGTGATAAAAACATAATTAATAGTAGACACTGTTTCAATCCTTTGTTACTGTTTTATGAGGATGGGATGTCATTAGACTGATGCATGATTAAAAATATTCGACTCAACTACCATACGATTGGTTCTCCTCTTATGTTATTTTTACACTATTATATTCTCAGGCTTATATCTAACCCCCCAAAAAAATATATAGGAAGGTCAAGGTATAGTCTTCTGCCTAAAACAAAACCAAAGATTTTTTTCTTTGAGAAAATGTGTCCCAATCCCTCTCTACTTCCATCCTCTATGTAACCTAAAGTAGTAACATCATCACAGTAAGTTCTGTAAACATTTCAGATCATGGATGCCAAATTCACCATTTAGAGTTTTAAGTTATACTAGTTTCCCTGTCAAACTTCCACACCAAATAAGAAAACAACTATGGACAATGGGTCATTCAATCCCTCAATTCGGGCTATTCATTAAGAAATTTATTTTCCAAGGTAGAATGTCAGAGACTTTAAAAAAAAGCAAACAAAAAACCAAGCCAGAAACAGGCAGACACCGTACACTGGTCTCCTAGTATTTCATTACTTTCGGATCAAATAGACAGGTTTGGGGGATATTTTTTCTTACTTACTGGAATACTCAAGAATTTTCTCTCTCCTTTAACAGCTTCCAGCCCAGGTCCAGCAGATCTGTATTGCTCTGGGCTCATTCCCAACTCTGATTCATGCTGCTCTTCTAGAAAAGCCATGGCTTAAAATACCCTTTTTCTTTTTATTTTCTTTTTCTTTTCCCTTGGGAAAATGTTTTTGATGGTGCTGGGATCCATCAGTGTTGGTCACTTTTAAAACAGCAGTTCTTAAGAGTAGAGGAGCAAGTAATTCCAAAATGCTGGAAATCAAACAGACAAAGCATCAGGCTGCTTTGGCTGAGAAGGGATCTTCTTTGGAGCTCAGGCAAAAAAATAGAAGGTGTATGACCAGTGGAAGCAAGGTCACATGACATGGAAGGAATACAGAGATGCTGCTTACCACTGTAGGGAGAAAATTTGTGCAGCCAAAGCTCAGTTGAAGGCGGCCAAAGTGTGGGTGACAATAAAAGGAGTATTTTTAAATACAATAATGGTAGAAGATGAAATAACATCAGCCCATTACAAGATGGAGATGGTCACCTCACAAACAGCAACATAGACAAGGCAAGTGTTTAATGCTTTCTTTGCCTGTCTTCCACACCAAAGATAGGCTAAGGGTTTCCAGAGTCTTCAGCTGGAGGTCCATGGCAGTGAGAATGATAAACTCCCAGCTGACCCTGAAACTGTACAAGATCTGCAGCTCCAGATGGATCCCTGTAAATCTATATGGCCTGGTGGGATTCATTTGAGAATACTCAAGGAACTGGCTGATGTCACTGTGAGGCCTCCCTCAGTGATTTTTGAATGGTCTTTGGAATCTGGAGAGGTCTCAGTTGACTGAAAGCTGGCCAATGTTGTCCCACCTGTCAAGAAGGGCAAGCAACTCTGGAAACTACAGCCCTATCAATCTCACTTTGGTGCCTGGTAAAGTTATGCTAGAGGTAATCCTGGAGATTATTCTGGGAGGTATTAAAAAACACCCAAAAGAAAACGCAGTAATCAGTCGCAACCAGTGCGGCTTCATGAAATGAAAGCCCTGGTTCTCAGACCTGATTTACTTTTATGATGAAATAACCCCACTAGTTGACCAAGGGAAGCCAATTGAAGTTATCTTTTTGGATTTCAGTAAAACTATCAGCACTGTCTTTGGTGTCCTGGACAAAATGTCCAGCACACAGCTAAAGAAACACTTCATGAGGTGGGCAAGCAAATGGTTCACAGGTCGAGCACAGAGGGTAATAGTGAATGGGGTGACATCAGACTGCTGACCTCGTCACTAGTGGGGTTCCACAGGGCTCCATCTTAGGCCCCAGATTCTGCACCTGGCGGGGAAAGACTGGATGTTTGTACAGACTGGGGAATGAGACACTGGAAAGCAGTGCCACAGAAAGGGGTCTGGAGGTCCTGGTCTATGGCAAGTTGGATACGAGTCAGCAGTGCCCTGGCAGCCAGGAGGGCCAACCGTGTCCGGAGGGGCATCAGGCAAAGCATCACCAGCAAGTCAAGGGAGGGGATTGTCCTTCTCTGCTCTGCACTGGGGCAATCTCACCTTGAACAATGTGTGCAGTTTTGAGTACCACAATATAAGAAAGATATAAATCTATTAGAAAGTGTCCAAAGGAGGGCAACAAAGATGGTGAATGGCCTTGAGGGGAAGCCATATGAGAAGTGGCTCAGGTTGTTCAGCCTGGAGAAGAGGAGACTGAGGGGAAACCTCATAGCAGTATACAGCTTCCTCCTGAGGGGAGGTGGAGAGCCACGCACCAAGCTCTTCAGTCTCATGATCAGTGACAGGATCCAAGGGAATGGCAGGAAGCTGTGTCGGTGTAGGTGTAGGTTAGAGACTTAGAAAAGATTCTTTTCCCAGAGGATGGTTGGGCACTAGAACAGGCTCCCCAGGGAAGTGGTCACAGTATCAAGCCTGACAGAGTTCAAGAAGTTTTTAGAAAATGCTCTCAAGCACATGACATAATTCTTGGGGTGGTCGTGTGCAGGGCCAGGAGCTGGATGCCAATGATCCTTGTGTACCCTTTTCCACTAGAATATCTTTTCTGTGATTCTGTGATTCTTATTTTTTTTTCTTTTTCCTTTTCTTTCTCACTGTAATTGATTTTTTTGAATTCTCCCCATTTCCCCCATTTGGTGAATATTTTTTTGAGGAGACAACAATTTGACATATATGTGTATGTACTTCCATACAGAGATAAAAAAATGCTGAGTTTATAAAATATTCATTACATATAGGACTTGCAATGGATAAAGAACAGTAATTGTCCCTGGAAAGAAACCTACCCTTATTTTTTTGAGAGGATACCAAAAATGATCACTGTTTAAACATAAAGAAAAAAGCTCATTTTTGCTACTTGGGTGATCCTCTACCCTTTACCTTGCAAATTCACCAGTGTGTTAGAAAAAGGGTTGGTTGGCATCCCTTCAAAATGATGTGTCATGACAGGGTGCTACCTATACTACCTGCAATATGTCTGGCTTGGTACTCCTTGCCTTTGCAAGTGGCTGTAACAGTGTACAGTGAAATTAAAGAGGGCTCTGGCATCATATTTGCAACTAAAAGCCCAGACAATGAAATGAAGTCTTTCCGAGAGTATTACACGCCATTGTCTGCCACTCAGCCAGCCAGCTGTGGGCTCTCTTTTTTATTACTACTACCATTACTAACACTATTATTTATTATTATTATTGTTATTAATACTATTATTACATACAGGTTTTCCTTTGCATGTGCTATCATGAATTTACTTTTCCCATTGCAAAAGCACAGACACCGAGGAATGAGTGGATGTACAAGCATGGGAGCACTTAGCAGGGCAAACCTGAGCCAAAGAGAGGGAGCCTACTTTCTGTTTAGTTTCCTGAAACTGGGCTTGTAGCTCTGGAAATGACATGAATAGCTAATGCCCGCCACAAACACTGAAAGGCATGTGGTTCTCATCTGACTGCCTCCTGCTCCCATCATCAGAAGGGGCTCTGGGAGTGAAAGGTCAGGGGGATAATCCTGCACCTGCAGCCCACAGAGGGCTGAGCACATGGTTCCCAACCAGTCCTGCCGTAATTGATGCTAATTGTTGTGGAGCCAAGGCGTCCTTCCATGCAGGAGCAGGTGGGAGCCTTTGTTGTGCTTGGGACCATTATACTAATAACAAGCTTACGATTCTCTGCACAGACTTAGGAGTACAAAAGCGCAGGCAGTACTTTGGGGAGCCCCTTAAAAGGTTTACTGGGCGTCTCCTGCCATGATGAAGTAAAAGTCCCTGAGAGAGAAAGGGCAGAACAAACTGAAGAATAAAACCAGCAGTACCTGCTGGTTGGCATAGCACTGAACAAACCTGGGAGGTGTGACTTCGGGAGCTTTAAACTGCAACTGACAGCTTCCGTGGAGACGGATTTTGCACCCTGTTGTCTGTGGGAAGAGTCAGGTGGAAGCAGCTACTTTGGGGACCTAGAGAGGTCCCAGGGGAATTTTCTCGAGAGCTGCCCATCTGTTTGCAAGTTTTGTTGTGAAAGGATAGGCTCAGCAAGGGGACTGCAAAATGACAGGAAAAAGAAAGGAAAGGAGTCCAGCTGCTGATATGATATTGGATTATGGTCAGACAAAAAACTAGCAATTACTAAAATGATGTGGGCTTTTTTACTTTCCCCCTTCTTTTATTTTTAAAGGGTTTGTTCTCTCCACCTCCTGCAGACCACCAGACACCCAGCTGAAAGAAAGGAGTGTAGCTCCCGTGAGTCTGAATGAAAGCAGTCCATACTGAAAGACACATCCCAGAGTTTTGTAATCCTATTGGTGGCACTTCAGTAAGTATCAGAACTTTACACATAAAACAATAACTAAACACTGAAAACACTATAAATGGAAATAAACACCTTAAAATTGGAAAGAAATACACTAAATTGATATGTTTCAGTATGTGGTTTATGTACCCTGTGTGATGTGGAAAAGCACTGCAAAAATAGTAAAGTACTTCTCAAAAGTCTACAGAAGCATTCTTTTATTCAAGCAAACAAACAAAATGAGAGAAACTAAAGAAAGAAAACAAAGTGTAGGTTAATTTTAACAGACTTGTAAGTAATCTCTAAAGACCATGCAAAATGGCCTGTGAATTTCTCAGAAACCAATTAGAGAGTTCTATTACTCTGGAGTAGACGACCTTTTGGAAAGGCTTTTCTCATCACTGATACACAAATATGTGATTTATAATGCAATAAGTGAATTACATTAAAAAGTTAATGCATGCTGCTTGGGGATGTCACATGCCTGCATTGAGTGGTATAGATTATATTGACCATTTCATGTAATTTATATTCTTTTTTTCAGAACCTGACACTGAGGTGTAGTTAAGCTGCTAATTTAATCATGTGTCTCTTAGCTTTACGGGATCACTGTGCCTAGGGATCTGACACGATGATCCACTACAAAGTCTATTACATCTCTAAAAATTAAAGAGAAAAAAAAGGGGGAAAAAATAAAAAATAAAAGACATTTTCTTGAAGGCAGTAGGCTAGAAACAGAAAGGTTGGAAATCATTTATGAGAAAACATGAACCCAATCAATTACCACACGGAAACACTTTCAGATGCAGTTGTCAGGTTACTTGGGAGTCAGTAGTTACCTGCTCTTCCAAACTTGTTTTAACAGTCTTGGATTTTTTGAGCAACCTTTGGAATTTTAAAAACAGAACCCAAACCCTTGAATTTGGTCTGCAGAAATCATGAATTTGTGTTAAGAATCGCAACAATTAAAAACAAACAAGCAACAAATACAAACAATAAAAACAAGCCTGAAAGCACTAAATGGACTTCCTTTAAATTCTCTCTTCAGTACTTGAACCTTAGAGGCTTGTCTCTCCCTGTTGCCCAAGTATTAACAACCCATTTTGTTTCTTGATGAAAATGTTTTGAAGACAGTTTTTGAAGAATAGCATATTTCCAGGAACTGGAAAATCTGAGGTCCCACAGCGTTCTTTGAAGTACAGCAGAATTGGCTTCAGTTTATGCTGCTAGCAAAAACTGAAACCAAGCACACCTGGAAAATTCAGAACCAAGATTTAAATCACTAAGACATTGGAAGGGAAAAAAGTCACCTGTAATAACTAGTATTCTGCCTGAATTATTATGGTGACACCTCTGTGCTGAGTCACACTAATTGCTTAGCAAGATTGCTGGGAAATGAACATACAGAAAGTATATGGTTCCTGGTTTTTGCATCTCATCAGCTAGAGAGCGATGAAGTGATGTTGGGTGGCCTGGTCTGTGCAACCAAACACAGCAGATCACATATTTTCTTCTTTTTTCAGCATGATTCAGATTCTTAAGTCTGTGGGAGAGGAATGGTGAAGTTTAAGGTAGAAGCATATTCTCAGGTAGGAAGGCTAGATTCCTAAGGATCTGTGCAAGTTTTCTGCTGGTGAAAAGAGGGCATGGACTGTTGTGCTGCTATAGGTATGCAGGCGACTGCAGATGAGAGGAAACTGCTCCCTGCAGAGATTTCTGCTGCAACTTGATGCTGCAGAATGTCCCCACTTTGTGCCTCAAGTGCCAGGAAAACCTGGTTGGTGGGCACTGTGCAAAGCTTGTACCTGGCTTGTGGGTGGCAGAGAAAGAGAGATATGGGCTAAACTGTAAGAATAAGTGTGGAAAAAAAACAGCTGAATGATCTCTGTACGTGCCTCTGTACCTTGGGATCAGCTGCATGATCATGTTTGATCCATGAAACAGAGGTTTGTAGCCCATTCCCTACCACCCAGAGCTGGGAAAATTGTATCAACCCACTCTGGGGGGTAAAAATATGCCTGAGATGTCCAGGATGCTGCCTTGGGGCAGATGCAGATTGGAATTAGGCTGGTAATGGCAATGGAGGTAAAAGGGTTAACCCGAGAGTAAGGAGATAATATACTTCACTGCTTAAAAGCATCCCTGAGAGACAATTGTCTAGAACACACAGTTCCTGCCTTAGCACTCAATTAGAAGTAGCAAAAAATTATCATTTAGTGATCTTGTTGGCTGCCCTTCTCTGTGAATTCAGGCAGGACATAATAGAAATAACAGTTTAGTTACTAGCCAAGAAAATTACAATAGTAGTAGCATCAAAGTGCAGTGCACTAGTATAATTGCCTGAAAATTATAACACTTTGCAAAGAGCTAATATTTGTGTTCATTCTAAGTACTGAGGACCAATGTTCTGAAGAGAAGACAGCAATTGGGATGTTATTTTTCAGACATTCCTTCAGGACTCTATTTAAAATAAGAGACTATATGAATTGTTGGAAGTGGCAGCTTATTTATAATCACTTTTGTATCTTTCATGAAGATTCTTGAGTAAATAAGAAGAAATTTACTGCTTTTCAGGGAAACCCTGATGTCAGGAGTTCTATATTCTTATCCTGCACTGATTGAGAGTGCAGCACTGACTCGAGAAGAGAAAAAAACCTAAATCCCATGCAGAAATAGAACAACACAAGAAGAAAAGGGTGACTATTTATGTACTTTGTTTTTCTGCACCCACAATATGATATCTTTTGGAATTACCATTATACTGTTACAGTATGTCTGTTTTATGAGCAGCAATGGAGTAGCTTTGCTCCGAAAAAACCCTTTGCTTTCGTCAAGTTTTGCACAGACATTTTGGGATCTGCATGAACTCTCAACTGCATTGCTTTGGAGGTGGCAGATAGACTGTGTCATTATCAGCACATCCTATGCAGAAGCCTCAGCTGCAATCTTCCACCTACTTAATTACCAGTACATAACTGTGAAGAAAATTCTTGCTCTCTGTTAAAACCCAAGGTAATATATCTGAGACAGACTTGCCAAGCAAACAAGAAGTTGGCATGTTGTTTTGAATTTTCATGGGTTCTCATGTACTGGCAGGCAATTTTCACAGGGATATAAGGTCTTTGATCTTAGTGAATGACTTCCTTCTATTTTCAATAATGCAATAAGCCATTTTATTTTCTAGAAGAGGTATTTCCATAAAATGTTTTGTTCATATTGCTTTCACAAAAAAACAGGAATTAGTCAAGAAGTCACACTGGCTAAAGGTCAGAGGGATCAAATGGCTTTAATTTAGCAAAAATCCTAATGAGTAACATGGGGGCTTAAGATATGTTTTTAACGAAAAATGTGGCTAAGAGTATTTTATTGAGTTTTTGATTGGTTGTGAAACTGAAATTCACCTTAGCTTTATAAACATTTGGAAACAGTTCAACAATCTGCATTTAAATGGTTAATAATTTTTTGACAGTTTCCATGCAAATGTTTCTATTCTGTAGCAATCTAAATGACTTTTGCATAGAGAAAAAAAATCCACATTATACTTTAAAACAAGCTTTCACATCTTACATACCAACCTTCACTATATTAGTTCCCAAGGAATACTATTGAGAAGAAATTTTGGGGTGAGAAGAAGGATTTTCTCTGTCACCCAGCACATATTCAATTCAGTGTCATTGCAGAGTTTTGCCTCAGGTAGTTAGTAAATCTAGTTCGATCAAGTTATTTCTTCTTACTGCAACTTAATTCAACTCTGCATTTTCTTGAACAGCTGAAGGAAAAGCCACCAATGCTGTTGCACTGATTGCTGTATTTCTGCCTTTACATGGTACAGAATCAGTTAACTTGCCTCAAATGCTGTGGGAAGCAGCTTAAGCAATTTTGGTAGTGCTTTGAAGACCATTTAGTTGCAAGTTATTAAATGCACATTGTTAATAATGGATAAGGCTGAGAAGTAGTGTAGTAGGCATTATTCCCACTGAAGATAATGGCTCTACGCCAAGTGAGTTTGCAGCAATTATGTCAATTGTGAAATCTACTGAACATAAACTGAAAAAAATAGGAATGGCTCTTCAATATATTCAGTAATTACTCTCTTAACTACATTTTAAAAGTGCATCTGGACACCGGACAAAGTCTTCAGAATCTAAATGAGCCAAAGACAAGCTCTCCTCACATCACAACAGGGGAATTCAACCAAATGCATTTATTATACTCTGAAATCACAGCTGACTTCTAGAAGTGCCAAAAAAGAGAAATTTACACAAACTGCTCATAATTTTTAAGCACTGATTATAGCTGAAGTGCTATTTCTGTGAACAGAATTTGTTACCAAGTGCTATATAATAAATATATATGTTGCAAAAGTCCAAAGTCTTGGATGTTAATGCAAATAAAGCCATAGAAGGGAAAAAAAAAAAAAAAAAAAAAAGAAGAAAGGTTTTGTCAAATCTTAAAAAAAAGGGGGGGGGGAGGAGAATTCTTCTACTCACTTGCTAACTTATCTTTACAGAATTGAAACTTGTAAAAAGTAAGAAATAGAAGTTTCCTTTTATAAAATTACTGCTATTTCAGGCAAAATAGCTGATTTTCTTGAACTCCCAGACTTCACAAATCAAAAGTAGCCACTTGAAAACCATGAAATCCCTGCCCAACAATGTGCAATAACATTCAATTTTTATGAACACTGTAGTGGGGAGAGACAGAGTGTAGTTTCAAAGGTGTCCTACTATATTTTTAGGAAACCTCACGCTTGCTTGAGAATAAGAAATATGAATTTGCTATTAATTAAATTCTAAAGGTGATAAAAGCTGAACTTGCACCCTGAAAGAATAAGTGAGAAGTTTCTAGATCAAGCTGCCTTTGTGCATAATCACCCGAGATGGTTACACTGACAAGGAGCATCTTTCAAAATGCTTTGCAATGATTTGGTCATGTACGATTTCATAAAATCATTTCATGAATTATTTTTCTATACCATCCATTATGTCATAGCCTCCTGGCGCTGATTTCTTTTTCCCAATCAACTGCTATCACCTCACAAACTAAACACATTGCAAAAATCTTTTCTGACTCTTTATTGACTTCTATGAATCTGTGGCCTACCACAAGGGAGAACTCCAGAAAATCTTTGATGTTCCAGTCATAATTTCTATTAACCTTGCTCTTTATGATGCATTTTGCTTCCATTACCCTGTTTTCACATTTTTATTCCTTCACTGGGTGATAAAAAGAAAGACTATAAAATGTCTCTTTCCTAAGGCACGTATGTTCCAAACACTTGGAGTACTGTGGCCAGCTCCAGGGCTCTCAAAGTAACAGGACATGGACCTCTCAGAGTGAGTCCAGAGGGCATCCTCAAAGACAACAATAATACTTAAAGGGGGCTGCAAGAGAGCTGGAGAGGGACTTTCACAAGGATGCATAGTGATAGGACAAGGGGAGATGGCTCTAAGCCAAAAGAGAGTAGTCTGAGAACACATATTAGAAATAAATTCTTGACTGTTAGGGTGGTGAGGCACTGAAACAAATGTCCCAGAGAAGTGTTGTGGATGTCCCGCCACTGGAAGTGTTCAAGGACGGGTTGGATGAGGCTTTAAGCAAGCTGGTCTAGTGCAAGGTGTCCCTGCCTATGACAGGGAATTGAAACTAGATGATCTGTAAGGTCCTTTCCAACCCAAACCTCTCCATGATTCTCTGATTGAAAACAACATTTTTTGTGTTTGGTCAAGTAGTTTATTTTTAAAAATTAGGCTTATACTAAGATTACTTCAGTCTGAATAAGTAAATAAGCACAAAATGTTCTAAGAATTTCCTGTCACTTTGCTCATCTATTTGATTACAAAGTTTGATTAAGAAGGAAGAATTTTAGGGTTTTCAGCTTCTAAAATTTAGTGTGATCTCTTTTCAGTCCCATATTTAAGTAGGGAGAAAGCATTCTGCATCAAAAAGTTGATTATATTGTTCCTTGCAGTTCATCTCATTTGGTGTATTGACATACAGTTGGTTGAAAGATTGCTCTCTTCACAGATTGCAGAAGACAATTACACACGAGACTCTTATGATGCCCTAGTCCTCAACAAACTCCAGGACACAACGTGTCACTCAGACATTACTTTCTCCTTTGATATTTTTAGAAATTCCTGGGGTAACAAAGAATAGATCAGATGGTTTTATCTCTGAAAAAAGTAAGACCCTGGTTGTGAACTCCTGAGCTTAAAGGCCGGGACCAGAATACTCATGTCCCAAAAGGTGAGAGTCTGAGCAGTGTCCTGTACTCTAAAACAATCACCATGCTTCCAGCTTGACAGTTTGAATAGGTCAAATGGCAAGGATGACAAATAACAGCCTTAATCTGGGAAATCGCCTCTCCTATCACAGGAGAAACAGCATGGACTTCCACTTTTAGAGAGTTTGACTTATCACCTCTCACCCTGGAGAGTAATAATTGGCTTACAGATATTTCTTCCTGTTCTGTCTATGGTAGCACACCCTTATTTAAAAGCATATGTTACCTGAGTGACGCTTGCTAAAATATTTGCAGTAACAAATCATTAAGTCCTCTAGTACCTCAGTTTCACCAGATGTTCAGATTTACTTGGGGTGATGAGTGAAGATACATCACTCAAGGTATGTGTGTAAGAAAACTCTAGGATGATTAAAAGGCAACATGTCTGAATACACTTACCACTATGAATACTTTTGAAGAAATTTGAAATCAAGGGCCAAAGCAGTAACGTCTCTCTTCTAAGATAAACAGGTGTAGAAGAAATAAAATAAGTGCTAAAACAGGCTAAAACATTCAGAAAGTCTGAGAGTCTACAAGAAAGATAAAGAGAGAGTATTTACAGGGGCATGTAGTGACAGGACAAGGGGGAATGACTTCAAACAGAAGCAGTTGTAGATTATATATTATGAAAAAAAGAATTCTTTACTGTAGGGGTGTTGAGGAACTGGCACAGGTTGAGAGAAGCTGTGAATGCCCCATCCCTGGAGGTATTTAAGGCTAGTTTGGATAGAGCTCTGAGCAACCTGATCTAGTGAAAGGTGTCTCTGCTCACCAACCCAAGGGGGTTGGAACTGGGTGATCTTGAAGGTCCTTTCCAACCCAGGCATTCTAAGATTATTATTTTTTTAATTAACTTTTCTTTCTTTTGTTTGTTTTGACCATCTTTTCGCATTGACCTTGATGTAACTTTCAGATGTAAACATTTGTAAAACACGCAGAAACACTTGCTTTCTTGGATGTTTGCAGTCTCTTCCCCTGTTTGAAAAGTTATTTGACTGCATAGCCCCCAACACAAGCAGTTAAGCATTTTCCTGCTGCATCCACCAACTCAAAGCACGAGGAAAAAAAAAAAAAAAAGAAAGTTAAGAGAGCTTCCATCCCTGCCCTATTCATCTCATTCTCTACCTGTTGCACATACACACAGAGATACACAGAATGTGCAGCAGCAGAGGGAAAATGTTTCTAAAAATTCAGCCCACCATTCTAACTAAACCCTGGGAACGGACAAGCTGCCAGTGCTGAGCTGGTGGGGAAGAACTGTTGATAGGTACTGTTGACAACATTTTTTTTAAAACTACTTACTATTTTAATTGCAGAAATACTTTGAAAAGATGTTGAAAATAAGGTTAACTTAGACCTATACATCACATCCCACTAAGAAATAGTTAATTAAAGCTATAGATGAAAAAAGTAGATCAGATTTGTTCATCTACTGTAAAAGTCTAGTTCTGCATGCCAATAGCTAAGGGTCTGTGTCATAATCCTACTTGATATGGGTGTGATTTTCCTGCTCTCATGTTACTTTTCTCCTCTTTGACTGATCTTGTTGGAGAGAATATCTGTATGCAATCTCTGGGTCAGGATAAATTCCCACTCTCCATGTCTCCATATCTCAGGAACTCCCCGTACAGTAATGGAAAAAACCAAAACAAACAAGCAACAACTCAAAGTGAAAAAGAATCATTCTGATAGATATGTCTTGAAACTGGACATTTATTAAACAGAAATTTCTCTAAGGAAAAGCAGTTTCAAATTCTTGCATCACAATTATACCCTAATCTATTTTAGCTATTGTCAGATTCAATAGAAATTTTAAGCATAAGCTTTCATTCCTGAGAAAGATAAATGGGACAAATCTGCTAAAAGTTAAATATGTGCTTAAATGTTCTTTACGCACTTTTTTTAAACATAATGATCACAAATTAAATACCTTTTAAAATTACTAAGAGTTAGACGGATATAATTAATCTCTAAAATAATGTGTTCTACAAGTTGCAGCTGTGGTCCTGTGAGAAAGAATGCTTGATTCAGACCATATTCTCAACAGAATAAATAAATGTGATCCCAACAACTGTAATACAAGGCATTTTGAGCCCAGTCTTTCTGCTGGTGCAAGATGTCAGTGCTGTATTTCAAACATAAAAATATTGTGTTCCAGCCCCTTTTGCCTTGTGCATTAACAAAACATTAATGCTTGGCAAGGAGCCAAGAGTGATAATAGCATCTGCTGACGATGTGGTGCAAATCTGAGGGATTGAAAAATACATACTTTATTAAGTTAATGGTTGTTACACTAACACAGCAGTCATAAATTAGAAGGTGCTATATTAGGGTACAATGCAATGATATTGAAGAAGAAGTAGTTTGCTTCAAATTACAGTTAGTATAGACTGGTTTTAAAATCATATCTGTGTAATTGTGTTATTGATAGTCATTTATACAAATTAAGCAAACCTCTCTTACTTGGTTTAACTTGTCAGACTTCAAGAACAACACTAAAAAAACCACTGTCATCTGCACCTCCAGCCATAAAAGAAAAGCTCAGGAAACGAACACCAACATTTTTCTCCTTTACAGTCACAAATTACTCTAAGCAAGAACTACCAGGAACATGGCATGGTATGATGGTCTAGAAAAGACAATAGCACACCACCAAAGAAGAATAAAATAAGAAGACTAATGTTCAAAGTAAAATAAACCAGTGCATTGGTAAATAATTTGGACAAATCAAGTTGAGGTTTTCAAGTACATTGTTGCTTCTGCAAAATTCAGGTTCAAGGATTTTGTAGTTTTGACATAGCTTTCCTTGTCCATTTGCAAAATCTTTATTATTTTCTAACAGAAAATTTTTCCAAACCACTACAATTTGTTCCTGATTTTCAGTAGAATCTATTTATGGAAAGAGTATTAGCTTAACAAGCAGAATTATATGCTTATATAACATTTCTTAATTTCCTGCTGAAATAATTAAAAATCTCTTTCAAAATGAGGACTCTAATCCTGTCCAAAAGAAAATTCTTCCATTTATTTTATTTTATTTTATTTTATTTTATTTCACATCCCTTCAATTTTAAAATCATCATTACAAATGCAAAATAGGAGTTGATTGTGTGATTCTGTGATTGCCCACAAAAAGCATTTTTAAATTTATTTACAAAAAGAAAAAGTAGAAAAATAATCAGACACAAAGTTTTAATTTTACAAGAGTCTCTTTGTTCTCCATTCTGGACTAAGTCTAGCCAGATGTAAAGACTATCAAACATTTTTCTTAGGTTAATTACAAAAGTAATTAATACATCAATAGGACCAATAAGACCTTAAAATAGATTGCTATTAATAAACCCCCTTAATGTTCTGCTGTAAAATGCACTTCAAAATAATTTTCAAAGGAGCATCCATAAAAAATCAAGCAAATCTCATACAAAGACATATATCAACTCTTCCATTTTTATGATTAAAATTAAGGAATGTAGTGGGAACGCAGAATTAATTAGTGCCCACTAATAAACATTAAACATTCAGTTTTAGAATATGATAACATCTGTGAGACTGCGTGTGTACATGTGTGCATACATGGATAAAGAGCCTGAGAAATACAGCCACCTTCAAAATACAAAATGAAGAGTGAAGATTGTTAGAGTAATGTAGAAATACTGAAATTCTGACTGAAATTGAGTTTACACTGGGCATGTACTGACTACAGAATAAACCTTGTGTGATTGATACTAACACTGTGCTCCTCTAGCCTTCACCCAGGGATACAGTGTTAAAAATGGTACTTTCTTTATAAAAATTAGTGGGACATCCTTCTGAACAAAATGTGCAGCCCACAGCTGGACAAACACACCATGTGGTGGGTGAGCAATTGGCTCACAGGTTGAGCACAGAGTGTGATAGTGAATAGGGTATCATCAGGCAGGTGTCCTGTCACTAGGGGGGTTCTACAGGCCTCCATGTCTTCATAAATAACCTGGACACAGCTCTGGAAGGGATGTTTGCAAGTTTGTAGACAATAAGAAAGTTTGTAGACAATAAAAAGTTGGAGGAGTTGTTAACTCCCGACAAGGTAGGGAGGCCCTGCAGAAAGACCTTGATAAATTGGAGGTCTGGCTAATCACTAACTATATGAAGCTCAACAAGGGGAAGTGTCAGATTCTGCACCTGGGATGGGACAACCCTGGATGTATATACAGGCTGGAGAATGAGAGGCTGAAGAGCAGTGCTGTGGAAAGGGGCCTGGGGATCCTCATCAATGACATCAGGCAAAGCATCACCAGCTGGTTGAGGGAGGTGATTGTCCCTCCTATACTTGAATACTGTGTGAAGTTTTGGTCATTGCACTATAGGAAAGATATGAAGCTGTTGGAGAATGTCCAAAGGAAGGTGATGAAGATGGTGAAGCACCTTGAAGGGAAGACATACGAGGAGCTGTATGAGGCTGAGGTCACTTGGTCTGTTCAGCCTGGAGAAGAGGAGACTGAGGAGAGACCTCATTGCAG